>JBAMHW010000004.1:8009004-8019450 GCA_037177495.1 Rhadinocentrus ornatus
TATATATATGGCTTTTTTGATTTATAAGTCAGTGTTAAGTGGCTTAAGAAAAAAAAAAAATTCTTTTGTTATTATCCAGTGTAGGGACTGGACTGAAAATTACTGAAAAAGCAGCCAATGTCCAAAGAAAATCTTTGAAAGAGCTTCAGAGAGCCTTGAGAACTATTGCTTTAGAAAATCTTAAAGAAAAAGCAAAGCTGCACATTCAAAAGCAAAATGTAGAAATTAGAGACTTTTTCACAGCACTGTGTAACTTAAACTTCCTGCCCTCTAATTCAAATCAAAGCCATTTTTCTTTATATTCACTGTCTTTCTTTGTGTATACAAAGGGAACCTGAATCTAACCATCACGTGACTTAAAACACCCCAGTACATATAAGAGACCATAATAGATGTGGTCTACTGCACTGGAGATCATTATGTCACCTTACATTCGTGTGAGCATTAACATGTGCACAGACATGCACACTCTGTGCAGCGTAGGATTATGTGGGAGAGGACAACAAGCTGAGCTGTTATAAAGTAAGCCTAAAGAATATTTAGCAATGCACTATGGAAACAAGCAGAAAGTGAAGACCCAACTTTCTTCTCAGGAGAAAAACCAAAACTAAATTTACAGCCAGAAGCATCTTAAAGCACTGAGTTCCTTCCATTTTAATGAGAAACAGCAGTAGTAGCCCTCAGAGGCTCAGAGAGAAAGTACCGCAGAGGTGACATTTATGGGGGTATTTTCCTTTCTTTAATCAAGAGTGTAATTGTTTGATTTGAGAGCCAGATTTCTTGTTTTCATGCTTAAAAATCATATTGCTCTCTCTAAAAATATTTTGCTCTCACACTCAAAAATCCCTTCTTGCTCTCAAATACTGTATATCATTCCTCCTTTTAAAACTCTGTTCCTCTTCTCAAGTTTAGTGTTGCATGTTCAAATCTCCTGCGCTCAAGCTTGGCCCTGTTTCCCTCACACTCAGACACATTCTCTACTCCCTCAAAACTTCTACTCTTGGATATTTTCCCTCTCTTTAGGGCTGCTAAACAATTACTGAACAACTACCCCACTGACCAAAAAGAGGGAACTACCCCCATTTATTCTGCAAGGATCTATTCACGGAAGAAAAAGCTAAAAAACTGCATGCGAGACTATAAAAATTATACACCTGCAAAATCTTTATGGATTTGAATTTAGCCTCTAAGTGAAGCTTGTGCAACAAAGTCTACCTAAAATTCTGCTCTGTTAATTCTCAGTGTGTACATCTGTTTTAAATTACTACATCTTCAACTTAAACCGTCCATCTGTTTTATCTGATAAAGCCTTTTAGGAGAATGATAGTACCTGTGCATAGTCATGCATTATGTAAACATTTCTCTGAGCTTCTCTTCTCTTTAATCTTGCAAATACTTATTCATTCCCTCTCTTCAAGTCTGTTATCAGATATCTTTTCCATACCATTTTTACACAAAAGGATTCACTGCTGACAGAATAGTAAATTATTCTATGACACTGTGAAACCATGTGGCCTTTGTGGCATTTTCAGGCAATCAGACATGTGACACTGAGCCTACATGGTATACAGTTTCTAAGTTGGAAATACTTTTAAAAGGTTTGTCTGCAGCTACAATTAAAACAAATTAACTATCACTAAGATATTATCTGAATGCAGAACTCCTAGTGTTTGTATATTTGCTTCCAGCTCCAAGAGTCTGGTGTTTAACATTGTGTCTACTTACATCATGCTGTTTAGCTTCCTGAACTATTAAGTAATACGCAGTGAGAAAAGAACAAGATTTCAAAGTGCCAAAGGTTTTTCTGACCAGCAGTTCAAATTTTTAAGGTTTGCAAGAAAGAAGCTAATAGCAGATGATTTTTTACATTTTTTTTAACAACTCACTGAACAAGAATTTGCAATGCATCTCAGGTTTGACAGACTGAGGAGCACCCTCCCAACCCAAACATGAGCAGGAGAACCAGGTAAAGGACAGACAGTCCATTTGTCTATCTCTATCTAAGTAAAATAGAGAGGAAGAGACTAAAAGAGTGTGAGTATGTCGTTACAAAAACCCACCTGACAGGAAAACAAACAAGGCTGGAAGGTGTGTGGCTTGTAAGACGCATCTTTTCACAGGTAAAGTAAAAAAAAAGAAGGTTGTGTGAGGCTTCTAACTTATTGGTTCATGAGCTCTGTGTGAGGCTCAAGATAAAAACTCTAGTGAAGAGGACTGAGGATAAATGGAGTAGCTGTTCAAAGGCTACACAGACTTTATTAACACCAGGTACGAGACCTAGGTCCAGCCTGCAGAAGCCTCTCCATGCAGCATGACCTATTTTATTCCACTACTCTTTTCTCCCTCCTCATCTAATCCTGTCAAATAATCTCAAGAGTCATAGTGAGCGACTGTGTGAGAGGCTGACACGGAGAGACGAGAAAGGAAAGCTGCAAGAGATGAAACAAGAGAGGAATGATTGAAAGGCAAGAATCATACCTTGCTGAAGCGAGGGGAACAGGAGGAGAACTGTCTGATCTCCACTGGCTCATCATCATTGGTGTCATCCTCATCGTACGTATTGATGTGTCGATAACGATCTGAGCGGGCTGGCAGAGGAGAGAGTGAGGCGGAGGAGAGGTGTCATTTTTAAGATAATGACTGGAATGGTGTTAGAAAATAATTGCATAACCCGTAAACCTTGTATTGATGGAAAAGCTGTAGTTTACAGGCACACATACTATCAAAGTAGCTGGTGTCCTCCTCGGACTCCAGGTGAGGGATGAACTCTGCCTTCTGCCTTAGCAAACTGTTCCAGTCCAGCTCAGTGAAGAATGAGTGTTGCTTCACCTCAAAGGCACCACCTGGTGGCAGAGGCACAAACAGCATAAACAGTTTTGAGCAGTTGATCATTTTGAGGAAACAAAAAT
Source organism: Rhadinocentrus ornatus (assembly GCA_037177495.1). Classification (NCBI taxonomy): domain Eukaryota; kingdom Metazoa; phylum Chordata; class Actinopteri; order Atheriniformes; family Melanotaeniidae; genus Rhadinocentrus; species Rhadinocentrus ornatus. The sequence continues at coordinate 8,011,914 of JBAMHW010000004.1, forward strand.
TATTATTTTTTGCTTTCTTAATGCTTAGAAGAGACACTTCATTTATATTAGTCTTTTATAGATGAAATAAAAATGAAAGCCAGGTGACGGTTTGGCACAACGATTGAAAACAGAAAAGCGGCTCATCTGTCTGTGTCAAATGTCATCGTGTTGCTGGCAAATGTTGGACACAACTGATCAGAGTTGTTGTTTTAATGATTAGATAAAGGAGAAAAATATGGCCTAATCTCCTAAATAATTTTCTGCATTTTGTTTTTTTTCATTTATTTATTTTTATATTTATCTTTTAAAATTTTAAAGTAATAATGGAAAAAAAAGTGTCCAGATTACGAATTTTGCAACCCTGCAGGCATCACAGCTTGCTAATTGTTTTTCACATCCAGCTGTTTCTGTCTTAGTTGGTGGGTTTTCTTGTGGATTTTTTTCTTGGATAAATTGTTGTGAGCCATGAACGAGACACAAAGAAGTAGGACCAAAAGGCAGGACTTTGAGGCAGAAGGCAGACAGACGTAGGAACTAGTACTTACTTTAAAGAAACAAAAGCTGCTACAATGGCAGTGATAACACATACAAGAAGCAAATTTAAATAACTCTTAAAGAGCAAAAACGCTGACAAAGCAAAGCTAAGAGTACAAGAAAGAAAAGATAATGGAGAAAAGAAAGAGAGTTGAGCTTATGACAGAGAGAGCATATGACAAAAGCTACATCTACATAGACGGACAAAACCAGTTTAATTTTTAAAACATTTTCTGTAAAGAAGTTCGTTTCAGGAAATGTTGCAAGCACACAAAACCACAGAAAACAGTATTAAGCCAGGCCTGTAAGCGGTGCTGTAATGCTGCCACTGTGCCACATAAATACAACAAAAACAAAGAAAAAGAACAAGAATAAAAGCATGTGCATAAACTGCACATATGCTGTTGTTCGCGTCCACTTGTTGTTGAAGAAGCAGGAAATTTAGCTGTAAAAGCTGCATCATGCTCAGTAGCTTCTGCAGTACAAACATAGCATGGAATCTGACATTGTAGTAGCTGTTGGTGGGTTTATCCATGCAAGTTAAGAGGGAGTTGGCTGTATTGCATCATTGCTTTAGAAAAGCCATGTATGGGTGTAAATACAAACATTCACTTTGGAATCTGGCTCTAAAACATTAGCATTTTTGGGCTCCTAAAATACCATGTGGACAAAATTCCCAAATGATAAAAAAATTTAGCGGATACACTAAAACCTGTCTCGCTGTGGACGTGGTCAGAGTAGGTCTGACATTTACAAACAGAAACCAGGTGTAACAAGGGAGCTGGAAATGAAAGCTAGCTAGAACATAGAAGGGAGAAACTGAGGGGAAAAAACAACCAAGACCACAAACAGAAAGCAAACTGGAACTAAACCAAAGACTGAACTAAAACCCACAGATCATACATGTCACATACTGTTAATGCCTCCTTGTTTTATTTGCTTTTGATTTTATTATGTTCATTACTTTTGCTTTACTTCTGTCAGATGTTTAGTTAGTGTTTGTTTAGTTTCATGTTCTGCCTTGATAACCTTTTGTCACTGCTTGGTAAAATTAATTCCTCCCATCTATCCACATTAAAATATTTATAGTGCCCATTTACAACCTTTGCAATCTTGTATCTGTGAAACTCCTGTTACTGATCCTAACATGACTCAGTGATCACACGGAGCAAATATGACATGGATCTGCAATACTTTCTTCCATGTGGTGCTGATTCTTTGGATCCAGTGGTCTGAACAGGGGACATTTTCCAATATATGCCTCATTCATATATGCAGGTTATAAATGCTTCATCATCCATGATGTCTTCTAAAAATGGGCATGTCATTGTGAAAGGAGAAACATGGTGTCTGCGTGAAGCAGGAACAGACAAGAGGTACAGAATAAATCTCCATGGCAACTTATGTGCCAGTGCTTTTGCAAAACCAAATAAAGGATAGGTGTAGCTGGGATAACCGGCTTAATCCTATAAATAATTTTCATTAAACAACTACCAAATCTAAACTAACTCAGATTATTGTGTCTGATTCACCTTCCACATTGTTTCTGTTCTACTTAGTTTGCTTGTCTCAACAGTATCTTGGTTTTAATGGATTTATGTTCTTTTAAAATTTGATTTCAGTAGGGAACCTCCCTCACGTCTGCCCTTGCTGCCTGGTTTTTGGGCTTTTAATCCTGCCATGCTTTGTCACTTATTTTTTTTTGCTGTTGTTGTTTTTTGTTCCTGCACTGACAAACTCACCACCAATCTGTCTGATCTTCCTTCTCTAAAACTCTCATCTGCCCTGTCATTGCCCCTCCAGACTAACTTTAACACAAACTGCCTCTTTCCTTCTTTCTTATTTTATTAATGCCACTGCTCTTCTGAGATGATGCACTGGAGTCCAATCGCCAACCAAAAATGTTTTAAATTTAATTTGACACATCAAAAAATTTTGTTTAATCTTTTCAGTTGACCTTTCTTATCAAAGTCAAATGATCTATATCTGTATCTGCTGCATAGTACTTATACATGGTGTTGTATGTTACTGCCACCCAGCAAGAGAACAACATTACTCCCAACTACTGACTGATATTATTAGAGTTATTTTCCCTGATACTTTAAATCTTTATCCTGTTAAATGTAACAGCAAACTGCAGATCTGGCAACAAGTTAATGCAGAAACCAGTACCTGTCCCAAGCCTTACAAGAGGGTTGGTCTGCAGCAAAGCAGAGATGAGGGCCTGGGCATCTGCAGGCAAAGCCTCATCACCATCTGGCCAAACTATATCATCTTCCAGGGACACAAGAAAGAAATTTTTAGAATACCAAAAGCATAAATCTCAATATAGTTCAAACTGCTAAAAAGAAAAAGAAAGAAAATGCCCTGAAGACCATCAACCAACATCATGATCTAAAATTATTCTTCAAGAACATTGACATTAAAAAACATGCAGTTTGGTTTGTGCCTGGTCTATTTGAATTACTAAAAACTCTTTGTTTAAAATATTAATCTTTTTTTCTAACCTGTGATGACCTGACCAAAGAGCTCCTCAGGAGTGTCACCAAAGAACGGCACACAGCCCACCAGGAACTCATAGAGGATGATGCCCATGGCCCACCAATCCACCGGCTTCCCATAGCCTTGACGAAGAATCACCTCTGGAGCAATATACTCTGGAGTTCCGCAAACCTGTGAGGAGGAATGGAGAAAATGTGGCAGACAGGCATCAAGAGAACGAGAGGGAAGGCAGAGACAAACGTTTGATTTGGTCAGTTCATCCAAACTGACCAAAACTACAAACAACGATTAAGCTTTGTTTGTAGTTTAAAAAGCATCAGAAATGCAGAATGTGACATCAATAAACCTTTTTCAAGTGAAGATTTAGCTGACTGCCTCCATAGCCTATTCTTAAATTATTAACAGCAAGGATTGTAAATAATCCAGAAAAGACCCGTCCCTTTGAGGAAATAACCCTGCTCAGTTTAACACAGTAGAGAATTAAGCACAGTTGATAATAAAGTGGAAAACCGCAGAGCAGAATTTTGAAATTATTTGGTGATTTGAACAAATTATACCAGATGCACTAAAACAGAGGCCAGTAACTAATCCCTCATTTTGCATTTATATGCTGAAGGTTTCACTCTAATGATACTGTAATAATACTAACATAGCATGTTATTTTCAATAACAATGTGCAGTTAAGATGATCTGACCTTGAATATCAAATGCATTCCTAATCACAATCTCCTTTACAAACTTTAAAAGCAAATCTGTGGTCAGACTATTCACAGATATGATTACTGTTAAGTAAAACAGACGCAGGATTTTTATGCAGAAAAGCAAGTGGTCACCCAGGCTGGTCTGACTTATTATGGTTCAGTTCAGAGCATAAACAGTAGCTGTAATTACCTAATGTGATTGTGATGAGATGGAGAACATTAATGACTTAGCATTTCAGACTAAACAGGAAGCATTGTAATGCAGCATCTTTCTTTGGAAATGATTGATTTTGCTGGATAACCGGAGACAAAGGGATGTTTTAAATGGCTGTTCAACTAAGGTACTTCTATTCTTCCTTTAATTCTGCCTGTAAACACTTCCTTCACACATCTACTAATTAAAACAAACAACCAGCAATCATTTAATGTAACCAAAAACACTGTCACTAATCCCTGGCATTAGGATGGTACAGGTACTCTTTCTTTTCTTGTGTAAGATATACTTGTTAAAATATGTAGCTAGAGCAAAAATGACTCATATTAAATTGGATGTGACATGCAGATTGCCCTGCATTTTGATGATAGTATGTCCATCTGTTTATCTTGACTGCCGTTAGTTTAATGAGGAAACACCATGTCCTACCATGTATACATTCAAGTATCGATAAATGTAATATTGACTGTACCTGTTTGTCCAGGAACTCTCGGGCATCTTTCTCTATGTGCCCTTCATACAAGTTGGTAGTGAGGCTCATTAGACCCATCTTTGACAAACCGAAGTCTGTGAGCTTAATGTGTCCCATGGAGGTGATCAGGAGACTAGATGGAGACAAGGAGCAGCCATTAAACATTCTTGTTTTTAATACAATCATCCTCTGGCAAATGACAAGCAGAACAAGCTATAAAGAAGACTGATATAATTATAGCACATTGTAAAGGTGTTGGCATTTCAAACTAGGCCACCATATTATCAAATAATTACCAATTAAATTACCTACATCAACAGTGTGTTAATTTGGAGATGTGTTCATAGCCATCTGTTAAGTGAAAATCCAGTATTTACAGTCGTTTTTCCACTGATGCTTTCAATTCCCATGTGGATTATTGCCTCTTTTTTTCTAGCTGCACAAGGATTCACTTGTCTGCAGTTTTGGTTGTTTTGTTTGAACTTTAAATTTAGATCATAACATTTTAATGCCTTTTGCTTTAATAAGATTTACTTTATGATTTATTCTGGAATTGGGGCAGTGTTTTGATAAAACAATATAGGCAGCAGTGTAGTAAGTCATATAGTGCACTACAAATTTATCACAAGGGACACTAAAGGTTGAACATAGATGGTTTAAAGATCATCATGCATTGCTGCCTGGTGCCAGCAACTATGAAGCTGAAGGAGCATGCTAATGCTAACACGTAGCTTGTTATTTTTTGTGTTCCTACGAAATGAGAATGTCTGAGCACAATGACTCCTCAGAGGTCTCAGTTGTCAACGTCTTACTCTGCTTAAGCCACAGTGTTTTAAGACAATATCAGTAAAATATAGCTACTGTATTTAAACTTTAACAATAGATATAAGTTAGCAATTAGCTATAATGTAGCCTTCATTTTAAAACAGTTGTGTATGAGCTACAACATAAAAAAAACACATTACATTGTTTATTACAAAACATTGATTCACTTTTTGTGGTTGAAATGAATTCATATTTAGCATATGCAGATAAAATACATAGTTACAGCACCAGTCCATGCTAAAATAAGTGGGTACTTTTAAACCACAAGTTATAAGTTCCCATATATTTGTAATATAATTAGGGCTGTCAAATTTTTAAAATTTTTAATTAGATTAATCACAGCTTCCAAATTAATTAATCATGATTAATCATCTTTCACAACTATGCTTGAAATCTGAGCATTTTTACTGTATTGTATCAACAGAAAAGCAAACCAATGCTTACTTTGGTTTTCCTTCTATTTTTCATTTTTTACATTAGATGATCACTTTCAGTGTAATAATCGGTTTAATATTACATAAAATCAAGACCTTAAAAAGTATATCTCATTTGTACCACTCTTTTCCTGGTCAGTGCCCCTGCCTGGCCACCATTTAAACTTTTAGACCTGCCACCTCATATCTGAACTATAAATCCTTTCTACCACCTATCTACTATTTATTAGAGAGGAGAGCTTCCCTGATTTATATCTCAGAACCTGTTTATAATTTTTCTTACTACATTAATGGCTTCTAAATGATCAGATCTGTGTCTCCAACCTCTGCACAGCACCAATTATTTAGTGAAGACATCCACTTGTTTCTGGGACAGATATGATTAACATGAGACTGATAAATGTTGCTTACTTTAGCTAGCAGGTCCAAGAACAATACTTTAGAGTAAAAATGTGCCAGTGTGAACTGTGCAATACTGAACGATAAACATACACAACAAGAGAGACAGCCGATCAGCTGATCACCAACAGCCGTCATGATTCATAACAGTAGAGGGAGGGGGCGACCAGTGCAATGACAGCTGAGAAAATGTATAATTTCCAGTGATTTATTTTTTATTTTTTATGAAAACCATTTTATTTATCATTTACATTAGAAACAATTAACATAAAGAAATGTTGTGCAGCTTTAAAGACTCACTTGTCAGGTTTGAGGTCTCTGTGAACGATTCCGTAGTTGTGCAGATACTCAAGGGCCAAAACGGTTTCTGCAAAATACATCCTTGCCAACTCCACAGGTAGAGCCCCAATGTTTTTCAACAAAGTGGCACAGTCACCCCCTGAGAAGACAGAAACATCACAGCTTATTAACTCACAGAGCAAATTAAGCTTTGTAGCTTTGACGGAACCACACGGTTCAGGCTTAACATGTTGCAGATGATGTATTTTGAGCCTCTGGAGGCAAAATGGAATGTACGATTCCTAATTAGAGTAATTTAATTCTTAGCAACCATCTTTGCTGCCACAAATTCATGATTCCCATCAGCAAATGTACAAGCCTCTAAATTACGCCCACCTTTGACACCTCGGTGATTATGTTTAAACCAGGCATTAACATGCAGCTAAGATGGACTTGACAGCTGCAAATGCATAATTCTGATATTAAAATGCATTAATATGTAGATGCTGTATCTCTACATACATTTTAAATGGCCTTTCATGATTAGACTTCCATGTTCCACTTCCATGTTCTTTATGCAAAATAAACATGCAGCTAATGTCAATCAGTCACATGTTTTGTGCACAAAACATCAATAATAACTCCACTATTGTTTTATGTAAAACACTGAATTATTTTAATTTTGTGTGTGTGGTTGGAAACCTTTCAGCACAAAAAAAATGAAAGGGATTTGTGATGTTGCAGAGCTCAGTGTCTGTTACCTAAGAACCTGCAAACAGGAGCTTTTAAACTCTCTGAGATGGCCTCTGCAGAAATGTGGAAAAAAGCACAAAAACTGCAAATGGTTTGCTTACTATAAAAAAGGTAAATGACCTTATTTTAATTCATCCATGCATTCACATATTCCACAATACACTCACGTCTCCTGAGGGATTTTCTGCACAAAATTAAGTAAATTTTTTAAAATTCCAAATTAATTAGATTTATAAAAACAGTAGTGTTGGGGCCCATTTTTTGATATGTTGGGGTTTTATTTGGACTCCAAGTTCTCAGGAAAAGCCTCAGAATGACCAATGCAATTGTAGAGATATGTTAGGTGAATTAGTGGTGGAGGACATATTTGCATTCATACTGTTACAAGAATGTGCCCCCGACCACCTTTGAATGTGGTATGAACTACTTGATTTAGGGTCCT
>JBAMHW010000004.1:8019550-8029726 GCA_037177495.1 Rhadinocentrus ornatus
CAGAAAGGCACGTAGCAGATTAGAAGGGTTAAGGAAAGTTAAAAAGTAAAAATAAGATATGGCTTAATATGACCATAGATATATAATATTTTTCCACTTAGAAAATCAACCATCAGGTTATAACATTTTTCCTCTTGTTGATCCTGCACTGAGTTTTTAAGGGTGCACCCAAGCAATATCTTCAATGCAAACTTGGATATGTTTTCTCTGTTGATTTACCTAATCCAGCTAAAAAACGCTTTCTAATCATGAAGCAGTATGTGTACCGGTCAATATCAAGTAGAATCCACGTGTATTTGCTGCTTATAAATTTTTGTTGTGCAGTGCATCTTAAATAGTCTGTCAAACTGCTGAATAAACCACTCTGAACAAATGCTATCCGTGCATTTTAAAAAAGTCCAATTCAAATGACTTTTGTCCCTCGTTATTGGTATTTAGATTTTTTCTCTGTGAGAGGATCAAAGAAAGTAGATATGCTTTTTGTGTCTGTATTTCTTAGTTATTATCCTGTGCCTGTTCAACTGCCTGTTGACGCTAATAGCTAATTAACTCAGCCAATCACATGGCAGCAACTTAGGTCCACATAGCTTAATATATTTAGCTATGTGGACAGGGTCAAGATGTCTTGCTAAAGTTCAAATTGAGCATCAGAATCAGGAGAAAAAGAGGATTTAAATGACATTGAACGTGGCATGGTTATTGGTGTCAGACAGGCTGGTCTGAGTATTTTAGAAACTTCTGATCTACTTAGATTTTTAGACACAGCCATCTCTATGGTTTACGGAGAATGGTCTTAAAAAGAGAAAATATCAGTGAGCAGCAGTTGTCTGGACCACAATTCCTTGTTGATGTCAGAGGAGAATGGGCAGACTGGTTGGAGATGATAGAAAGGCAACAGGAACTTAAACAACCACTGGTTACACCAAGACATGCTGATTACCATCTCTGAACCCACAACATGTCCAACCTTGAAGCAGATGGTCTATAGCAGAAGACCACACTGGGAGCCACTCCTGTCTTCTAAGAACAGGACATTGAGGCTACAATTCACACAGGATCACCAGAACTGGACAATATAAGAATGAAAAACATTGCAGGGTCTGATGAGTTTTGATTTTAGCTGTGATATTCAGATGTTAGGGGGCAAACAACATGAATGCATGCTCCATCCTGTCTTATATCAATGGTTCAGATTTGCTGTTGGTGTAATAGCGTTAGGAAAATTTTCTTGGCACCCTTAGTACCAACGTGGCCTGGATTAACCATCACAGCCTACCTGAGTATTGTAGCTAACCATGTCCATCTCTTTATGATCACAGTGTAGCATCTTCCGATGGCTACTTCCAGCAGGATAATGCACCATATTACAAAGCTCTAATCTTCTCCAGCTTGTTTCTTGAACATGACAATGAGTTCACCTTAATTTAGTGGTAGCCAGGCTATTTCATTGCATTACAAAGGACATATTTTAGCAGCTGTATAGTGACTCAATAAATGTAACACCCCTGTTATACAAAAACATGTAAGCTTGGGTTGGTCGGAGCTATTATTAGATCTTTTCAAAGCTTTAAACTCAGTGTGAGTAGATGATGGTTGTTAATTTTTTTCAAATTTATTTTAAGAATTAAATGTAAACAGTGAAGTTTCCTAATAGAAATTGTGCAGATTTCATCCAGTGAATTGGGGTGAGCACATTTTATTTAATTTCTGTGACTCATCAGTGAGGTTATAAACTCTTGCCTACCCATAAGCTCCATTGCTGATGAGTTTGATGGTCTGAAAGTCTTCCTCACTTGGTGGCTTGATGGATCTCCCTTTTCCCTGGAAACATCAAATTTATTAAAATTACGAGTCAAATAGAAAAGTTTGTTTTTGTTGACTGTGACTAAATTTGTACGTGTGTAAAGGCATTCTCCTTGTATATACTGTTGTGAAAAAAGAAAGTGCATCATCTTTCTAAGGTATAGCACAGAAGCATGTAAACAGACAAAAACAGGAAAAAAAAGAGAACACAATTGTTTTTGTTTAAATTTATCAAACTTTCATATTTTTGTGGAAGAATTTTTGCACACTCTTCTATACATTACCTTAGTCCAGCACTGTTTGCAGACATTTATTGATTCTAGAAGTCCCTCCGCAGCATTTAAATGAGGTTAAGGTCTGGACTTTAACTGGAGCATTATTTTCTTTATTAGTTTGGTTAAAGATTCGTTAGTGTACTTAGGCTCATTATTAACATCCCATTGCAGGAAATGAATTTGGTGTCTTGGTCCTTTAGCTGTAAAACAAGTCATTATTATCATTGCTGTGTGTTATGCCCAGCTCTGTGCTGGGAACCTTTCCGAGCAAGCCATACTTGTTCAGTCATTCTCTAACTGTACTGTCCTGAGCTTAAATATTTAATAAGCAAACTGAAGCCTGTAGAGTCGATCTTGGGTTTTTTGCAGTTTTACTGAATATTGCATTAGTTGTCTGATTTTGGGATGCACTTGCAACAGTTGCTTCTCTAAGATCAATGGGCCTCATTTACTGACATCTTCTTACAAATCTTCTTAAATTTGTTCTTAAGTTGTACTTAAGTTTTTTTTAACACAAACCCTCCATCAGATTTACAGCCTTGTTCTTATCTTTCCTTTTCGACTGGTGAATACCAATGTCTCTGTAAATTACAAGGATATGCCACCTGGCTCTATTTTGCATAGGTAAATGCCCGATAAAAGCTAATGAGACTAGCGGTCTGAGTGCAGACACAGACAGAGGTGAGACAAAAAATGAAAAATAACAACCACAACGACAGAAGAATGGCTGAAAACAAATAACATTAATAATGATGTGCACTGAAACGTGTTAATCCTTGGTTTTAAAGTATGTTTGGCTATAAATAACCACATGGTCAGATTTAAATCATAAAGCAGCTTTATTTACAAATGGGCCCCAAACTTGGACTGTTATTCCCATGAGCGTGTCAGGACACACATCTTCATGGTGCAGTGGGTAAAGTAGAAAGTGGTACACCGTAGAAGAAATTTTCCTCTATCTTTACATACTGTACATTCTATTAATAAAATAAATGGCCACCTGCTGTGTCCAAACACATCCAGCATCCTTGTAAGATGCAGTTGGGCGATGGAGTGACCATACGCAGAAAGAATATTCAACGAATAACAATCTGCCCTAAATAAAAGAGAAAATTAAAAATTAAAACAACAAAATGAAAAGAAACACACCACGGAAAACAAGAATGAGTAAAAAGTCTTTAATTCATTTAATTTGTTGTCACAGACTTTGGAAGCAATCTACTTTTATATAGAAAGAAATACATTCAACAGTCAGAACATCCTATGTTTAGGTTCCCAGCACTTCATACAATCAATCTCAGCTAGCAGCTTGTTTAATTGATTTTTGTTTTTATCTGAGGTTTTAGTTCCCTATCTTACAAGTCTCAGAAAGGAAAGAGGTGTAGTTTCTATAATTGCATCTGTGTGAAGGTGTTAGTTCATCACCTCTGCAGAGTCATCCGTCTCTGGAGTATGTGGACCCTCGCTGTCATAGCTGTCAAGGCTCACGATTTCTGTAGAAAAACATGCTGGTTAATGACCTTTTTTTAAAACAAAAAGAGACAGTTTGTTTGTACTTAAACAGCCAGACTCCTGCACTATTGTGTGCACCTTCAACAAAACTGCTGGCAAGTTTTAACATAACAATACAGCTAACACTAACAATCTCTTTATTTGTCTGCTTTTCTTTTGCTCTGCCTCCTCCTCACTTTGTTCTTCCTTCCTACATGAGCAGCTAATGTTTAATGTTCATACACTCTTGTACGTGACAGCTGGTTGGATAAACTGATTTTACCATTGTTTTGACAAAGCAGGGAAAAAAACTAAAGTTTGCAAAGCATTTACAAAGCACCACTGCAGGTTTAAACTTCATTTAAGCTAAAAGTCACTGAGCAGAGAATCACGTAATCACATATCCAGTCAGTTTCTGTTTCACACTGAAAATCTTGTCAACTGTCTCCATGAGAAACCAAGAAAAGAAACAATTGTAAAAGAGTTAATGTGGTAGAAGCTACGTGGGTGTGCATGACAATGTAGGCGCTGAAGACAGTGTTAGATAAAGATGTTAGGTGGCACACTGTTAGCAGAGATTAACTCAGAAAGACCTAAAATAACACTTCTCACCAACTCAGAAATAAAATGATGGTGGTTCTTTTCTGTGGCGTTATTCTGAGCCATTTAACCAATCAGCTAATGAGCAGCTCTTGATGGATTAGAATGGGAGCAGCCGAGCAGATGTGATAGAGCTTGTGATGTGTGATTATTAATTAAAGAGAGCGAACGTCACTGCGCTACCAGAGAGTAAATGATCCGACCAGATCGGACTTGTTTTTCAACATATCCGCATCCCACACAAACAGTAATGCTGATAATGCTTAAGTTGAATCTGACACAAAGTAGAGACAAAAAAAAATTTTAAACACTGATTTCAATTCATTTAGAGTTTAGGAGATAATAATGATCTTAGTCTTAAATCTACAGTACAATTCCCATAACCTGGGGTCTTTGGAAGATCTAAAATCAAACTAAATACAATAGTGTTCTTTAAGGATTGTATGTTCCAACACTCGTGTTTATATTCTGCAGAATCGACCAGTGAGACGAGTTTTTATGGATAATGTGATGTTATGATCTTCTGTTACATTGCGAGGAGAATCATTTTTATATTACTAGGCTGATAAAAACAAAAACAGTCAGGTTAAATAGTCAGTCAAGCTAAATTTTGTAGTCTTGCGCCCCACAGTGCAATGAATCATAGACATAGACATAGAATGGTTCAAAACTTAACTGAGATGTTTGTCCAAAGTGGAAATCTCATCACAGGTGGCACCTGTTTGGTCATTGTTTCCTGACAGATCAGCTGATCTAATGCCAGAGTAAGAAGAGTAGTAGTGTTTATTAATTCTTCTTAATAAGTGAAAGATTTTGTTTTCACTGGGTTTTTATTGCGCTTACGCTAAAGTGACTGTTGGACTGACCCTGCTGCAAAACACTTACTTCACTGTAATTATTATTTAAAATAACTATAAGTATTTATATTTTCCCCCAATGTTCAGTTTTATGGATTGATAATGATAATAAAACAGCAGTTAACAGATACAAGGTGTTTAACTGCTTTGAGGAACATTTTAAAATTGATGTTTACAGCTGAGGTGCTGTGCTTTACCAGCGCCTTTCTTCTTTTTGAAAACACAAATGCTGTAGGGAGCAAACAGGTTTCATTAGATAAATCGCATCTTTCTAGCATCCACGCAGGGAGGAGGTAAAACGTGACAAAGAGACACAAGTAAAGCAAACCAAGAGAGCTGAATTAAATGTCTTTTTTTGGAAAATTCTGCAACCCACACCTCTAAAGCTGACTTACTAGCATACTGTAGTAAAAACGACAAGTTATGACAGCTCTGACTCATTTTCTGACAAACAGAATTAAGGTCAAAAGGATATTGTGACAATTTTGTGCATAGTCTGTCACAAGCCACGGTATTTGGTGACCTGGAAGAAAAAGTAAGAACTGTAAAGGAATGGATGAACCAAGAATAAAAAATAAAATAACTAAAGGAAAAACACATGATTATGGGACACGGCAGGCAAATCTGACTTTTTTGTCTATATGTGACCCATATATGAGTTTTTAACAACAAACAGCACAAATAAGATTTTTTCAAATCAGACCCAGGTCAATTTTATATATGGCACTAAATCAAAAGCGTGATGTTTCTCAAAGCGACCACTTGGAACGGTCATGTTGCATTACATCCTTAACCTGCATGTGCAAACCCCACCAACAGGTACAATGATGGGTTAAGGCAATAAACTGTATATAAAAGATGGATGGAGCCTCCGTGACGTCACCCGTAGGTTTCTGAAGAGCAAAAGTGAAGCTCGTTGGGTGCTCCTACCATCATCATTTTGGCAGCATTACGCTTGCCGCCACTCCCGGGAATTGGGCAGAGTGGGGGAGCTGAGAGGGGGGCTGTGAGCGTGGGGGTGGATGATTGATGTCTATCAAACTCCGAGCTGCCTGTAGCTAAGAGCTAACTGAGCCAACTTGGATCTAACCTGAGCTAACCGACTAATGAAGGTAGGTAGGCCAAAGCTAAGGCACGCTGTTAGCTGACTACACTTTCTCCTCTTGCCGCGGATTTTGGATATATGTCCATCAAAAGGACACGCCCCTAATTATGCCGAATTTCAAGATTAAATTACATCCAAACGGATGAGTTAGAAAAAAATTAGCAATTAGCAACTGAGAACCAGGTGTGACAAAGAAGCAGGAAGTAAACAGACAAAGGGATAGACTGTACAAAAGAAAACAGGAACTAGTACAAAAAAACGTAACATGGACTTAGAGTTAAATTGAACTATAAACCAGAGAGCAGAGACTGATGATGAGACATGCAGTTTAGGAGGAATTGATACAACAGAAATCTTACAAGAACTAAACCCTTCAAAACCAAAAGCTCATGGACGTGACACAGTCACATCAAGAATATAACTTAAATCGCAAACGTTTTTTCTGTTTTCAGGAAAAAAACAAAAAACATCAAGAAAATCTCAGATGCTGTTGGATGCTTGGCTCCAGCTCTGCACTTAACCAACAGACATGAGAGTGGTATTGATCTTTTTTTATCTACAGTAACTCCTGGATAAGAAACTAAACAAGTGATTCTAGGAAAGCATGCCTGCAAATAAAAGAAAATAACCTAACGAAGCTACAGATGTGACTAATGTTGGGCTTACACCAGAAGACTTTAAAGGTCCCCTATTATGCAAAATTCACTTTCTAAAGGTTTTCTTACAGTAACATGTGGTTCATAGCCTGTATGGAACACATGTGTATGAGGCCCAAAAATGAGAAAATTCTGTCTCCTCTCTCACTTGCTTGCTACACTTTTAGCGAATGTGTGCTCAAATGTCTAAGATCTTTCCCTTTGTGACCTCAAAAAGGGAAATAACCACTGCCCCCAGTATTGGGGACTGCCATTGACCTGCCTCCCTGGCTAGCTGAGCCTGCCCTCGAAAATCACTGAGTGGGCGCCAGTAAAAGCTGGATCATCTCCCAGAGAGTGGCGTGGAGTAGGCGTGGACAGGCACCACTCATGAACATTTAAAGGTTCAGACACAGAAACAGCCCGTTCTCATTAGAGCTTTAAGTAGAAAGGCTGAATTTGGGGTAATACACCTTGAAAACAATGTTTCCTGGACCTCTGACACCCATATGAAATTGTTGAAAAATGTATAAAATGGGACCTTTAAAATGATTAAAAGGAAAATACTCTAGAAAACTATCAGCTCACACCTGCTCACATCTAAAGACTATTGTTTAGAATCTCAAGGCTTAAGCCTGGTACACAAATAAGGATTTTTTTAATCTTATGAGATTTTTTTTATTGGTTCAAGATCTCACACGTGAAGATAAAAAATCAGGCATTAAACAGTTTTAATCCTAATGTATGTGGTATGCTCCAATAATCTAATCACAATACAACACACACTTAACGATGCTGTCCCGCAACTGATCTACAATCTAGTGTAGAAGAAACATAATAATAGGGTGTTTGCCGTCCTTGGTCAGAAGTATGGGGTGCCAAGTGTAAAAATTCAGTATAAAAGTTGTAGCTGACACATTTCCAATATTTATCTCACTTTCCTCACATTTAGCACATTTATCCTACATTTAACATAATTGTTAACAACATATATAAAGGTCAAACAGAACATCTAAATCTAAATGATAAATCTAAATGTTAAATCTAAATGGTAAATCCAAAACTAAATGTTTAAATCTAAATCTAAATGTTATATGTTATATGTGTGTATCAGGCTTTAGCCTAGTCTCAGACTGAGATTTTACAAAGACTATGAATCTTGTGCGGTCACCCCGTACAAGACTACAACTAGATTATTTTAGTATTTTTTGTGATATGTTGGACAGTTGATATCAAACAGGCAGGGCGGATCTGCCACAAGTTCCACCATCTGCTCCTCTTTCTGCACGGTCCAACTACAACGTTTCATCACCGGTTCTTGTTCGTCCTTTTTATTTATTTATTTTATTGTTATTATTTTTATAAATTTTTAAAATTTTATTTGTTTGTCTGTTCTTGTCGTCGTTCTGTCAGGAGTCCTGTTTCTGCTTTAGTCAGAGCTCATCTATTAGTTGTTGATCGTGTTTCGTCACTGCGACTTGCGACAATATCAAACCCAAGACTAGGAAAATACTGATATGAAACAGCACAGATTATTACCTTAAAGCTACCAATCGAGATAATCAGCGGGTGCTGTGACTCCAGTAAGACTCCTAAGATTTACTAAAGACTTTTAGTCTGCGACTGTGAAAACCGTTGGGTGTAATCCCAGCTTAAGACGTGGAAGGTGCATTTTCCTTCTCTTACCCTCCAGTGGGTCTCTGGTTAGCCCCAACTGATTGATGATGTATCTTGGGATGTCTGCCTTCATAAGCTGTCCCTCCTTGGCATGGTCCTCTGCAGCCTCTAGTAGATGGTAAAACTCTTCTGGGTTGAACTCCTGGACAGATTTTGAAACAGGGAAGAAAAGATAAAACAGACAAGCAAGTGCTTTTTTAAACAAGCCCACAATATGCTAGTGTTGCAGCACAGCATTAGCATTTTACATCTAAAAGGTAGTCAATTTAAAACCTGTTTATAATTGAAATGTGTCAAAGTAATAATAAAAGTTTGCCTGATTTAGAGTCACAAAACCTGAATTCATATCTACCTGCAGCAATTTCATAACTGCGATCAACACGGCTATGGGGTCGTCAAACTAATACAATCAGTGTTAATGCTCTTCCAAACTCAAAATGGCTTTTTTTCCGCCCCAAACCTTTTTTTTTTTTTCCAAAGCAACAGTCTTTGTTGGGTCCTGTGGGATTCAGATTAATTCCTGTTGGTGGAGTTACATTTTGATTAGAAAGCCTGGAGCAGCCAGGATCATTTCCTTCCCTGCTTTTTCATTTTGGCCCCCTTGGACCATAGAAAAAAAAGAGAGGAGGAATTAACCTGGCACTCTGACAGCTTGCTTTGCTCGAGGATAACATTCTTGCAGTTAACAGCCTGACCATGTGACATTTTTACCAAATCAGACCTTGTAACTGACTTGAATGCCAAATTATTTTTACCTGTGTGAGTATCCTCCTTTCTAACTTAAGAGTCTCAAGGATCTAAAGTCCCCTCCATATCCTACCTAACCCTATCAACCCCTTCTGACAGTTGCCTGGGCAACAGACAGATGAGACCAGTGGAGGGTTGGGGAGGGACCCCACAGCTGATGAACATAAAGGCAATCAATCAAAGAGCTGATATTTATGCAATTTATGCATCAACGTGTCAAGGACACAGCTCCATCTAACAGCTGACTGTTGCAGGGTTAAAATCTTTTTATATGTTAAATGACTCAGCTTGAAGAAAACCATGACCTCTGTTACATAAGACAGCACTCTCGTACACTGCCAGAACATCTCCTCTCAGGTATGGGGAATACTGTGGCTGAACTAATACATACTGGGAGCAAGTGAATAAACATCAGTAGCTGTTTCAAAATGCAAAAACATTTTGAACATATAAAACGAGTAAAAACAAAGTAACTTTCTGTTGTTTATCCCCTGGTTTAGCTTTTGCTTTGCATTTACCGCACTTATATATTAAGAACAGCCTTTTAATTGCACTGAAATTCAGTAACTGTTTTTGCTGCTGTTGCACTGAAATTTCCCCCAACTGGGGACAAAAAAAGATCTTATCTTGTCTTAAACTAGTCTCACAGTCAATAACAAAGGTATTTACAGAGAAATGTCATGTGTGTAGTAACCATAGATGTGTTGGCCAGTATGTAATGTATATTGTTATTTATAGCATGAAAAATGGGGGTTTCTGGTTTTATTATAATGCTATAATTTTTTAAAGACAATGAAAATTATAATCTATTCAAATTGTTTTAACTAGATTATATTTTATTTTAATAAAATAATTTTAATAACAAATTTTATACAAATTAAATAACAATTATAATTTTTTTTTTTTAATAAATTAAAAAATCTTTTTAAAAAAAGTCTAAAAATTTGTTTAATTTCCTTTCAGGGATTTAAATATATATATATATA
>JBAMHW010000004.1:8039515-8051170 GCA_037177495.1 Rhadinocentrus ornatus
GAGAAGAGAAGAGAAGAGAAGAGAAGAGAAGAGAAGAGAAGAGAAGAGAAGAGAAGAGAAGAGAAGAGAACAAGGTGTACTATGATATGAGTGGGTAGAAAGAACTGATACAAAGAAGCAACTAAGTTAAAAGAACTCAGAGGAAAAGAGAGAGGTGGTGAAACATGGAAAAATACCCAGAAGGAGTTTGTGTGGGAGGACAAAACAGAATAATGTGGAGTGAAAAACAGAGAAAAAATACTGCAGGGCACGAAGGAGTCACTCAAAGTAAAAGTTGACTGCTGCTTTAAGTGTTTGATGTCGCAGGGGGGTTGATGATAGCGCTGTTTGGTCTTAAACAAAGGACTTTTCTTCAGCCCAGGAATGGAAAATGTCTTGGATCAATGGGAGGCTTAATGAACCCAACTCCCAATGGGACAATAAGGTTGGCTTTAGCCATGCAATGATTTCTGCTATTAAAATCCATTCAGGTCTAAGCCACCTGCAAGCTGCAGAGAAGCACCGTTATAACGGTGTTGTGATGCAGCGAGTCCAGTCAATGGGATCAGTTATGAAGCTCTTCGGATGTGGAGCAGATATGAGCAGAATATCATAGGATAGAATGGTTGTCACAGATGAAAAATGTTTTGTATCCATCTTGCTTTTGTTTGTAAGGCAGTTCCAGAGAGCATTTCTGTCCACCTTATTGATTTCAGATTTCCCTCACTTGTTATTTCTAGTGGTCCCCAACAAGACTAAAGATGGAAAAAAGAGTGTTTGGAAGGAATCAACAAAACACATCTTCCAATAAAAGTGGAACAGATTGATATCAGTCTGCTTTAATTTTATGTAGTGTTAAGATGTTTTAAAAATTTTACATTCAATTATGGCTAAATCTGAATTTCTGCTGGGAAACTTTGGGTTTTTGAATGCGGATTTAATTTCAACACTGTTTAATCAAAACCTCTCTAATGGCAGTGGCCTCCCACCAGCAGGATAATGTGCCACTCTGCGCTGCAATATGTGTCAGGAACACAACAAAGAACTAAACATCTTATCCCCACACTCTGCTACGCTTCCCAACCCTGCATCCGAGACCAGAAGGTCCCTTCAAGATACTTAACCAATCATAACTAACAGGAACTACAGAGCTAATCTAGTTTAATATGATCAGAATCAAATCAATGCAAGGAATGTCATGATTGCTGCTCTGCAGTGATCACTGGCCTGCAGAAACCTCCACTTCCTCATCAAACTCATCTGTTCCACCTGCCCTGATTACTCACACTCCCCACCTGCTCCCAGCTCTACTTAAACAATCTACAGTCTCTGCTTCCCTGCCAGATTGTCAACATTACTTGTTTACATTACCCTGTTGATGTCCAGCGTTTGTCTCTCGTTTCTAGATTCCCGTTACTGACCTTGTTACAGTTCCTGGTGTCTGATTCCTCGTCTGACTTTTTCCTGCCTTTGCCTGCCTGGACCACTGAAAAGACCACTGAGCCCTGCCCTAAGTACTCTGATCTTGCCTCCTTGTGTATGACCCTTGCCAACTGGATTTATGTAACTCGTCATTAAAAACCAGAACAATTAAATGTGTAATACAACTTTTGAGAGAGTATCATTAGAAAATGTCAGAAATTCGGTTTATAGTGCTCAGGAATTTTTGTAAGACTGCAGAACCATGTCAAGAAGATTCATTGCAATTTGGAGGATGATTTAGAAATTTGCTAATGTTTCTGTTTATAAACTGAGAACCGTTTGAATTATGACAGGAAAAATCCCAGTTTAAACTGGAAATTTACAGTATACAGGCTAACACATGGTATTCTGTTTGGTAACAAAGAAAGGTCAGCATTGGTAAACCCCTTGAGAAACAGGTTCATAAATCGCCGACTAAGTTCTTAAACTTGGAGCGTTAGACTCAAATCTGACTTTCAACAGCCACATCAAAGCTGTCACCAATGCAGCTTTTTACCAACTCAAAAACAGAAGTCTTGTCTCCCAAAAAGACCAAGAGAAACTCATCCAAGCGTTCATCTACAGTAGACTAGATCAATGTTACCCAACCTATTTTCTCTGAGGAAGACCTTACTGCAACTAACAATCCCAACCAGTTGACACTGGCTTCCAGTCAGTTGCAGAATAGATTTTAAAACCCTACTAATGATAGTCTACAATTCTCAGAACTTAGGCCTAGAATAGACCTGTGATTTGTTCATTAAATATAAACCTACATAGGCTCCTAAATCCAAAGACTCAAGTCAACTAGTCCAGACCAGAGTCCAGACTAAAGACGGAGAAGCAGCTTTTAGTTGTTATGCTGCAAACAAGTGGTACAAACTGCCAGTGGAGATTACACTTTCACCAAATGTAGACATTTAACCAGGTTAAAAATGTTAGGTTAAAAAATAAATAATCTAGATTGTTGCTTGCTTTGAATAGTTCTTTCTTTTTTTTCTTTTTTTTTTTACATTTTTTATTCTGATATTTTTGCACATCTTTTTAATTATGTCCTAATATGTTTTTATGTACTTTAAAATGCTTCTTCTGCTCCCACTGTAACATTTTAAATGTTTTATGTCTTGTACATGAAATGTACTATACAAATAAACTTTCCTTGGTTTGGTGTCTTCCTTTTACTACAGGACTTTCAGTATATAACATTAAAATAAGTGAAACTATTAAAACATGTTTATCTTTGAATATATCTTCTATAGCATATGTTAACATTGAATGAAAACTTAAATATATTAATTGATTATTTTCAGACTTGGAAAAACAATGAACATGGGCGGACTTATTTTAACTTAATAGCTTGAAACAAATAACATCTGAAAATCTTCTGTTTTTAAAAATTTAAGTTTTAATTGATCTGGTATAAAACAGCCTTGTTGCAGTAAAGAGGTGGCAAATATCCTGCAGTTTCTATTACTAGTATTTATTTGTTGCTTCATTCTTTCCTCAGTACTGTTGCACTTTTCACATTCAGCTGTTTAAATTTCAGTGATGTTGGAGCTTTTTTGTTCAACTAAATATTGTCTTTTCATTAAAAGCAAAAAACAAAAAAACAACCACTATTCGCTTATCTTTTCTACTTAGTATGCAAACATCCCACTGTACCTAATCAAGCGAGTAATGACCCATGTAAGAACCAGCAGAGCATTGAGAATTGAGGAGGGGGGTACAAGAGAGCTTGGAAACGGGTGTGGTGGATGAGAAAGGAAAGACAGAGCACCCATCTCATCTACCTTTGCAGTTGTGAGGGAGGAGAGGACACATTAGAGGTGGTCAATGAAAGAAATCATGTGTAAAAAGCATAAAAGATGGACGTGACTGCGATCAGGAGGCTACAGAAATGTACAGGAAGTGGATTGTGAGTCAACACCTTCACCTGAGCATCATGTACATTAAGGCTCATTTCCCAAATGGACAATTTACCAAATGGACCTTGGCAGTGTTCATTTCTCAGAAAAGTCTTCCTCCAAGAAAAACAGCTTTTCGCAGAACATTGTTATTTTCTTTGTGCCTGCTTTGCTCAGCATTTTTATTTCTCCTTGCCAAAGTTTAAATTCTTTTTTTATTTCTTCAAAAGGCCAAGTTGCAGATAAATCAGGTCGATCATATCTTAGCAACTAATTTTTTATTCTTAGTTCTGGTTTCAGATGCATGTTCTTGCTACTCAAAAGCTTTTAAATAACTGCCTGAGACAGTTCAAAGTAAAAGAAGGCAGGAGAGAGTGTGTGTGTTTGGATATGCATGGCATTTAGCTACAACTGTGCTGTGTAATCATTTCAAAGCAAAACACAATTGAAGCAGTGCATGAAACTTCAGGACACGGATATAGCACCATGTCTGATTTTATGTATTATAATATATGCTAATGAATACTTTGGCGTAATACATATTCCTGTAAACTGTAAAAAATAAAAAATAAATCCAACTCAAGTTTTAAAATAGGAAAAGAAAGATTAAAGCTAATCTCTCATGTGTTAACATGTGATTTTTATTTTCTGTTTCTCTAAAACTGGAAATGATCCCAGTAAGTGTTCACTTCAACACCATGGTATGGTGGGAGACGTTCTCCTGGAGTGTAGTTTGATAGCCACAAGTTTTGTGTTACAAGGACACACTTAGTCAGCTGTATTCTACATTGGAGAGGGGATAAATTACAGAGGCTGCAGCAGCAATAACACACAGCAGAAGCAGTGAAGCTAAAGTTACTGTTGCATCTTTTAATGCTCAGTCATGTAACCTCTAAATGGGAGTATTTGAAAAGAAACACTCCTATTTGCATTTATTCTTCTTTTATGATAACATAAATATTTTAAAATACTTTGACCTTTAAATGACTAAAGAAGCAGCTCTATTATCTGAGCTACAGCAAATTAAGCTCTAAAACTGTGGTCCACCTGCATCTAATTGTCTTTTCCCACTATTCCCTATGCCCAGCCCAACAACACTCCTCCTCATTTGTAGATGTTCCCATCAGGATTTTAAGGGGACGAGTAGATATATTTTAAGCACCTACTCTGTTGGGGTTCATAAGGTGTGGAGCTGGGCCAAAAATCCCAGCGTGTCAAGATAGCAGGCCACTATTGGCCAAAATTAGACGTCATGGGATGAGTCATGAGAACGACTCCCGATCCCGCCATCTTTGAAATCCCAAAGCTGCGACTATAGATAACAACACTGGAAACAGCGGCAGTTCGCCGATCCTGGGTGTTAGGTCTTGCAGCCAACAGCGTCCTCTGGCTTTGCTCAATAAACCGTTTTTTAATTATGAGCCCAAGCAGCATGTAAATCATGAGCTTGACATCCTCCATTGTTGTTCCGTGTGTGTCACAAACAAACAACTTCACGATACTTACTAGCAGCCTTGCTAAGATGACCCTGCCTACACTAAATTAGGCCTCAATTGCCCTCTATTTTAATGGGAACATTTGACACCGGGGTGGTGTAGTGTCGGCTGAATTAAGGTAGGGCTAGAAGTGGCAAAGGGCCATAAATGATAAGGGACATTCCTATAATGTACGCAGAGTGCAGGAAGCCATTGTTGGAGTCCGTGACCACCAGTATTACCTACAAACTACAGAATACAGCCCTGACATCCTCCATTAGGCAGTTTCACCTTCATTCACATCCTGATTCATAGAAGTCAAACATCTTACATGGTGACTGGGATCCAAAATAACCCTAACAACCAATCAAATGGCCAGGTGAGTCCCAGATACAGATGTGACTTTAAAAATTATAAAGATCCTAATAATTCTATAAGACTATAAATATGTGGGACTATTTGAAGTAAATAAGGTAAATAAGACTGAAGTGTTCCTCTACCTCAGTGGGATAAATTGGTACAGAGCTGTTATAGCTTAACTCATGCCTGCATGCTATAGCGATTTAGCGTCATTTCACATTAAAATTGTTTAATAAAAATATGAATTTTAATAATTACATAAAATTGTGGTAAATGGTCTTGTACTTATATAGCACTTTTCCAGTCAGCTTGACCACTTAAAGTGCTTTACACTACTCATTTACATTTACCCATTTACACACACATCGGCATCAGGAGGCAAGCTAGGGTTAAGTGTGTTGCCGAAGACACTTCGACATGTTATCAGGGAAAGCCTGGAATCGATCCACCAACCTCACGGTCAGAAGACGACTGCTCTTCCTCCTGAGCTGCAGCCGCCCATTATGAATTATTAATCATAATATTGACCATACCTTGGGAGCACCACCACACAGATAGCTTTAATACTCAATGGCTGTGTGGACACCATTAGAGTACTAAATATATTAATTTTAACAAATTAATTCATTCAAGCTACGAAAGTAAAATCAGTTATCAATCAGTCTCAGGACGCTAATAACGTGAATTCTTAATTCGAAGGAACTCACAACATGATTCAAAGGAGAGCATTCACAAAACCAGACCAGTTTAGGATAAATGTAAAATATTTATTATTAGTCTAATCATGCATAAATGTCAGAGGAAAATATTTACAAAGGCTCGATTGTTTGATAAAATGAATCCAACAGTGTGAAATGCAAGGATGATGTTCAAAACTGAATCTTATTTCAAAGCTATGTAATGTGTCAGAATGAATGAAATGTGTGCAAGAAAGGAAACAAAGTGTAACTAACCTGTGATGTTAATTAAACTAATGTTTAAGAAAACTGGTTTATGGTCTCATCTGTTTAAAGCTGGAGGTTTAACTAAAAAGCCAAGGTGAGTCAGCACTTCACTGACTCATCTGTGACACACCCAGCCATTCTCATAAGTAGATCAGCAGAGAATTGATCGTGGCAGGACTCGTCCGGTTCTGTTGGATCGATTCGACTTACGACCGTTGAAGTGACTTCTCTGGGGCACGTTAGGAAGTTGATACAGGTGGTTTGGATCCCGGTAGAGTCCCAAGTCCAGAAAGGCTCGTCACGTGGTGGTCTGAAGAGATGGATCAGGCAGTTTTACTGATACGGTCCAGTTCCGTGCCTGGGCGGGTTCGGTGGCGTAAGATGGCAGGATAGTGAATGGATTGCGATGGAATGGCAAAAAAGGAGTCCAGCTTTGAATCAGTCCGAAAAGTAAAGTGGCATGTCTGATTAAACCAGTTTTAAAATTAAACTCCAAAATTAGAATCAAGATTAAAGATCAAAAAGAGAAAAACATGAACTGAAAAAGGCATAAACTAAATTCTCTACCTTCGGATTGCCACGTATAGTACAAACAGATCAGGGGAGTAATTTCATGTCAAAAGCCTTTTAGCAGACTCTCACTGAATTAAACATTCAACATGTAACGTCAATAGCGTATCACCCAGAAAACCAAGGAGCATTTGAGAGATGGCACCAGACAGTTAAGTTGATGTTACAAAAATACTGCCAGCAGGAAGGTAAAAACTGGGATGAGGGTCTCCCTTTCGTACTCTTTGCTGCTCAAGAGGCACCTTAGGAATCATTAGGATTCAGCCCCGCTAAACTTATTTTCAGTTATGAACATAGGGGTCCGTTAAAGGTCCTAAAAGAAAAGTTTTTAGAAAACCCAGTAGGCTCGAATAGGAATGTGTCAGAATATGTAACCTCATTTCGTGATTGCTTGAGACACTCCCGCGAGTTCGCTTCAGCTGCATTAAAATCGTCTCAGATGAAAGGGCGTTATGATTGGAACTCGAAGGAACGAAGGAGACAAAGTACTATCTTTGCTTCCTGTAACAGGAACAGCACTAGCAGCCAGATACTCAGGTCCGTATGTGGTAAAGCACCGTTTAAGTGACACAATTTATGTTATCGCTACTCCGGAACGCTGACAAAAAACGTACACTTGTCATAATAACATGCTGAAAGGGTATGTATCCCATGCCACAGACTCAGATGCGGTTTCGTCAGCGGCATCTTCTCTACCGTGTGGTGTTGCCATTACCGTAACTAAATCAGCGCAGATAACATGTGAGTTATCTGAAAAAGTTGCGCCCAGATTAACGCCATGTTTGTTCAATTCAGAAATGTTAGCTTTGTTTAAAAAAACATTGGAATATCTTGATGATGATTAGCGATCTGATCTTATTTCAGTTATCGAAAAGTACCTCTGTCTGTTTAATGGCATTCCGACCTTTACTGATGTCATCAGCCATGACTTGGAAGTGTCAGACAGCCGGCCTATTAAGCAACATCCGTATCACTGCAATCCGATGAAATGAAAACTGATGAGACAGGAAACCAATCATTTGTTGAAAAATGGCTTTGCAAAGCTCAGTAATAGTCCGTGGAGTTCCCCCCGCTTAGTGGAGTCCAAACCAGATGGGTCTGTCTGCTTACTGATTACCGGAAGGTGAATGCTGTCACCGTTCCTGACGCTTATATGTTACCCCAAGTAGAGGACTGCGTGGATACAATTGGTTCTGCTCGGTTTGTTAGGAAAGTTGACTTATTGAAAGGTTATTGGCACTTCCTTTAACGGAACGCGCATCTGTCATTTCCGCATTTTTGACCCCCGATAGATTCTTACAGTATATCCGTATGCCGTTTGGGATGTGCAACGCCCCAGCTACCTTCCAACGTTTTGTGAATTCGTTGTTCGCGAATATACCTAACTGCGCTGCTTATCTGGAGGACGTGGTAGTTTACACCGACACTTGGAAGGAACACATGTCCGCGTTAGAAACAGTCTTTTCACGTTTTGCCGATGAATCTCTAACATTGAATCAAACTAAATGTGAATTCGGTAAAGCTACCGTGACGTATTTGGCCAGACAAGTAGGACAAGGTGTGGTATGTCCAGTAGAGGAAAAGGTAAAAGCCATTAGTCAATTCCAAGTCCCTGAACATAGAAAAGCACTTCGAAGATTCCTGGAATTGGCAAGTTACTACCATAACTTCTGTAAGAACGGTTGTAAACCCATGAACAACGTTGATGAGTCCTAAACAGGAATTTAGATGGACCCCCGACTGTCAACATTCATTCAAAAGTGTTAAGGCACTCCTAAAACATGCACCCGTGTTAGCCGCTCCAGATATGACCAAACCATTTACTCTCGAGGTAGATGCAAGTGCTGTGGGGGCAGGCGCCATGCTCCTTCAAACTGGTGAGAATACGACTGATAACCCCGTCTGCTATTATTCCAGGAAGTTCGGCCGGCACCAAATTCAATATTCGACCATTAAGAAG
Organism: Rhadinocentrus ornatus; assembly: GCA_037177495.1. NCBI lineage: Eukaryota > Metazoa > Chordata > Actinopteri > Atheriniformes > Melanotaeniidae > Rhadinocentrus > Rhadinocentrus ornatus. Next base: position 8,048,169 of record JBAMHW010000004.1, read on the forward strand.
GAGATGCTAGCCTTGTTGCTGGCACTTCAACATTTCAAGGTAAGTACAGTCCATTTAACATTTTTGGTTTTCATTGTCTCAATCACATCTAATTTCCGTTTTTATTTTGTAGCTTTAGCCCCTTGTTCTGTTCACTGTTCATCAGCACCCCTGGTTTAATTTGCTTCACCTCAGTGTACATACACCGCTTGGTTTGATTCATTCACTGCCAGATCACTGGTGTTTCTCCACTGTTGTAGTCTGTGCCTTTGTTTTAATTTTTCAACTCTGTTACCTGCAATTATTATCATTAAACTAATTTGTGTGCCTGTCTCCCTCCAGCCTCCATTTGGGTCCTCATCACCCCTACATGGCAATACCTATTGCAAATTTCTATGCCTCTCCATGAAACAGGAAGTTCATATAGATGACAAGTAAATCATCCAATCTTTACCAAACTTGACATGTTGAATTACAGTCCCACTCTGAATAAATCAATTAAATCAAATTCAATTAAATCAAATTCAATTCAATTCAATTCAATTCAATTCAATTCAATTCAATTCAATTCAATTCAATTCAATTCAATTCAATTAAGCTTTGTCTGTATGAACCTTGACAGAATCATTAAAATTTAATTAATTTAGTCAATTAATTTATTTAATATTCTAATGGTGTCCACACAGCCATTAGATTAGTATTAAAGCTATCTGTGTGGTGGTGCCCTGAGAAATTGAAAGAATTTTAATGATTAATAATTCATAATTTTATGTAATTATTAAATTTTATATTTTTATTCCAAACATTTGTAATGGTTAATAACGCTAATCACTACAGAAGGTATACCTTCCCGAACACATCAATATTTTAATATATTGTCATTGCCATGGCAAAGCCCACTGGCCTCGTTTTACACATTTATCTGCTATTCCAAGCCAAGCCTTGACATTCCTTTCAACCTTAGTAAGAAAAAAGTAATATTTTGACAGTGTCTGTTTTAAACAGGAAGTTGCTTTTACTCCCGCCCCAGCCTAAACACATTCACATGTCAATATCCACTCAGTTACAGCACCACCTAATGGCAACAGGGAGTTAGTATGATGTCACAAGTCCGCTCCCAACGCGTTATGAACTTAACAGTGTGTTGCAGACGTGATAAAAAGCACTTTGATATGTTGTTCTGAGATGCCACATGCTTAACGGAGGCATATCCTTTGAGTAAAGTCCCTGAAGCTCACCAAGTTGTGAGGCCAGTTGATTGCTGCTTGCAACTCTAATTGAATTTGAAATTAAAGAACTGAATGAAGTTAGGTAATGGTGTAAACCTACCGTTGAACTGGGTGTATTGGTGCCATATCCTGAGGAAGGCAGAGAGGCCAAAGACCACCTACGACCATCAGCCCTGAACAGAGAAATTAAAAAAGAGCTACATTAGAACAAAGAGACCCAAAGAGACTCATAACCATAATTCTCTTTCCTTTTTTTAGTTTAAATTTGCTACAAGCCACAAGTGACGGTCATACATGAGCAATTCCAGCACCTCCACTTTCTTTCAATCCTGTTACATTTTTGCTCTTGTTATTCCTCTCCTCCCTGAGGCCTCTTTCAACCATCCCAGAGTCTGACACTTCCTCAGAGTGAGTGATGAGGTGCGAAGTCCTGGCACCTCGCCTGATTCAAACTGTGTCAGCCTGCTGTCATGCCTCTGTCACACAGTCATGGTGGGAGCAGGCCAGGACAAAGACAGGTTTCTTTTTGAATATGTATGTGTGACTGAGTGGGTGTGCTCCCTGAAGAGTTTTAATGCATATTTGTGATTGAAAAAAAAAAAAATCCAAACAACAATTTTATTCAACTACTTTTCACTGCTATTGTACCAGTGCATGTGTGACTTTAATGGTGTGAAGACAAAGGATGCCCACCTTCGAGAAGAGGCAAAAGAGAAGTGGGCAGGTCCGCTTGGCGAGAAGTTGCGCGGGCTGTCCAGGGGACTGCTTCCTAGCAACATACATGTGGAAAGATGAGAGTGTCATTGAGGAATGCTGATAATCCAAAGTTCACTGTGAAAGAGTCAGCATCAGTTTAGTAGTGTAGCCCAAGCTGTTAATGTTCAGAATAATTTGAGGGCATGCACACAATTTTTAAAGTTTGTGCATAAAAATCACTGTCAGAATAAATGTAAACAATAACAGTGTTTATTGACTGTAGCACCTCCTTTCAGGACACCTATGGAAAATGTGCATCTCAGCCCTATTCCATCTGTTTACAACTCATGGAGCAGAATGTCAGCGAGAAGGTTTTCACTTTCTTTGTGTCTGGAAAATACAAGGGGAGTGTCTGTGCACTTGAAAGCAACAAAGAAGGTACATAGTTATTTTTTAATTATTCATTTAAGTTCAGTTTCTTCTGTTGTGTAATCATTATGACTACAACTAATTGTTGAACTAGTTGAGATGCTAACATAAAACGGAGAGGGGTGCTCTGTTGCGTGCAACAGCAGCATTGGGAAATAAACCAGAGAGTTAGTCCTAAATGTGTCTGACACGGCATGTCACAACATGCAGATTTTATTATGATAATATTATTAAATTTTGAGGTGTATACAAATTTGTTTATTCTTCCAAAGCAAAGCAAAACTTAAATAAATAAATAAAATGATTATTACTTTAAAATGAGTTGATGTTGTAAAAATAAAGGAAATGAGGAAAATGAGGAAAATAAGCATTTGAACACCCTGCTATTTTGCAAGTTCTCCCACTTGGAAATCTTCGAGGGGTCTGAAATTTCATCATAGGTGCATGTCCACTGTGAGAGACATAATCAAAAAAAATAATTCCTTAAATCACAATGTATTATTTTTTAACAATTTATTTGTATGATACAGCTGCAAAGAAGTATTGGAAAACCTGTCTATCAGCTAGAATTCTGACCCTCAAAGACCTGTTGGTCCGCCTTTAAAAAGTCCACCTGCACTCCACTTATTATCCTAAATCAGAAGCACCTGTTTGAGGTTGATAGCTGCA
>JBAMHW010000004.1:8051270-8064721 GCA_037177495.1 Rhadinocentrus ornatus
CGATGAAAATTTCAGACCCCTCCATGTTTCTAAGTGGGAGAACTTGCAAAATAGCAGGTTGTTCAAATACTTATTTTCCTCTCTCTCTCTCTCTCTATATATATATATATATAGATATATATATATATACACGGTATTTTCTCTTCAAAAGCAGATATTTAAAGTACTGACCTATGTGTCCAGGCAGTGGAGAGTGTGGCCTCGGTAAGGTGGGCGACGTACTGGTCAGGATGAGGCTTTTCCGGTTACTGGTCCGGCAACTAGAATGTTTATGAGAAAAAAAAGGAGCACTTAGATTTTTTTTCATCATAAATACTGATAGCTGACAGATAAAAGCTGTGATGATGCTCAAACCTCCAGGCTAATAAATACAGTCTTGTAATCCTGAATAAATTTAGACTATAATATGTGTGGGTGCATGTTACAGGAAATAAAAACAATCACTGAACTGCATGGACAACCGCGCAGGCAGCCACAACAGCTCACCAACAGCGCTCTTCTTAATATTCTGGATATTTTAGTTTTCAGGGTCCTTCAGCTGGCAAAACAAACAGCACCAGATCAGATCTATCTTAGGCCTGCATGGACTAAATAGCAGGGTATTTTTTATTATCTTTAACCCAATTTAACTCTTGATTGAACAACAAGACAACATCATTGAGAAAATTTCTTAAATGACCCTTGCACTGTTACTCTATTGGATCAGTTCTCTCTTACACACAAGCCGTCATTCCTGCTGATATCTACCAACAACAGTTTACATATTGGACTGATAAGCAGCTGCAATCATAGAGACTCTTCACACAGATGCAACACAACAAAAATGCAAAGATGATGTTAATCTATTTTAGTTGGGTCAAAACGGAACAATTTGGTTGTAGGCAGTTCATTAGGTAGGAGGTGTATCCTCAGCCCTTTCCTCTACTCCTGCTTCCCCAGTAACTGCTTTCTTATCTCAATCTTAAGTGTACTTAGACTAATAAACAACAGCAATAGCATACACTACTGGAAGGAGACATAACATCTTGTGCATTATGGTGTTGCCATTACAACGTAAAAATGGATGCAGACAGTCCTCTACTGAGTCATGTACATTTAGTAACATTGTCTGCAAATGACAGGTGAAAAGGCCTAAAGAGATGCAAGTTTTGTGATGTCGGCTTGATGTGTTTAAGCACACAGCCTTGCAAGCCCATTCCACCTCCATATCCCTTGCCTGCTCAGAGGCACTTCAGAACCAGGGACCCCCTGCTCTGCTTCTGCATTTTCAGATAACACAATTGCATGACAAACGCACATCAGCCCAGTCTTTCATGGTTAATATGTGCAACCATTATCCATGGATGCAGTTTCATTACAGCACCAACAATTAAATAATAATATATTAGAAAAACTAATGATAGGAGGAAAAGACTCACTGCAGTTCTTCACCTCATTAAAAACATATGCATGCATGGTCTGACGACTTTATGAGGCACTTTCTTTATAAACTTTCCTTATAAATACAAGGTTGTAAGTTCTGGTAAACTTAATGTATTACCACTGGCTGCCTTCTGACATACTGGTGTGTTTATTAGCTGCACAGCAGAGGTCAGTAAGGGCTTCAGGGGCTGGACGACGGTAGATAGAAGGACTGGGACTAATTAAACCACAGACACAATATGAAAAAGGAGCTTCTGAATCACAGCACCTGCACTTTTATGATCTGTTGATTGACAATTTACTTTTTTTAATCTGAATGTTTTGTTAGTTTTTTTTTAATAACAACAGCAAAAAGTCTGTCAGTAATTGTGTGTGAGTACAGTATGTCTCTGTGTGTGCATGTGTCTGGACATGATACAGGACTTTATTGACATCTTCACATCTACAGTGCAGCCAACACTGACTTTTAATTTCCTCTAGGCCCTGCTGGATGGAAAATAACAGCAGGAGTAATAGAAGGACGGCTGAGAGGAAGAAAGGGGCTGGGGAGAACAGGTATAACTCATATTGAAGAACTGAAATGATTTAACCATAAAGATTTCACGCATTACTGCTGCAGCCATCACCGGATGTGTCACTGAACACTTTCACAAGGGAGCAGATGCAGAGACACACAAGTGTTATTGTCTTACATAACAGCACATGAAGTGGGAAGTGGATTGTTCAGGTGTTGTTTTCATGTGTCGACTAGGTTTGCTCACTGGGTTTTTATGCCTGTGTGTGTGTATGTGTTTTTTGTGAGTGCCTGTCAGACCAGATTTTATGTAGCAGGTCTACATCTGAGGAAAAAAACACCACAAAGTTTGCGCCTTATTGCATCAGCCAGCATTGCTGTTCTAAATCTGCACAGGAAATGCAGAAAATCTTAGCACACACGCAGAGAAACATGAACACACAACCACACAATGCATTATTTAATGCATCTCAATCAATATGTAAACCATGAATCCATTATCAATATTTCTGTCTCCCACATCCTGTGTCTTTTTGATGTGAATCCTCGGTGTTCCTCTCGAGCACTAGGAGACATCAAACCTCTAGAAGGATTTTATTGGTGGCTGTGCTGCTCTGTGAGCACTAGCTGGAGGGGAGCTTGTACTCAGCCTTGCAGAACAGAAAAGAAACGTATTGAAATATTTAAGGGAAGTGCATTAGGCTTTGGACAGAGGGCTGAAAGTAGCTTAACACCACCATTCACTTCAGCTCTTTAAATGAGAACAGGGGGCTAAAGTAGGGGGCAGGGTGACAGAGGAGAGACAAAACCAAAATACTCCAGTGCACACACTTGTTCTTTTGTGCCATCCTCTCACTTATTATATTTCACTTCTTAACCTCACAACTTGGGAATCCATGTTTTTATTACTGCCCTTTTTTAATCAAAAGCCCGAACATACTGTGCTCTGTACTACTCAGGCTTCATTCCAAAGTACTTTTTTAGCTTTTGATTCATGATTAATCACATACTACAACTCCTTCAGGCTAGCAGACACTCAACAAATGGTAGTGATTCATATTCAGGCGAAGCGTGAAACCTCAAATTACTGAGAAAGAGCTTTATACCCTTCTTGTATCTATGACTTTTTGCTTTTTGTTTTATCTCAAACATTGCAACAGATGACTTGACTGTCTTCTAATGAGCCATCACTCATCTGATTCTCCATCATTTTTCTTCCACCTTTTCTTCTTCTATGCTCATTCTTTTTTCTCTTTCTCCCAAATTAGCTCTCTGGATGATGAATAATTGAATGTGAGCGGTCAAGAACATTGTTCTCCTGTAACTCTCCTTTAAAGAGTTACACAGTTGATTAGATTGTTAAAGACAGAAAGACATAAAAGACTCCTAAGGGCAGAGCAATCTTATTTTCCCATTAAGACCTTGAAGTCTCTTAGCTTTACAACATTGTCATCTTAAATAAATGCTGCAAAAAGGGCATTTTGCCCAAAGCGTTTGTACTGCAACAAAGGCTAAACAAGAAACCCCTGCTCTCTAGCTACCAGTCATAACAGTAAAGGTCACATCACAACTTGATTTCAGATAAATCCTGAGGAACACCCACAATAGACTCTTCATCATATAGATTTATATTATGATATAGATCTGTTCCATAACAGTGGAGGCTGTAACATTGTAGAAATATATGATGCCGCTTTGCTCAATAATATATGTGAAACACGTTTTAGACCAGGCTTTACATTTCATTTGCCTACATTTATGTTACCTTTATCTGCATCTTCACTGTTTTACAATGGCAGCACACAAGTCTTCTTCATTTCTTGTATATTGCTGTTTTAAGAGTTAACTTAAAAGCTCACCTACTACCACCTATTGGACTGAAGTGTGGGCTTAAAGCAGAGGTTGGGAACACTGGTCCTCAAGTTTTAGATGTTTCCCTGCACCAACACACCTGATTTATATCAAATGAATCCAACAACTTGCTCTGAAATTGTGAATAGTGACTAATTAATTTGAATCAGGTGTGTTGAAGAAGGGACAGGGACTGTCTGGCCAACTAAGAAATGTCATTAGTTGGCCAGATATAGGGTAAGTTAACTTTTAAATAACACCTGTTTTTAGGTAAAAATGCATGTTTCTTCATTGACACATGTTTAATTCCTTGTTAACACCTATATCAAATCAGCCAATCACATGGCAGCAACTCACAGTATTTTACAATGTAGACATGATCAAGACAACTTGATCAAGTTCAAATTTAACATCAGAATGAGGAAGAAAGGGGATTTCAATGACAGCGCGGGCCCATTGTCAGCTGGTTTGATAGGCAGGTCTCAGTAAGAGGGCAGTTGACGTGGGAGCAGAGAAACTGAGCTGTAAGAAACACCACACAGCTCTTCTAGCTACAGTAGAGTCTAATGTCTGCTTTACCCCTGCTAGGTAAGGTGAAGGGAGTGATGACTGTAGTAGAGAAGGACAGGATGTGACAACAGCAGCTGAAGACCAACAATGGGTGCCACTTTTGTCAGCTGAGAAAAGGAAACTCAGGCTACAATTCACACAGGATCACCAAAACTGGTCAATAGAAGATTTGAAGTCATTGCCTCGTCGGCTGGGTCTCTATTTCAGCTGCATCATTCAGATGATGAGGTCAGAATAAAAAAAAAGTTACAACAAAACCATTTAATGTAACACCAAGACTTGGTCTGGCCCAGCAGCTAATGCAAACGTTTTCCATTCTACTTTATATTGTTGTTTATAAAGAATTAGTAATAATCTCCATACTAGCCTTATTTAAATACTGCTAGTAGCATTTTCCAGTGATAATATCAGCAATAATAAAACATGATTAAATGTTTGTACAAATGCAACACTGAAGCTAATGGGTCATAGGATTTAACTAAAACTGAGTAACTCCAAAAAATCAAATTTTTGCAGTTTCCAGATAAAATTTTAATAAGTTTTTGGTCCCTGGCCTCCTTCCTCTGCACTATGTTATTTGTGTACATACACTAAAATAACAAATTTTCAGAGAGATAAACTGGATTGGCACTCAGCACAAACTACATGCTTGCTTGCACCTTAAGCACAACTGCAAACTTGCTTTTACCTCAATGCCACAATATGTATGTAAAAATGAACTATTCAGCATTTTGCCATGTCAGGAAAAGCAGATTTATAATTCAAAACTATAAAAATGACTGCCTTCCATTAAGTTGAACAAGATGACATTTTTTTTATTTTACAGTCTGGCTCTCATCTTGGTTTACAGGGACAATAAATAGAACTGAACCATTATTGAAAAGAATTGCCTAAATTGTGACTTTTCTGCAGAATGATTGCTGGAAAGAAAAGGTCTACAGTGAGAGTACAAACAGCAAAGATGGATACTTTCCAAGCAAGAAATGTGCCAATTATGTTATTTACATAATACCGTACCCTGTGGCTTCATCACATACTGGTGTTTTTGGCTGCCTTCTGTTAGACTTCAAAGCAAAAGCAGTCCTGGCATACTGTAGACAGTCTGGCCATGATATGTGGGAACTATTCTCTTGAAGAATTTGAGGCCAGATTTGACCTAACAAGATCTCTATATGCAGACACAGCTGCGTTATTTTAGCAATCATCATTACTACTCTTCATCATTCTACCTCTGTAATGTGCTGCTATACATAACTGGAACCTTTTATTGCCTTTAATTCTTGCTTGACTTCTTACAGCCCAGTCAGGTCTTGTTGGCCAGTCAGAAACATTATGTACTTGTTATTAGTGACTTTAGGGGCAATGCAGGTGTAAGCTGACAGAAAGTAAACAAAGTAAAACTCAGTGGACTGCAAAAGAATATCCCCCCATTTATCTTGCATACCGGCTTTATCCTTTAAAGGGGTGTGGGGAGCTGGAGCCCATCTGAGTTATCATGAAGAAGTGGTACACACAAGACAGGATTCTAGTCCATAAAGAGGCCAACACAGTGACAACCGATGACAAATAACAGGGCACACACTGACATTTAAGTTTGAATTACTAATTGCCCTTTAATGCATGTTTTTGGGGTTGTGGAGTATCCAGAGAAGTCTGACATGAACTCCACAAAGAAAAGCCACAGCTGAAAGTGACAGTGCTAATCATCACACCATCAACCGGGGAATGACTAAAGACAAACTCTAAACTTCTGCACTGATATCTGAAGATACTTTAAACATTTGTTTTGTGTTCAACTGTTAAAAAACCCCCATTTATACCAGCCAGTTCATTCATTTCACACCAGAAAAAAAAATTATACGAGGTGCATGTAGACAAACAATGCCCAGAAATTAAAGATCATGAGGCATTTTTTTCAAGAAGCTAAGAAACTACCTGAGCTTCGGGTCTTTTTGCATTTCCACTGAGGTACAGGAAGATTAGACAAATTAAGTCCACTGAAGTGTATCGCTCCTTCCTGACAGTCCTCCATCAGAGCTAGTGTTGGCACTGCTGCTATGATGAGAGCTGCCAACACTGTTTAATAAGGAAATAAGTTTCAGCTGTATTAACTCTAAATCAGTTTCTACGGGGTTTTGTTGTTTTTATTTGTGTCTTAGAGTATAACCATTGTGCATAAAGTCGGAATTAATGTTTCACTGCACTAATTTTCCTTCTTTCTTGTTACTGGAACCATATCTCTCCATCTATTTCTGAGCTTGTTTGACCACTGCACCACAGTGACTTAAGCAGGCAGGAATGTATGAATTTGAATGCTGTGCTTACAAACCATAACAACTAATACAACTTCAAATTTAGCACATTTATGAGATGTTATGTGTATTACACCAGAGATAACTAAGCTTGAGCCAGAAATTTAAATTCTGTTAGCCTCCACTGCAAAGGTCCATTTTGTGGGGGAAATTTTACCCCTGGGATCCCGTTTAGACTCTGGTTCCTGCTGATAAAATGCAACTATAGTTATTAGGACGTGATTTTTATGTCCTGTTTACCGTTACCCTAAAGCCCATGACCAGGTAGGATAAGGCGATCTATTTAAATGTGTTTGTATTAATCTCACTCATCCTCTGTGTTCTGTATCTTGACATTAAATTTCTACCAGACCACTACAAACTATAAATTATAGTAGCTATAGGTGGCTGTCAGGGAGTTTAAGCTATAGCATGCTGCAGATTCACTTCACTGGAAAAGCAAAGAAGATAAGGAAAAAGCTGGTGGAAAGAATGTGTTTGTAAATGTGACTTTAAATCACTCTGTCACCGTTACGGCTACACAGCCTGGGCTCATCTTTCCTCAATCTAGTTAAGAAAGCATCATGTAGGAGAGAGAAGTTAGTATGCAGCATGCTGGCCTCTGAATCAGAAATCTAAACCTGCCTCTATTTTGTGGTACAAACTAACATGCAAAGCATGTGTGTGTGTGTGTGTAGGTGAATCCTTTAAAAATATTTAAACCTTTTCACACCTAATTGGGCTGATTAAGAACGACTTCCCTCCATCCAGAATCAATTGACTGAGCAGAAGAAAGCCGAAGAGCAACAAGAGATGAGAGCAAGATAAGGAATGCTCAATGTTGCCATAGCAACGCAATTGGAGTTACACGCATTCAAAGCAAACAGTGACATGTCCAACTGTTTTCACTAGAGCATGCTGTGAGAAACAGATTTGTGCTTAACAAATAGAATAATGAAGGTGAGCAGACTGCATGAGATTGTACTGAGCTCTGACTGGCCATCAGCAAAAAGCCAAAAAGTATGACGTCACACTGCAGACAGGAACAGTTTTTGTGTTTTTCTGAGAATGCCGGTCTTATAATCCATCATAATCCGTTGTGTAATCCATCATGCAGGCTCAATCTGTGTGAGACAGAGGAGTAGTGGTGAGGCGGGTGGTGCTGTCATTCAGATGGAGAATGATTCACTGGGGTCAGCAGTGCATGGCGCATTGTATGTGTGGGTGTCTGTTGGTGTGCATTTGGGTCTGTCTGTTATAGTGTCAGTCGTGTCTGACTGAGCCTGTCAAGAGGTGTAAAGCAAGTAAATGTTTCCCTGTTTTGTTTTGCAGGATTCAGATGGTTCTTGCATCCACATTGTCTCAAGACACATTTCCAGAATTCAAAACTACTTTGGGATGTGGAAGAAGAAGAGAGGGAGAAGACAGCAGCGATGAGGAGAAAGTTTTTTTTAAGTATGCAACTATTAATGCTGTTCAATTTCCACTAATGTTTTACTTTACTAATAACAGAAATATAGAAGGCTATGTTAAAAATTCCTGGTGCACAAACAAGAGAACTTCACAAAACAGTACTGAATCCAGGTCATTGTATTTTATTTTATTATAGAGAAAAAAAAGTCTAATTGGGATTTTACCTCCACAGGTAACTATACTTCTCAGTTCACAGGTGTTTGCTAACTATTACTAGAAGAAGAGGATGCAACACGGGTCATCATGACCCTATCCCGACTTTCTGAAATATGGCGTATCATCAAATTTCAGAAAAGATTCAAGATACTTTTTCATGAATCAGTAAAACGTCCCACTTTCAACTTTTGCTTTTTTCTGTACTTTTTTTGTGAATAAAATATAAGTTTCTGAGCTTGCAAACCATTCCCCTCTGTTTTTGTTTCCATTCGACAAAGTGTTCCAACTTTTTATAACTTCAGGTTGCACATACAAAAAGTGTTAACAGTACAGAAGTAAATGACATTTACATTACTTTACAATTAAACTGATGTGCTGCCATCAATATCACTCATAGCTGATGTGTTTACAATGTCTATGCAATGCTTATAACATTGAAATGTCAACAAGCAAATGGAGCTAACAAAACTAATGTGAAGAGAATTGAAATATAATGAAAGCTGAGGTGTATGACCACTGAAGTGTGACCAAGATTTAGAGTTAAATGCGCAGGAGCAGAGATAGCTTGCTCTAACACCTACCAGTTACGCTCATCAACTGGTTACTTTTTAATGTTCCCAGAGTTGCAACACAGTTGGGAAAAACTGCATTCTCCTATTCAGCACCTTGGAGATGGAATAATCTACAGAAAGAGCTTAAACTAGAAACACTTATGTTCATAAATGAATTTAAAGCTTCCATAAAGAATGTGGTGATGGAGACATGTTCTTGTTTTTCTTGAGATGTTAATGACTATGTACTTGTTGTTGTTTTTTATGAAAGTGTAAATTGTTATAATATGTATGCTGCAATTACTCTGTGGTTTGGCTGCTACCTTGGCAAGGTCTCTCTTGAAAAAGAGATTTTGAATCTCAATGGGACCTTCGGGTAAAATAAAAAAAATAAAATAAAAAATAGTAATCATCACTAACTCCACAGACATATCAAGTATAAATTAAGCTCATGAACACACAACAAGCAGGTACAACTTTTAAACCCCAAACATGTAAAGGAAATAATATAAATCACCTTATTAAAATGCCACTTGGTTCGTAGTATTTGGGTAATTGTTGCTTGACATGTCTCACCCACGTTAACAGCAACCTAAGACAGCAGCGGCCTCTTTCCAATAGACTAGGCATATCCAAAGTCGGTCCTCAAGAGCTGCCGTCCTGCAGGTTGTTTATGTATCCTTACTCCAACACACCTGACTCATAAATGGATCCAACAGCCTATGAAGTTCTTTTACAAAATGAATCAATAATTTGAGTCATGTGTGTTGGAGCAGGGAGACATGAAAAACTTAAAGGGCTGTGGCCCTTGAAGAACAGAAATGGACACCCCTGCACTAAACAGTGCAAGAACCCAGAACACAAAAGACTGTTCAGGAATGGCTAAAGGATGACAAAGAACCCATTTACCAAGCTATTAAATCCTCATAGTCTGGTTGAAAATCTGCAGGATGCATTGCGATACAGCGAGCCACAGCCTACAGGACCCAGAGCCTGGTTTTTTTTTGTTTTTTTACAGCAAATTTTTAGTTAGTTTTAGTCAAAACATCATAATTTAGTCATCTGACTTAAGTGGATTGTAGTCTAATTCAAGTCAACTAAATAAAATAATATATAAATTGTGAGGCGGATGCATCATTTTTAAATGTTTCTCCTAAATTTCTGAAGTCATTATTCACAAATATGTGAAATGACACAGGTTCAATATCACAGTTATCATCTGATGTAACTGTGACGTGAAAGAGAAAAAAAATAGAATAAAAATCAACTTGTGGCGTCTTTAAGTTCGCAGCCTTTCAAAAGCTCATAAAATATCATTAGCTTTGGCATCTTTGCATAGACTTTAGGATGGCTGGTGGACAAATTTGTTGTTTTCACTAGAGATAGTCGCTCCAATACAGTTTAAAGAGAATCTTGTTTAGCTTTATATGAAATGTGAAATGTAGACTCTTCTCTTTCTCCCAGGTGTTGACATTTTGTAACATTAACTTCAGTCTAATTGGACTTCTTCGTAGCTTATCCTGTCTTTCCACACAACTAAAAACATCTGATTGGAGCTCGAACCAGACCATATTTCCGTCTCGCATTTGTTTCTTTTTCTATTTTGACCTACTAAATTTGACTTTAGTATTTTGTGTTTCATCCCACACCTTCAGTATGTTTTGCTCCTGGAGTTTCAACCATTCATGTTTGTTTGACTCTGCCTTTTGATTGCCCCTTCCGTGAGCTGAGCAAAGCTTTGCTTATTAATTTTATACATCCTGTATTTTAGCCTTTCCCCTTTTTACACAGCACCCCATCATCACATATTGCCATCAAACATAAACATATTAGCAGGATTTTCAAGATGCCTCCAAAACGTATTAGCAGCTTCTTGGTTTACACTTAAGCGATGATGCTTCATAATGACACAGCCAAGTTAAAATAGACAAAACTGTCAAACTGACACACAGATGTGACTCCTGCCTGTGTCCTTCTCTCTTACTAATGACACACAGCGCTCCGGTCAGTGTGTAGCAGGAGGGTCTAATAACAAATCTGTGGTAATGACTCATGCTGAAGCTCTGACGAGCAATTATCCCGCATGCAGCTCTTCGGCTGGCATCAGGCCATCAGTTTCTCACTCATACACATCTGTGAATTTACACACACTTAATAAAAAAATTAAAAAAGGCAACAATCACCTAACAATGCCCTAAATTTTTCGAAACCTAATTACTCATTTCCCCAACAAAACTAGTGCAAACAATCACATGTAATCATATATCGTGTCCACATTGCATAATTTCATATGAAGCTAATTTTAACTTAACAACAAGCACTGTGAGAGGTTAAACCATCAGGTGAATCTTGTATTACTTTTCCCTCTGTTTGTGTATTTGAGTGTGTGCTGCTTGACCATGACTGATTTTGCACATGCTCCATTTGACAGGTGTCTGTGCATGGATAATATGTTTACCTAGGAGATTATTAACTCTGTGTGTGCGTGTGTTTGCTGTCAATCGGTCAGCGGTGTCATCTTCTGCACTGTGTGCCGATTCACTGGATGACACAACATCCGGTGCGCTTGCTGCCAAGGTCCAAAAACATCCACAGGGATCAGAATAGATCCCAAATTCGGGAGAGTGTCCAAATCAAGCCATGTGGGCAGATTTATCAAGCATGAGGCTTTTAGATGAAGATTGAGTGGATGACTGAGTGATGCTGACAGGCTGCAGATGAAAGAAAACAGGCGACAGATGAAAAGAAAGAGAACATACAACAGTGGTGTCTTGATGTTCTGGGTTGTTGCCATTGTTAGTCACACAGGCATCTCGTTGCTATGTCAAGTAGTACAGAGAGACATAAATAGAAGAATTTGGTCTAATTCCCCACGAAAGCCAGACGAAGTAAGGGCAATAACAATGACAAAAAAAATAACACAATTTCTTCATGCTTAAGAGAGTGGAAGAGAGAGAGAGATCAAATGAAATCACACAAAAAACATGCTTGAGTCATAATATCTATTTTGAATTTTCAAGTCATTAAAAATATTACGGCTGTAGGTTGGAGAAGGTTCTAAATTTAGGCCTTCTTCCTGATTCAGTGTCTGAATTGTTGGGACACTCAAGACTTCTGACTGAAAAAAGTTGCCTGACAGACGGTGAAGCAACTAGTTTACTAAATGACTGGCACACTTGGAGACATTCGAAGTGTTTATGTGGCTGACTGGCAAACAATAAATTAACTGTGAAGTGTGTCATGGCCTGGAGCTGTTGTAAATCCACTCAGATGAGGCCACTTACTCCAACATAGCTTCGACAGATTCAAATTCTCCGACAGTATATACCCAACATATATATATATATACATACAGATACATACACTACCGCTCAAAAGTTTGGGGTCACCCAAAAGTGTCACGCTTTTTTCATGAAAGCTCACATTTTATTAACCAAATGGGTTTCAAAATCAATAGAAAATATAGTCAAAACACTGACAAGGTTAGAAATAATGATTTGCACTTGAAATAATAATTTTGTCCTTCAAACTTTGCTTTCATCAAAGAATCCTCTATTTGCAGCAATTTCAGCCTTGCAGACCTTTGGCATTCTAGCTGTCAGTTTGTTGAGGTAATCTGAGGTAGTTTCACCTCATGCTTCCTGAAGGACATCCCACAAATTGGATTGGCTTGATGGAAACTTCTGGTCAAGCTGTTTCCACAACAGCTCAATACGGTTGAGATCTAGTGACTGTGCTGGCCACTCCATCATAGACAGAATACAGCTAACTGCTTCTTCCCAAAACCGTTCTTGCATAGTTTAGAGCTATGCTTTGGGTCATTGTCTTGTTGTAGGACAAAATTGGCTCCAAGCGCTGTCCACAGGGTATGGCATGGTGTTGCAAAATGGAGTGATCGCAATATTGATTATTCAGTATCCCTTTTACTCTGTACAAATCTCCCACTTCACCAGCACCAAAGCATCCCCAGACCATCACGTTTCCTCCACCATGCTTGACAGATGGTGTCAAACACTGCTCCAGCATCTTTTAATTTGTTCTGCGCCTCACAAATGTTCTTCTTGGTAATCCAATCACCTCAAACTTAGATTCATCTGTCCATAAGACCTTTTTTCTTCCTCTGTCCAGTGTTTGTGTTCTTTTGCCCATCGTAATCTTTTCCTTTTGTTGGCTAGTCTCAGATATGGCTTATTCTTTGCTACTCTGCCTAGAAGGCCAGCATCCTGGTGACGTTGAGACTGGTGTTTTGCGGGTACCATTTAATGAAGCTGCCAGTTAAGGACCTGTGAGGCGTCCATTTCTCAAACTAGAGACTCTGACGTGCTTGTCCTCTTGCTCAGCTTCCCGCTTCTTCTCCTATTGTGGTTAGAACCAGTTTGTGCTGTTCTTTGAAGGAAGTAGTACACACCATTGTAGGAGATCTTCAGTTTCTTGTTCTTCAGAACAAGAAAAGACTGACAGGTTTTAGTAGAAAGTTCTTTTTTTCTGGCCATTTTGAGACTATAATCGAGCACACAAATGCTGAAGCTTCAGATACTGAACTAGCCAAAGAAAGAACAATTTAATTGCTTCTTTAATTAGTCAACCGTTTTTCAGCTGTGCTAACATGATTGATTGATTGAT
>JBAMHW010000004.1:8087201-8107812 GCA_037177495.1 Rhadinocentrus ornatus
GATGCAACCTGTATTTCGCTGCCTTGTACCTGTGACATGCGCAATGACAATAAAGTTGAATCTGAATCTGAATCTAATCTAAAAATATGCCATACAAGGAAATAAGGGGAAGGAATTTCCTTACTTTTATTTCTAGTTGTCTTGATGATGCTTTTGTCTCGTGAATTGTCTGTTAATGTCCAGCGTGAGTGAAAGCAATCTGAAAACTGATCCCTCCTAAGTGCTCAGAGACTTCTGATTTTCAGGATCCATCAGGCTGAGTGGAGCCAAAGTCAATAAAGAAATTGTTGCTGCCATATCTATGACTACGGGAAACAACAGCAAGGACTCTGATGTGATTAGGATCTGTTGCAATGAATCTGCGTGCTGCTTGTTGTCCATCTTTTACCCATTTAAAACCATTTAACATTCAGCCTAGGTAAGATTGGGTTACTGTCAGTTTCTATAGTCAGCTTGTCTTGTGCCACTTATCGAACTATTTTCAACCGCTCAATGGCTTGGTCAAAAAGATGTTTTCAATTGAGATTTTTTCGTCTCAGGGAAGGCTTAATGATGCACAGCCATGCTAGTGAGTATGAATGAATCTAAGAGACTATCAACATTCGAGTCACAAGACAGAGGGAAATAAGGCAAAAACAACACAAAAAGACAGCTCCATCTCTCATCAGAGTTAAATTAAAAAGCAGACGTCACAACTCTGTTTTTATTTCAGTCTTTGTTAAGCCAAGCCAATTATCTCCAGCCTGTAGCCTCATTTTTGCCACAAACACATGTGATGGCATCAATTGTTTTCATCTAACCCTTGTCAGAAAAATTGCAAAAACATCAATATTTCATTTGCAGCTAATATAGATTCATAGATTCACAGGAGAGCAGCCATCTTTTTTTTTTTTTTCAATGGGGGGTGAGATCATTTGTTGTTGTGAGCTCTTTTCTAGGCTGCTACATCATCAAGAGGAAGTGAGCTTGGCCAGGATGACTCAGAGAGAGCCCCGCAGGAGTCCTGTATGTGTTTATGTGTGTGTGAATGTGTATATGTGGATGGGGTGATAAGGGTGGCTAATGGATAAAACCTCCCAACACCTGATCCCACTCACTGTCTGTTCCATGGGCGGTTAGTGTATGCACTGTTGCCATGTTACGGTCATTCCAGCATTTCAGAGAGCTGTTGTTAAAGTTCAGGTGATCCGGACAGTTGGAAAGTAAATATGAATATTTTTTACATCCAATTCATTCTGAAGGACAGAGGCTTCGTGAGGATATCTTTGCACAATGTAGTGCTATTAGAAACAGTGCAATTCTGGACATTATTTAGTGTTAGAATTCAACAAATACACACTCAGTGGTCACTTTATTAGGTGCAACTTGACAGCAAAAGGACTTTATGAAATGGACACAGTTTATACAGTATATCTGTCATAAAAAATGGCTGTCAATCAAAGCAGAGGTGTCTGGCTATTAAGTTCTTCTCCCTTTGCCTTGACGGAGACTGTCCAATTACACGCAGAAGTAAGATTGGTCAACGTGTCCGGTTAGGAAGCATGGAGCATAAATTTGCCCTGCATGCAAGACATTGTCCTGTTTCTGTCATCTCCTGGGTAATCTATTTTACCTATCATGACCATTTTTAGTGAGTTTGGTGTTACATCAGATTAACTTAACTCAGTTTCAATGTTTTGCTGACGATTTGCAAATTTATTTAGCTCTTAAAACCAGAGCCTCTGTTTAGGCTTTAGTGGACAGCTTTCACAAAACGTGGCATGTTGTATCATTTCTATGCTGATGACTGCCAAATTTACAAGCCAATTGCCAAAAACAGCCACTGCCCCCGTGACACCTCTACTCAACTGTCTAAATGACGTCAAGGCTTGGTTAGCCCAAAAAGATTTTAAAGCTGAAACAGGGAAAAATTGAGATCATGCTGTTTGGAAATGCCCTCTTTGACTTGGGACCCCTCCAAAATGATGTTCGCCCCAAAGTCATCTGCCTTGGTGTCACCATGGACAGTGACTTTAAACTTGATAAACAGGTCAATGCTGTTTTAAAATAGAGTTTTTATCACCTTTGTCTCTTATCAAAAGTAAAACCTTTTTCATCTTTTATTTCTTTTGAACAGGTTGTCCATGCTTTTATTTCTTCTCTTCTCGTCTCGTCGTTCTCATTTAGTCCAGAACGCCGCGGCACGACTTTTAACCGGTGCAAGGAAATGCAAACACATCACCCCTTTTTTAGTTTCTTTGCACTGGCTGCCTGTGCATTTTAGAATTTATTTTAAGATCCTATTGTTTGTATTTAAAGCTTTAAATGAACTGGCCCCCCAATAAATTACCGACTGCCTCCAAATTTACACTCCAATCCATGCTCTGAGGTCCGAGGGCCAGTCCCCAAGCAAGGCACCACAGCCACCACACCCTGAATCCCTCTCCTGTCACACCGGTCCCTGCTAATCACATCCCGGATCCCAAATCAGTCACACCTGTTTCCCATTCACCTGTCCCTCCATATATACCCCAGCTCCACACTTAATGTTATCCTACACGCACATGGACTTGCTCACTCCCCAGTCCCGGCTCCACAGTTCCAGTCTGAGTAAGACCTGTTAGGGATGGTGAAACCGAGGCCTTATGAATCATCAAGCCAACTTTGAACCAAATGCATGGAAATGGCTCAGCGTTCTAAACCATTTGACCAACTCAAAGAGCTCTATCTGCTGGCTGTGGGCGTCTGATGCATCAGAAGGACAGCGTCATTCCCATCTTGTAATAAGTGTTCAATAAACAATACGTATTCTACCATGAGTGAATATTTATTTTCTGTCGTTTATATTAAAAAATAAAGAGGGGTTATTAGGTGACATTTGTTTAGGTAACAGAATTATGAATTTAAAGTATACCGATCTG
The DNA here is from genome assembly GCA_037177495.1 of Rhadinocentrus ornatus. Lineage (NCBI taxonomy): Eukaryota > Metazoa > Chordata > Actinopteri > Atheriniformes > Melanotaeniidae > Rhadinocentrus > Rhadinocentrus ornatus. The sequence goes on from JBAMHW010000004.1 coordinate 8,090,102, forward strand.
TAAGGACAGTAGTGGTCTGCTCACAGCGGGAACGTATAAGGGAAGGGGTGCTTGCTCAACGGGGATAGTGATTATGTTACTAATTTTATATAGTTGTATCAAACCATGATGAGACAAATGCTTGTGCAACTTTTTGATGTGTCTTTAGTCTTTAGTCTGCTCGTCTACCTCTCCAGCTTTGAAGAAGACCCGCTCGCAAGGCACAGATGTGGCTGGCATGTGCAAATACTGTTTTGCCAGCCTGAATAGGCTGGGGTACACAGATTTGCATGTCCTCCAGTATTCGAGCGGGTCTTCTCCTCTGGAGAGGTAGGGTTCAGCTAGCTAACGTTAGACCTCCACCGTGGCATCTGCCATTGCACTCTGAGTGCTCTGGGTTGCACGTAAACAAGAAATAAATAGGTGATAATGAACCTATTTCAGGAGGAAATTGTCTCCGGGTGTTTGAAGTGCAAATGCTGCAGCATCGACGACGTGTTACCGCTGTACGTTATCTCCTGAGCACATATCAAAAACTTGATTTTTTTGGGTGAAATGAAGTCCAAGTGTTCCCGTAGGAACGTACACGCTTGGGTGGCACTGGCTCTCCCTCCATCGCCCTTCCTCTCTGACACAGTCCACACACAATCTCTTTCACCCTTTCAAACACTCTCTACACTTATCAGTATTTATATGTATATATATTAACCTAACTATATATGTATATGTATATTTCTACGTGAAGATGTGTGTGCTGTCTGTATGTATGTATGTGAGTGTATGTATGTAGTATTTCTCCTCTGTGTTTGTCACTAACTGTGTTTATATAAATGTTTGTCAGCTAAATGTGATCTAATATAAGCTAATGCTAATGTGATGCTTTCCCTAAATCTTTTCTCCAAATGTAATGTACCACAATTGCTAGCAGAAGCTCCTCCTCTCAAAAACCCACGTTCTCCTAAACGTTTGGAACCCTTTTTAATTCATTGATAGATTGAAAAGCCCAGAGCCTTCGAAATTCCCGCGGACTGCTCGACACGCGCTGATGACGTAACGAGGTCTCGTTTGGTCTATCACGTGACTTTTGGCATGCTGAATCAATGCTCAGAGACATTGCTCGCAACACTTCCTTGTCACATGCTCGACACGTGATCGAGCAAACTGCTCGAGCATAACATCCCTACCTGTACTTTTGAGTTTATTCTAATAAACTATTTCTGTAATTCTTTTTCTGTCTCTGAGGAGATCCATACGTAAGAAATATTTGAGACTAAAAAAAGTTTTGAGAGAAAGTATATATTGTTATAGCTTATTTAAAAAATAATTTGACATTTAAAAGAATATTTTCTTAGAAAAAAAACTCCCTCAAAAGCCTTTTTTTATACTCTCAAATATACATATTTTTTGCTATCATAGTGAAAACTTTTACACTCAAAAATTTTTTTCTTTAAGTGGCGGGTCGATGTTACTATTGGTCATTCTCAACCGAATTGACAGCTGGGTGGAGATAATTTTTGCATGCTGATTACGCCTTTCTCATTAATATTCATGACTAACTCCTGTTTTCCCTGCGTGCTGTGATCCACCATTGATTCACTGGCTAAGATGCCGACATCGTAATAGTGAATATGCATTGATCTGCTGTTTTTGGTGGCAGTGAGTTCAATATTTGGGTAAGCTGATTATAAAAATAATTTCTATAATCATAATCCCCTTTTTTATGTAAGTTGTTTTACCGAGATCCTTTTGTAACCGTAATAGCAAGCTAGCGTTAACTTAGCTAGCTAAACCTAGTGATTTACCGACCACAAGCTCATGCTTGCCTTAATCATGTTTGGAAATAACAATTATTAGAACTATTTTGTACAACATTTTTAAAAAATTTGCTTTGAACTGTAAAAAAAAAATTGTGAACTCAAAAGAAAATTATCCGTTTGTTTTATGCCGCCTTTTATACAACCAAATATAGCTCAGAGCGCATTTAGCACTACCAGGCCTTACAATACAATTAGCAGACAAGTCTTTAGAAGGGATTTTTAGATATGGTGGATTTGCTCATGTTACCATAAACTGGCAAGACAGCAACAGTAACAGTCAGATTAGCAAATGGACGCAGATGGAACATAACGCTGTTTATTGTATAACGCTCATGAATATGCGTAATGGGAGGCCTGGGCCCCTGTAGAGCCCTATGTCTAGCAACGCCCCTGCCCTCAGTCTCTGTAGGCATAACCTACTGATCACGAAAGTCGTTTTCAGGCTCAACAGATTGAACCTGAATAAACTCAGCTGAACTAAACAGAAAGCCTTAGTTTTAAAAATTGCAGGGAACTCCTGTTGTTTAAACATCAACACAAAAACTTAAATCTAGCAGCAGGCAGCAGACGTAAATCACCAAAAACCAGTAACATTGCTACACATACAGGGTCCACCAGTTCCAGAGTTTCTCCCTCCAATAGTACCTGATATTACCTGCCTGCCGCACCAAAGGACTGTTTCCGTCTGTCTCCGCCCTAGCTGCACCTGTCCTCCATCCACTGAGCAGTGGATGAACCACGCTGCTGCGTCTTTTTCAAACATGCCTATGACAGGCAGAAGAAGTAGTTCCTAGTTATATTGGAAGTTTAGTTATATAAATGTTGTTATAGGATGAATAGATATTTCACTATTGATCCGCACATCACTACTATTTATTCTTCTTAGATTGATCATATCGTAGACCCGTTACCACTTATTTGTTTATTTGTTTCACCGGGAGACCGGCCCAAGAGTAATGTGGCCCGCTTGGAATCCTCCCAAACCTCCCAATTGCTGTAGATGTATGTTTCAGCGTGAGTAATTGGAGGATTAGAGTGAGAATTCACTTAAATGTGTGAGTCTCACGGCTAATGCGTGAGAGTTGGCAGCCCTATTTTTATTGTCTGTCCTGTAGAGCACTTTGGTCAACTGAGGTTGTTTTAAACTTTAGAAATAAATTTGACTTGACAATAAATCTGAGGCCATGATGCTTGGTGGCTTCAACAATGCTGAGATTACAAATGGGTTTCTGTTTACATGATCAGCTTCTGGTTTTACATGTCTGGGACTTAAAGTTTCTCCTGTTTTGAAGGAGCTGTGGAAATTTAATTTCATCCCAGTTTGTGATGAAAATAAAAAAAAAGACTTGGAACATTAGGAAAACCTTCCTTTGTCATTATTTGGGTGAATCAGTCAATCAATAAATATCCTCTCCCAACTCCTTTACCCTTTGCAAATGCCTATGCTGTATTTACCTTAAAAAGTTAACTAAGACCATGCCATGGGGAAAAAAAATCCCAAGCAGAGGTTTAAAATATTACAGTTACCCATTAACATGGGAGGCTGTTCATTACCTAAAAAAATTTTTTTATGACTGGACCTGCTATGCTCTTTTGAGATGGCTATGTCCGTCTATTAAGAATGAGGCCTGTTCACACTCCTCAAGGACTTTGAATACCTGTGAGAAAAATAATATCAATACTGAAATAAAACATATGTTATCTACAATAGTATCAGTGTGGCGCGATATGTCTAAGTACATGGGGAGTGAAATACCCATCGTCCCCTGTTACCCACTACCTTGATTTCCCTGCAGGTTTTAGTCTACATTTTCTGTACGGCAAGATAAGGGAATCCATGTACTTTGTTATTTATTAAAAGACAACACCTCCATGTCCTTTCATCACTTACAGGAGATGTTGGAAATTCCCACGTCACATTTCTTTGGCTATTTACATAACACTTTATATCTTCCCTTAATAATTTCCCTTCTACTGCTCCATACCTTAATGAACTGGAAACATTTCCCCCAAACTGCATCAGTTTAAAGCAGTTTATTTCTTGTTTTTATTCTCATTTGATTTCCCTTGAAACATACTGTATGAGTTATCCAGTATCTCTCTCAAATGGGACAGTGACTTAGGTGCTAAATTTGTTGAGGGTGACTGGAAAGAGGCAATAGATTTAATCAGAACAGCTACCTGTAATAGCCTGAGAGAGAGTGAGTACAAGCTACAGTACTTCACAGGTTGCATATCACACAGCTTATTTACCATAAAATACACAACACTATCTCCCCTCTGCATAGAGTGTAAATCAGACAAGGGGACTTATTTTCATTGCTTAGGGAGTGCAAAGTTATCTCTAGATTCTGGACTCATATTGCCAAAATAATAGTGAGATTTCTGAAGTAGAAATAAAAACAGATCCAAGTGTTTGTCTTGTTGGCCTTTCCTCTTAGGTACTACAGCCTCATCTCCTTTGCCTGCAAGTGTATTTTCTCAACTGGAATAAAGAAGCATAACAAATACCCCTGAACCTGAAATGACCTAACTGGACTGCTTGTTGGGAGAAAAAACATCACGGTGCTTATAGGCGCCGATTTACATTTCTGCCGAAGGGTGCTGTGAGTGTTTATACAAAACAACAAGATAGACATTCAGCGAAAATAATATTTCATATGATTTATGGTTTATTATTTTGTAAAATGAATCAAACTCGCAACAAAATGATCATCTACCCACCAACAAATACCATAAAAAGACATTTCACAACAGCAAGTAGCACCAGGGTCTACTTGGTACTACTTGTTGTCTAAACTTCATTCTGTTGTTAATGTTGCCATAGATTGTTGCTGCATTTGTTGCTGCTATCTTTTATCAACCCAAACATAAAAGCTACTGACCCTTTTCGTAATTTATTTCACTCCCGCATGCTGATAACTGCTTTTGCCAGTCAGAAAGCTAAGCTGTCAAATGAAAAAGGCAGCCCTGCATCTTTTACGTTTCATGGGTAATAAGTTCAGAGTTCACTTTAGCGTTTAGATCTCAGTTGGCGGCGGTACAGCACCGCTATAAAGTTGTTTACAACTGTCCACAAACAGCAAAAGAAGAAGAAGACGAAAAAAAACGAAGAAGAAGCCGTTTCTCTCAACTTATTCTTCATCTGCATCTTCTTCTTCTGGGCTGTGTTCGAATGTGCACCCTACTCCCTACATAGTGCCCTATATAGGGGTCACGCCATTTTGTAGAAGTGTCCGAATGTCCAGAGTGAAAAAAGTAGGGGCACTCAAAATTACCCACAATGCATCTTAAAAAAGTAGTGAGCATTGATGGTCACTAGACAGGTCAATATAAACCACAATACATTGCGGGCAGAATCTCAACATGGCACAAGGAAGCAAAAAAACATTTTTATTGAATAGATATGCAACAAAGAATAAAATGCAACATAAGGAATAAAAATAAAAATATTTACTAACAACTTTGGATTAGATTTGGAATGACATCTTGACGCGCGTTGTGGTTGCCGCGGTTGCCGCTGTGACAGCTGATAGTCACGTGGTCTGCGGCGAGGAAAAATTGGCAGCTTCGTGTCCGAATGGCCAAGAGAATGAGGGCACTATGTAGTTTGCTATAAAGTGCAGCTCTATGTAGTAAACGAGGGGTTAGGGAGTAGGGTGGACATTCGGACACAGCCTGGTTGATTTTTATTCAGCGGTTCTGCATCATCTACTTCCTGTTCTTCTTCTTCTTCACAGGTTTTTTACTTTCGCTGGTTGAGGACAGCTAAGCTCCCTGAAAATCGACCAAATTACACACGCTACTGACGCAGTCAGACGCGGTGTTTTTGGTCGAGCATAAATGGGTCTTAATTCAGCAACTGCATAACCGGTTCCTGGGAAATTTTGCCCGGTCAATTGCACAAACCAGGATGTTAGCTGGTGTTTCCTCACAGGAAATCAGCAAAAACTCACTCCCTGTTTGCCTGCCTTCTTGCCTTAACGATTTGAATAGTCAAATACACAATAGCTGTCCGAATTGCTTTAATTTCCTCTGTAAAGACAGACCCACTGCATATTTCAATTCACTGCTTAGCCTTCTGACTAGCAGAAGCAGTTATGAGCATGTGCGAGTGACGTATGCATAAATTACGAAAATCACCCATTCCAACCTTGGATTTACCGTGGGTCCTATAAGGGATTGCTTAGTATCATAGATAAAATGTTAGTTCATTTTATGTGCTGTGTTTAAAAGACAGGTGGATATTTCAATACTAAGGCTGCTCAGCTAAAATAGTCTGTACACATGGCGCTACTGTCCACATCTGTCCTTGCCCAACGCAGAAAGAACTGTAAATTGGGCCAATGAGGAACATTTTATTAGTTCAGGTTAAAAGTTGAAGAGGAAACTTTTTTGACTTAATCAGTTTGTCAGTGTATTTATCTGGTTGTAAATGATGTAATTGTAACTTTCCATGTTTGTTGGCTTATATTACTGCATGAAATATAAGGTGGGTCCTGCTGGACCAAAGATGCCTCCACTGATGGGTTGCTGCATGATAAAGTTTGGCAACCCCTCTTAAAGTCGGACAGTCTCTTATTTAAGTTGAGTTGACTTTTTTCTTATGTTAGTTGAATCACATCAGGTGAAGTTGCTGGTGACCGCTTCTTGTTTTTACTGTGAATACTGATGTTAACATATTATATTTATGGTAAACTGGCATCTTATTATTTGCTGACAAAATGACACAATCATGTTTCAGATTAACATGATATCATGATGTCATGATGTGAATAATGGAGTCCTGTTGTGACTGTTGTATTGAGTCTTTGATGAGAGTAGAAAAGAGAAAAGCACTGCACCGGTGGCTTATAGTTGTGTGTGAATGTCGGTATTTAGCTCTGGTGATGACTTAGCCTATACGTGTGTGTGCATGCATGTGTGTGTGCACTTGTGAGCATATGTGTGCAGTATATGAATTGGTAAGGTCTACGTAAGTGTATGATTCCCAGCCTGAATTTTTGTCAAGTTCTGGCCCTGTCACAGAGAGATTTTTAATATTCTCCTACATGAAAAACTGGTGACCATCACAAAAGGAAAAGATAGTTAATTTCTAAAAATCTGGCCCTCCTTCATAGACTATTTACCAAAACGATTTGGGGGACTTATTTATGAGAGGGTAAATAAACACTTTTTGGAGTAAGACCAAATCTCCTTCACGGCCACCAAGCGGCAACCTTCGGCAGTAAAATGTGAAGCCTATGTGGAAGTGGAAAGAATTGCAGTTCGCCCCTCATCTGCTAGGAGCTTCTCAAAAACAGAGCAAATCCCCATAGACTCCCATGTCAAAAAGACCAACTTCACAGCAGAAATAAACATGTTTAAAGCCTGGTACAAAATTCCATTTTAGGATTATTAGGTCAAATTTACCTGTGGGGAGGTGAATTTTTTTCTAACTCATCCGTTTGGATGTTATTTAATCTTGAAATTCGGCATAATTAGGGACGTGTCCTTTTGATTGACATGTATCCAATATCCGCAGCAAGAAAGGAGAGTGTAGCACTAACGCGGTTTTTAGTGCGCCTTAGCTCTAGCCCGCCTATCTCCATTAGCCGGTTAGCTCACGTTAGAGCTAAGTTGGCTCAGAAAGCTCTTAGCTACAGGCAACTCAGAGTTTGATATACGTCAATCATCCACTTCCACGCTCACAGCCCCCCTCTCAGCTCCCCCACTTTCAATTTTTGTATTTTCCATGAGTGACGGCAGGCGTGATGCTGCCAAGATGGCGATTGTAGGAATGCCCAACGAGCTTCACTTTTGCTCTTGAGAAATCTACAGGTGATGTCACGGAGGCTCCGTCCATCTTTTATATACAGTCTATTGTGGCCACAGTTTTCTGTTTCCAGCTGCCTTTCATTTCTAAGTACATTGTATTATGTGCCCGTATATTTCCTACAACCTCTGTGTTAGGCAGTGGTTCTCAAACTGGGGGGCAGGCTCCCCTGGGGGACATGGGTTGTGGTTATTATGTGTTCTGTTAAGTTTATTCTTGTTTGAACTATTTGAACTAATAAAAACTTCTTTTTTTTAATCTAATTTATAAAACAAAAATAAAAAATAGGACAGTTCAAGACTTATCAAGACAAAGATATTAGACAACTTTTTTCAGTTTGTACTTATCCAAACATGAAACAAAGGCCAACTGGAAACTAAAGAAATGAAAAACATTAATATGCCACTGCTCATAGCAAGTCGTGAGGCTTCTGCTCGGTTTCTACTGCCAAACCAATGGCAGATTGCAAGGCAAATGTCACAGTGTATTTCTCAGATTTAATACTCAACAAGCCCCCAAGTTTTACTCAGAAGCCTTGAATTTATAAGTCTGTAACTGGAGGTATCAATGAAATAAGCAATTCAAACTATATTGTGTTACTTTTTTGCTAATCTTTTGAAAACTTTGCGCAGCGTAAGTTTGTTGTTTAATCTGCTTTGGGCACTAAGTTTGATACTTTACACTTAATATGTCTGGCCAAGTTTATCTATCTAGCTATTTAGAAATATGTTCCGGCCCAGATCTGTTGCTTTGATGTACACTTTCCTCTCCCAGTGCAAAACCCAGCCTTACAGAGTAGTACTGACATCAGAAGGACGTGGTGAGGCAGAACAAAGCAGTGGGCATGGCAGTGAGTGACAGCACTTGGCAAAGATTGCTGGATCTTCTGCAGTGATCACATTCTTATCCCTTGTGCTTAGCATTTTGAAAATGGGCACACTGCCTAGAACAAAATATTGGACAAATTATGCTACTCTTGTGTGTATGTGTATAAGTAGCATACTCCAAACTCCTACATCACAGAGGGATGAGACACGCAGCATCACTTGTGTTTGTTTGGGAGTGTGAGTGCATGAGCATATGTGTTAAGTGTAAGTATACTCCACACACACCCACAAGTGTCCAGCATGGCACAATGATCTTCAGTTGAGATGAAAACAACTGACATAAATGACATACTTTCTTTTTAAGAACAAAACACAGCAAACATCAAACATATACACACTGAATTGGGCCACAGTTCATGGCGCTAATCACCGTTGAAGATGATCTACTTTCTAATTTTAGATGTGTTTCATTAATAACTACAATTAACATCTCCTAGTTTTATCCCTCCCACCTCAAGTTCTGTTCAATCCAGACTGATATAGTGAAGGATTTTCATAAATGGTGAAATGTTGATCTATAATTGTCTCATTGAAGTTATTCAGACAAATCATAAAGTTACAGCTTGGACAGGAGACTATGCTTCAAAACATGGATGTTTGCTGAAGCTATCATTTCAATGAGATGTTTCACACATATCTTTAATCCAGCTGCACAAAGGATTTATAACATCAGTGGAAACCAAAGATTAATGTCACCAATTCAGCATCCAACCAAATGTGAAATATGATCACAATCTCAGCTTCTGCGTCTGAGTTATGGTGCTGAATAACGGCTGGATAAGTATTGCTTCGATACATTGTGAAGCCACGATGAACCTGACCTTGTGGATATACAGCGAAATGTCGTTACCTCCTCATTTTATCCTATTTTATACAAAAATCTTTTTACTTTTGTCATTAATAATGTATGAAGTCTTGACTTTTGACCAAAAATGTCATTGGATGTCACATAAATGTTGATGTTTGATACCAAAGTCTGATCAGTTAATGTTTGAGTCTCTAGGTGAGACGTACACAAGTGTAGGTGAAGGAGAACTGAGTTTTAGATACGGATTTAAAAGCAGGGGAGACAAATGGACTAGGCTGACATAACACAAAAACACACCATCTGTGATCTTGACATGCAAACTGCACAACAACTAAACATCTAAACTCTCCATGATATTTCTGCACTTGCATATTGATCACACAAGTATTTATGTGGAACTATTACCAGCTAAAAAGTACCTTGGTGGAATAATCATGACACTTCTCAATCTCGCCTTGCTTCCTGTCCAATCAGTCCTCCAAAAAAATAGCTCAAAAATGTTTCTGCTGTTAAAAAAAGCATCACAGAGGAACTTCTTCTTATCTAAAGTTCTTTTAGACATGACATTACTATTACTAAATTATAACAGCAGTACATTTTATGATGCTAATTAATGGCATGTTTGATGTTTGGTTAGGTGTAATAATCTCAGGTACAACACCAATAATTTGGATTTAAATGACATGCAAATTGTGAAAATTAATATGTGGTGGAGGCAAAGAAACTACCATAATCATAGTTACTAACAACCATAGATATTGCTTAATTGTGGACAGGAAATGGGAAATGCATATCAACCTTACTACATTAAAAAGGGAATATAATGACAATAAACACAAAACTTGTTTGGGTTTCTAATGTCACTGCCAGCTCAATTGTCAGTAGAGTGCAAGTGGGATGGTATTTTAATTGTTTGTACATCTAACTTTAAACTTAAGTAACTACAGTCAAATTGTGGCTATTTTATTTACGGCTGTTAATTCTGCCATCACTATGCTCTAACACAGGAAATTACCAGCTCCGGTCCTAGAGGGGTTTAAGATGTTTCCCACTCTTTTCATTTTAGTTTAGATATATAATCCTCCATCTGGGCAATGTTGTTTTTAAACAGGAACTTATAGTAAACATGGTACAATATTATCTATAGTGTGAAAGCAGACCCAAGTAGTAAAGAGATCCACATATTGTAATAGCCACTTAAATGGAGTCTCCTGTAACCCACAGCTGCTGCCTACTTCCAATTTATGCTGCCCCCAACCACCCCCCTGCCCTCAAGCCTTTTCAGCTTGTCCCGCTGCTGGTGGTTGGTCTTCCTCCCTGAGGGCACAAAGGGCTGTTAGGCCACCATTAGTCCTGCTAATGGGCCTGACAACTGCACCACATCCTCAGCGTTTGGACCCTCACTGTCTGAGATATGGATATCGACCACTTTAGTGAAAATGGAGCGCACAGGCAGGGGGTGGGAGTCAATTTCATATGTACATATAGGCATGAATGTTGTCCATGCACAAAATGAGACAAAGCTATGCCAAATACTAAGTGAAGCTAAAGTGCAACGGATGCAATGTGTATAGTGCAGTGTGAGGGTTGTTACTTGGCATGTGCATTAAGTTCAAACCTATATATACATTTATATTTGTACAAGGGAGCTGGACGAAGTGATTGAATGTCTTCTCATTTAAAGTAAGCTCTGCCAGACACTCCTGCTAGCATAAAAGTGTCATTGAGCTGAACCAAATTAGACTCTGACAAGCTCTGATAATCAATCACCCAAAAACAACATTACATATCGAATTTGAAAGTCTTTGATCACAAAGTGAAGAAGTCATGTCTGGCGTGAGTAACTGTAAACTCTGGTAAACAGGATCATATTTAAAAAACAACAACTTTTTAACATTAGTACAGGACAAATTAATAAAGAAAGAATTACTAATATTGTCTGGTTCCACAAGAAATACGAGTGTTTTTTGTTTGGTTTTTTGTACGTGTTTGTTTTTTTAATTTACCTATTTTCTATCTAATATGAGTTTAAACTGAATATGCATGCACTTTAGACCCCTGATCAGATAAGCCCATTTAAGTTTTTACTTTAGTGGAACAGAGTTCTTCATTATTTTATTTATCTTAGAAGTAGGGCACAGGGGGTACATTACATAGAACTACATCTAAATGCTAAATCTAAGAGAATGAATAATTCACAAGCAGTGGATACAACTGCAGCTGGAGCTAAAACACAGATACCATCGATTAAGTAACAGCAGTAATATGAAAACATTTTAACAAACAATTTTTACATAAAAATGTCAAAAAATTCTAGTTCTAGATTTTCCAGCAGCTCTTTCTGCTTTTTTACATAGTTGTGTACTTATAACGCCGGTTTTCGGAAAAAAGAAGCTTATCCCAGACAATAATCATTGTGTTAAAGGTGCAGTGTGTAGTTTTTTGGTTAGCAAAAATCAAGATTTCATAAATACGTATTTTACCAAAGTCTAATCACAGTCGCATCCAAATGAAATCGTTCTCATAGCTTAGAATTAAATGTTTATAAATACATAGGTGGCGGCGCACCCAACTGGAGGGTGCCATGTTACATCGCCAGCTTTGAATACAGTAGCCAAAAGGGGACAAACTTGTTAGCCTTTCGCGTTTTACCTACGAGTCCCCGCTGTTTCGGGGGGAGGGCGCGGGGGTGGTGTAAACTAGCCAAGATGACCGTGGATGATTCAGCTTGCCAGCTTACATTGAAATAGAGGATCATCTAGACTCTTTGCCCGCGAAACGGAGAATAAAATAGCCAAGAAAAGAAAAAGAAATAATAACCGGGAGAAAAAAAAGAGTGTATATCGATGAAGCATTTACCAGATGGAGGCAGCTGATGAGGAGAGGGACTTTAAAGCTAACGCGGAGGTTGTAGCTTTCTGCTGGATAGGTGAGTTAATGCAATCTAACCGTGAAGTTTATTTTGGCGTTATGTTAGAAACAGGGCAGGGTGGTCCAGCAACTACTTTATCCTCCTGTTTAAGTCGCATCATTTACTGTTACTTGCTATATAAAACGGCAGAAACGGCTAATTTGTTAGAAAAGCTACGTTTCAACAGTTTTCAGTTGTTACTCTTCACAGAAGTCATACCAGCAGGCGACCGTGCGTTTCTTTCAGACGTTTTCCGAGAGCTTTCCCTCGTGTTTCATATTTTATTTCAGCTGACTTGTCAACGGGATGGGGTAGTCGTCCTCCTTCTAGTCAGACAAAATAGACCAAAGTAAAACCAGTTTCTCGGCGTGATTTAATCACCAGAACCGCAGCATTGTAACGCAAAAATATCTCTCAGATAATAATTATTTTCTATCAATACGTCGTCCACCTCCCTGGATAAATCAGCTGAAATACATGTTATTAAACACAGAGTAATGTTACAGCACGGGATCGTCCTCTTGCAGCGCCGACAGTCCACTGCCCTGCTTTTACTCCCTCCTCCTCTCCCTTCATCAGGTGATCTCTGAGTCTGCAAGTCACAAAAACCGATTTTATACGATAACATTAGCTATTAGCAGTAGCTTGGTAGTAAATACATTGAGGGCACGCTTGTAACTTATTGCCATAAAACAATAATAATTGTGTATTGTTCTGTTCCTCATCACCTGACGAGATGATCGAACTTCACATTTATGAATCTCCGCGGCTTCCGTAGTCGTAATAACGCTCTGAGGCTGCAGTAGAGCACTACTCGGTTGCTTGTAATATATTAGCGCACTACTAGATGGGAGTAATTCTTACACACTGCGGCTTTAACAATACGTAAAGAAAGAAATGAGTGGTATTAAGGATCAAACATGATGTGAATCCTAACTCCATCACATACAGGTGTATCCTCACATCTCTACTGTAGTACAAGTAATCCATCCTTTACAGTAGAAGCATATGACCTGTTTTAATGGAAATATTGATCTTGGCAAAGCTTTTACCACAGTTTAATGACTGAAAAACATCTGTTGAAGAATTTTTATATTTCATTAATAATAAAGTGATATTACTGTCAATTCTGCAGGAGGCAGAGCAGACTGACACACAGTGGCTCTCAGTATGGCCGGGTGAAATAGTCACAAAAAAACAAAACAATGTATTTGCGATGATGGATATGAAATCAGGATTTTTTTTTGTGCTGCCCATTAGGATTTTTGAAGAAAGACATTAAAAGACACTTGCTGTCTTTTAATTCAAGAGGACTTTTTGATACCATATAATTTTAGTGGCTGTTTAAATGAAAGTCAATGTTTTCTTCCTTCACCCATTTAATACCTAACCTCAACCAGTTATATTGTGATGTGCAACTTCAACATCACTTGTTTTTTGTGTCTGGTACCAAAAAAAAACAAAAAAAAAACAGCACCAATCGTGTCTGGGAACACAAATAAAAGATACAACAAATAAAAGATAAGATCAGGTTTTCCTGACTACTTCAAATTTTGTTGTGAGACAGGACTGCCTAAAGGAAACCCTACAAGTGTCAATCATATACAAGACATGGATGGCATGACAAGTCAGCTCAGACTAGAATTTGAAATCACTAAGTTGGCTCACAAAGGAAAACATATTAGTTTCACAAATAAAAATGTAAATTTTTTTACACTATTTAAACTACAAAGCTGTTACACTGGATTTATCAGAATTGAACATATCTTTGTTTTGCTTTATGTAAAACTGTGACAAACTGTAGATATTATAAAAAACAACTGTAAAATCACTATTTTAAGGCTCTAAAAATGTTACCTGCCCATGTTTTCCTGTGCACATTGCAAAATGTTTACATTTACCATTAATGGAATTTTCATAGATGTAATATTGCAGAACTAGAAGATACTGAAAAGGCTTAGGAGTGTAAGATGCCGTTACACCACATAGTGTCACACAAGGGAACCAGGTCCAACCCCCATGCAACCTACACCTGCCATTCAACTCCTATAAGTGCTCACTGTTCTACTTTGCTTGTCAGTTTTAGTAAGTTATGGTTAGGTAAATGAATAAATAAATAAATGGGTAGGTATAAATATAATTATAAAACCATGATGTTAAGCTTAATTGATTACCTGCCTTCATTATGTGGTCTTAAAGCATCCTTACGAAATAAATAATTTAAAAAAAAATAACAGGCAATAAAAAATGGAATAATTTTACAGTTTCTGGGCATTTACTGTCACATTTGAACACATGAATAGATTTGTATTTATTCTTGTTAGACTGAGCTGTCAACGTTACACTTGCACAGAAATCATCATATGTTTTTTCAGGGTACGTTCATTAGTTTGCAAGAGCTACAACAGTGAAAGTCTTTGTTTTACCTCACAGATAAGAAAATAAAAATGTAGCCTAGCTGAAGGAGAAGAGATGGAGACAATCTACGAGTGACTGTTTCTTTTGAATCTAAGTTTGTTCAAAAGTTCTCACCTGCAGCCTCCGTCTTCGGATGATCCCAGAATCATCCATGGCGCGTGCCAGGGGGGTTGGTCACACCTGTCGGCTGGTCTTGTAGCTCCAGGTGATTCCAAATGGCCAGCCGCGTAGATGGCAAATTCTCGCGTGGTTTTCAGAGAACCAGTCCGCTTGGCTATTTACCATCACACCAAATAGCTTGTGTGAGTGTGGACGCAGTCAGCATCATTTAGAAAAAAGCAGATGATATGATCCCATAATATTTTGGAGACGTTAAGGGATGTTGTTATGTCATTTAAAGTAGACTAGCCTACTTAAAGTGGGAGAAGTGCCGCTCCTGAGGTTGTCTCCAGCAGGCATCCCATGCTGACAGACAGGGGGCCCTGACTGAGTTGCTCTGCGGGCGGATCTGTTGACTAAGCGGGAGACTGCCCGGTGAGATCAGACTGTTTTGCATGAGTTGAAGTCCAGCTGAGATAATGAAGAGACAACCCCACCAGAAGAGCCCTGGGTGAGACAGAAAAGGTATCGCTCTACAGATTAGATAAACAAGTTTGCAGGGGTTTTCACCTCCAGACGGAAGAAGATTTAGGCTACTTAAAGCTGTTTGTTGGACAGTTTAGAGCCGAAACTTGGAGCCAAAATGCTAGTATCTCAACAATCCTCTGATATACAACCCACTTCACAGTCCACAAGAGTCCTCCACCAGACCACATTCATGGAAGTGCTCAGGGGACACCAATGCACGCATATACACGGATAACACTGCATGCCTGCCGCACGTCACACTACATATCTCGATTAAATATCACATCCACGCGCTGTCAGAGCATCTTAGCATTTAAAAAGGCACGATCAAAGACAATATATAGCGTCCATCCGGTGAGATAACCGCACAAACACACGCATCGGTTGTGAAAACAGATTAATAGCGTCTGTTTTAATCCTCGGTGAGACGCGGATTTGTCCGTCATTAGATGTAGCCTGCGATGTGTTCACTCCGGTCTTCTCGGGTGTAATACGGTTTCTCTTGTGAAAGATGATCTGTGGTTGTCACACAGGCATCGCTCCATCCTCGGCACCTACTTCCTACTACCAAATGCCGTTTAACCCCTCAGCGACCGGAGGCTGTGAACCAGACGGTGGTTTCGCGAGCTGTGATGAGTTTTACGTCCCGCATTCCGTGATGACGAAGGGCTTAGGTGGGAAATGTAGAGAGAAGAAGGGGTGAAATGCTTCGAAGTAATTTTAAGAATGGTAGGGAATGATTTCAAGATAGTGACACCTCTGATTGATATAATAAACTATAAATTTCAGTATATTAAATAGCCGTGTCCTCTTGTATTGGTACCCTAATGCACAATTTTCAGTACAGTGTCTTGATACACACCTCAGTCGTTTATGTATTGCCAATATATCATCATATTGCAAATATATATCTCTATATAGCTGATATATTAAGATATTAGCTGCACAATCTTACTTAAATGTGCAAAAGTGGAGATATTGCTATGTTATTTTATATTTTTATATATATATATATAAAAGACATGCTTTATTGTTATTTTATTAGAACAGTTTTCAGGAACATTTCTCCTTGAAGGACTTTCACAGTGCTTCAAAAATGTTGAAGTCCAGGCTCTTGAGAGTATTCATCATCTTTTAGGCCTGTTGCTACTGATTCACAGGCCAGTTTGGGAGTAATTGATTATACCTCAGCCTTAATAATGGCTTCTTAACAGCCACCCTTCTATGGAGACAATTTCTGATGAGGCTTCAGTGCAAGTCAAGGACAGGTTCATTTGCACATTTCATGTACAAGACAATTCAATGTGCTTTACATAAAACAAAAGCATTACAGAGGGGTGCAGGAAGCAATAAAAAGGGCATTAAAATCAAACTTTAAAAAGAAATTTAAAAAAAAGGATTTAACAGTTGTTTTGATTTAAGGCAGTAAATAGAAACATTTTTAAACCTGATTTAAGAAAGCTGAGAGTTTTAGCAGGCCTGCAGCTTTCTGAGAGTTTGTTCCACATGCGAGGAGCATTAAAGCTGAACGCTGCTTCTCAACGTTTAGTTCTGAATCTGGAAACAGAAAGTAGATTTGACCCTGATGACCTGAGGGATCTGATTGGTTCATAACGAAGCAGAAGATTCGGAATGTATTTTGGTCCTAAACCATTCAGTGCTTTGTAAACTGTGGATTTTGTAGTGAATTACTTAACATACAGGAAGCCAGTGTAAAAATCTGAGGACTTGAGTTATTTGATTGCCCTCACTTGTTCTAAAGACTACTATGTCACTAATGGGTGAAGTCACATGACGTGTGACAGGTTTAGATTAGGACCCTGCCCGACAGCAAGTGGGCACATGCTGTTATATTAGTTCTTTTGGCTCACGTTAATAAAGCACCGTTAACACAAGTGAGTATGTTGTGACTAACATGACAGACAGCATAACAGTAGTCCAGTCCACTAAAGATAAATGCGCAACAAAATCTTTTTGAGTCATCAGTCCTTTAATCCTTGATATTTTCTTTAAGTGATAATAGGCTGACTTCATGACTGTCTTAATATAACTGCTAAAATTCAGGTCTGAATTCATGACAACTCCCAGATTACTGGCTTGGTTGTTAGTTTTAAACTTGAACTTCAAGCTGAGTACTGACATTTAATCTTTCTTCCCTGGCTTCGAAACCTATTATTTCAGTTGAGTGTTCATTCAATTAAAGGAAGTTCTGGAACATCTAATCTTTAATGAATGTACTAATCATCGATACAGTTGATCAGTGTTTGAATCTGACTTTAGTCTCCTGGTGAGATGGATATTTAGATTCTTGTGTCATCAGCCTAACTGTGGTAACATATCTGGTACCTAGCATATTTTGTTGTTTTTCATAATAACTTAACTGTACATTCATGTTGTTTATTACTGATTCTGTTTGTTTATTTACACCTCTTTCTGTAAAGTCCTCTGA
>JBAMHW010000004.1:8111958-8130055 GCA_037177495.1 Rhadinocentrus ornatus
TGCCAAGACAACATTAAGGCCAGACATTGTCCTCACCTCAGTAGCAACCAAGCAGGTAATTCTCTTGGAGCTCACTGATGATGTTTCTAGGGGCACCATAAGGTGTATCTAAGAACTATACATTCTCCTTTTTAGAATAAATTAATAAAAGAAATAAAAAAATAAAATAAAAAAAAGATCATCAAGAGGAGCCTTGTACCCATAAAGCTCCACTTGGCAAAGCAAATTTTTTGGGCACAACACAACCGCCAGAGCATCAATCAGCTTGCTATGATGCTGAACAGGATAAGATTTTTTTTTCTTCAAAAAAACACAAATAAAGTACTACTCCAGCATAAAATATTTTGTTTGAATAGTAACTTTTAGTAAGATTTTGATCAACCTGCTTCCCGCTTTTTAAAGTGGAAAGTCTCAAACTTTAATTTTGAATAGAAGCATCATTACTGACTTGCCAGAGAGCTTTAAAACTAGGGCATGCATCATATTAAATAAACATGCAAAATGTGAGGTCATTGTTGAATACTGTGATGATGACATCATTTGTGATGTATAAATAAATACTTCCTATCTCAGGTGTATTTATGAGTGCTTCATGCCAGTTATGCACCACTACATGTCGGATGGTTGTTAAACATTCACAAAAAGCAGAAATTTCTCTAAGAGGAATTTCATCTTATTTCAAGTCACAATGTCTTTGTGATGTTATGCTCGCCTTTGGGGTATTGATATCGTACATGTATTTCTTAACAAGAAAAATAAAAATTCTAAACCTGCAAATAACTTAAATCTAGTTTAATGATAAAATAATAATTCTTTATTGAGATACTAAATTTATATATTTTATCTGTTTGTTCCTCAATGCACCATTCTTATGTTATTTTACTTTTCTTTGTGTTTAGGTTTTACTTTTATTTTTCATGGTTGTACCTCACCTGAAAACAGTTTTATTTTACTAAGTTTTTTCTTCTTTTATGAAATGTAACTAAATAAAATGAATGAAGACCAGCTCTTATTTAAACAGCCATCCTTTGTAAAGCTAATTATTTTATTTTATTTTTTCTAGAGATTTTCAAATACACACTTTCACATTTCCACTTTACCCAGTAGACAAGATTGTCAAGATGTCTAGACTATGTCTTTGAACGTGTCAGCAGGACAGTTTCTTCTTATTAATCATAAAATCAATTATTCTGGCACTAGCCTTCAGTTGTCTCACACTGATCTCACGCTGAGCAATTGGGGGAAAAAATAAATAAATAAAAATCTGCGAAACACGTTAAAAGACCCAAAATGATTATCAGAATGTCAGTAGGCAGCGTCACACAGTTACCAGTTGGTCTGACTCCTGCACCAGAGTTAGCTTATCTTGCTTTTTCTTATTAATACTAAATAATGAATGAAGGTGCATGAATTTTACATCTTTTTGTTCATTAGGAGCTGTGAGATTTAGGGGGGGGAAGGAGGTGGCAGCACAGAGCCCATACTATGCAAAAACCATTTCCCCATCCAGTAGCTCCCAAAGATGATGTCATCCTTTATCAAGGATCGCCCTGTGGGAGGTTACATGGGGTCAGCTCTCTACAGCCCAAAGTCTGACTTTAGTTTTGAAATATGCCTGCTGCTTGTTCAGTCCCATTTCCCATCCTGGTGAGCCTGTCCCATAAGAGCCACGTCAGCTCACATCTCTTCGCTCCTCCCTCTGAATTTAAATCTGCTCTGCATGTGCATGCACAGACTGCAAACTGTGACACACACATGAAAGGGAGTAAAGGTCTGGCAGCCATGTCAACCACTATTTAATGAGATTAATAAATCTTCTAATTATTTTCATATTTGGTTTGATTTAGAAAGCTCCACAAATTATAGAAAAATGATAATTACATTTCTCAGCCCTATGAGGCTTCTGCAGTGTTTATTCTATCATATAAACAATCCAAAGCTCAAAGATATGACGGTAATCCACACAGCAGAAGATATTCCCAATGTAAGATTTATCATTCTAGATGGAGCAAACTTTTGCTGTTTTAAAAGAAGATGTGATTAATTGGCTGCAATGGACTGGTGACCTGTCCAGAGTGTACCCTGCCTCTCACCTGATCCAATGCTGGGATGGGCTCCAGCTTGTACTAAGGCCTCATTAGCCTTGCTTCTAACATCACCCTTCTGCATACCCTGTTTCAGAGCCTCTGAACTAATTGATTCAGCAATTTAGCTCAATGTGATGTATTCTGCTGTTGATACGAGCCAATAACAGGGGCATAGACAAAACACTGAGGCATTAATCTGACTGTTTCACCTCTAAATATTTATACCAACCTTAATAATGACTCTATTCAGTGGATAAATCCTCATGATTTTTTTACGCAAAAATATTCAACACATCACAGCTACAGCATGGGCTTTCATCAATTAGTCCACTAATAACTAGTTTAGGCGTCTGAAAAGAGCTCCTTCGCACTGAACAATGGTGAATTGGTGGTGGTGGTGTTTGTAAGTACTTCTGCCAAGGAGGCTCTGCGGTTGGCTCAGCTTGGTTGTTGGCCTCTTTGTTTGTGAGATTACTTAAAATTTAGGAGATTTGAAAATCTCATCTGATGGCCCAAATTTAAAACATTTTCTTTAAATCCATCTTTGTAGATAGGCTGCTGGCTTTGTTCTGATTTAAGATGGTTGAGTTCATCTTTACTGGATGGTAATATAAAGTTTTCAAGGTAAATTCAAAGCTCTTCATATAAAGAGAAACCACAGTAACTTGGTGATAATGTGGAAAAATGTTCCCTTTTTAAAAGGAAGAATCCTCCAGCAGACCCAGAGATGTATATCACTTCTCTGATGATATGAAAAAACAGCCGGTAGAGGAGCTCACAGTCCAAAAAGTAAAGCGAGATTTGTTAAAGCAATTATTCAATTGTATTATTTTCTAAATCAAGAATTGTTAACTTAGAACGATCCTTCGGTGTATGCCTTTAATCACTGCCGTGTTTCTTCTGTCATGGTTTATTGGTTTTGCATCAGTTTTACTTTCGTTGTCTTTGAGTCTTGTTTTGGGTTCTAGTCTTAGTTTGATCAGTCACGGCCTTGTATGTTACGGTTTCTATACTTCCTGTTCAAAACACACCTGGGGCCTGTTTCAGAAAGCAGGTTAAGTTGAAACCATGCATGTTAACCCTGAGTTGAGCGAAACTCTGAGTCTGTTACCATGGTGACTGACTCCGTGAAGTCAACCTCCTTGCTTCTCTGATTGCTCCATCTGCTCCTTGTTTAGTTAGTTCTCAGTGTAAAAATACCCATTGGGTTCTTTTATTGTCTGCCAGGGAATCTTTCCTTCTTTTCTTCTTTTGTTCTTTCATTCTTTTTTCCCGGTTTGTTTCTGTGTATATTCATTTGGTTTGTGTTCTTGTAACCACCAGCGCCTTTTATTGTTGGTCTTGTCCCTAAGCCTACACCTTACTGTGACTTCTTTAACATTATTGGTCAACTTTGCAAAGTCATCAGATCTAATGATTTTCAAAACATTTACATCCTCTGCATAAAATATAAACATTTTTGATAGACAAATATTGTTTATGTAGACAGTTTACAAGATAATGCTGTATGCATGGTGCATTATGATCCATGCTAATGTTTATGTAGAAGCATCATATAGAAGTACATTACATGCTGCATTCACATGCACATCTGAAGTTTACCCAGGTAAAGGTCAGTTTACACTAAATATTCATTACAGTTTTATCATCATGGGATGGCAACTGGGGGGCCAGTCAGATTTTAGGGAAAGTGCCAAGTACCACGGACGGGGCCAGAGGGGTAGCCTCTGGCTCCATCCTTGGTACTTGGCATCAACTGCGACTGAGTGTTTTTCATCCTCCCCCGGCTGAAAACATATAATGTGGCTTCTCGTGTTTGTTATGTTTCTAAATATTTTGAATAACTTAATAGAAGCCAACTTGTAATTCAGATTATTGGGTTTATACATCAAGCTACAGTCCATTCAAGGTACTTCACTTTCACTTTTTCAAGTTCTTACTTTTGCAATCATTTAATTGCCTTAGAAAATTAATTTTTGGCATTTATGATGCAGTTCAGAATTTTTATATTCCAGTATATCAAAGGTTGTTTTCCATCAACCCAGGATTCAACCCGTGGTGCTGAATCCTGCTGTAACATTAATGTTACCATGCTTGTAGGCAGATTAGAAACAGCTACACAGAGACAACTTTGTTCCCCCATGAAGACATACACAATCCTATTAATTTACAGAGGATTATCTTCCAGACTCGACTCTACAGAAAGAGGTTTGTTACACTGTGTGCTTCTACCAGGGATCTCAGTTTGCACTGCAAGTATGCAAACTAAATCAGGTCAAACACAGGTGAAAAAATAAATCAGTAATGACTCTGAGCACCACTGGGAGTACAAGAGGACCAAGAAACTGGTCAAATTACATGTAATATAGTCTTTACATATGATATTAATCACACATGTGGTTTTATTCCAATTACATAACAAAATGTCAGTCCGTAAAAGTGTTAAACCATTGTCATCTAAGAAAATGTTCCCATTTCCCATCATCTGCACCATTAAAAACAAATTTTTCTGATTCATATACTGTATGAGGCAGTGACTTAACTGGACAAACCACATGTTTTAATATTAAATCTCCCTCTTCATTTTGCTTTCATTGTCTTCCTTATGTTTACATTTACTTGTAATTTTTTTTTACCCCCTTTTGGCCAGCAGATCTGTTTCTTTAAGGCTCTTCTTTAAGCTCCTACCCTTTTCCTCATTGCAACCCTCGTCTGTCTAGAAGTGGGTCACAGACTACAGCTGTGCTAAAAGGTTTGTCTGGAAAGAGGAGCCTCTCTAAATAAAACACTATGCAATCAGCAGTCTCGGGGGGGTGAGTCATCATAAATACATAAACCTACAAAGATGGAGTGAGGAAGTGAAGGAGTTCAAGAGAACATCGTGTTTTACTTTATTAGGGAAGTATAATTTCTGGCCTTCTACATATTTAACCAGGACAGTCAATGATGGTGGAATGCTCTGTTTCTAGAAGTAACAACAACTGAGGAAGTACAATAGAAGTTCATCCATAGTTTAAATACTTCCTCTATGACATAGTTGCTGTGTGATTGCTTATCTTTATCATCCTTTTGCAAGATAAATACACTAACTGAGTGATGCAATAGTCAAATTGGCTTTAGGTAGGCATCTTAGTTCATTACAAAGTAGGCCTAATTATAATCATAGAAAGCATTTGGACTTAAAATATCAAATAAAAAAAAGGACTATATATAAGTCAAATAGAATTTCAGTCTACAGTGTCATTGGTTTACTTTTCCTCTGGTGCCATCTGGAGGCCATAACTGTTTTCACTCATCCAATAACCAACACAGAGGACATCTGCTGATACTCGACCTTTTCACTTTCATGGGAGGAGATTTTTAGATTAAAGCAAAATGTTTTTGCAACTGGTGGATGGATCAAAGTGGAATTTGGTACAGGTGTTCTCTGTTAGCTTCAACTTTGCTTGACTCCCTGGCAGAGTTTGAATCACACAGGGGTGTTTGGGGGAGCCTAATTTTAGGCGCGCACTTCAACCTCCCAAATCACATGCACACTACATAACAACACAGTTAAAAACTGGTTTAATGTCCAAAACTTTCTGCTATCATGGCATGCAGCTGACATAATCAGAAACATTTTATATAACATCATAGAAAACATGCAAGAATTTCAATAGTTTAATTGGAGCAAACAAAAAGCCAAAAGAGCAGATACACATGCATAAAAACAATTTTATCGTAACATATGCAAGCCTTCAAGAACAAAAAATCTCTTGAATAAAATTGCTGAGCAATAATTAACTTGCTTGAATTAACCACACAGCTGCCTCTGATTCTCTGATGCTTTCCTGTTTAATGTCTTTATCCCTTTATTTTCCTGACATTTTTTTTCAGTGGATTACAACAAAATTCAAAAAATGAATAAACATTGGAAAGTTATTACAACCACAAAAAGCAAGTAAATTAGGTGATCTATGCTCAGAAGTCTCACAGGACATAAACAATTTTACTGTCAATGGTGCGGAAACAACAGCTCCTGCAATGAGTCAGTCTCACCAAAATGAAATATATCACTGGCATCTTAGTTCAGAAACACACTTGCATATTTTTTTTAAATCATAAAATTAAATTAAACACATCAATGATAAATAGGACTATGGTCAGTACTGTTTGTAAACCTACCCCAAGTCAGTAGCAGCCATAATGGCTTGGGCTGTAGAATAGAGGGTGAAACAGGAGTGGATTTTCACTCCAGTCCCATCCCACTCCCACAGAAAAAAATCTTGTCCCGTCCCAATCCTGGGCCAAAGCAAAGGAAAAAATCCTGCAGTTTATAACAGTTTTCCACAGTTGCAAACTTTTTACTGACCCATTCAGTAGCGCGCAGGCTGTGGATGGCTTCATAAATCCAATAATTAGAGTGCAGTGCCACCATGTACGAATGACCACAGAAGGAATGAACACAAAATCGCTTCTAACAGTAAGGAAAAATGTTTGGAAATTTAAAGTGTTTTAGGTCCCATTTTATGCAAAATTCACTTGCTCCACTTTTGAGCAAATGTGTTCTCAAATGGGTGAGTCAGATCTTTCCCTTTGTGACGTCACGATGGGAAATAACCACTCCTCTTGGTAGTAGATAGTGGCATTGACCTGCCCCCCTGCTAGCTGAGCCTGCCCTCTAAAATTACAGAGCGAGTACCAGCGAAAGTCAGATCTTCTCCCAAAGAGGGGCGTAAAAAGGAACCACTCACGAACATTTAAAGGTTTAGACACAGAAATAGCTTGTTCTCACTAGAGCCACATTTGTGCATTGCTAAAAATCAAGGACAAAGGCTGAATTTGGGGTTATACATATTAAAAACAATGTTGTTGGACCTCTGTCAGCTTCAGTATACAGTCTCGGAGGCAACCATCATATAGAAAGCACATAGAAGGCAAAACGACTGGACGTGACAAGCCTCTTTATTGTTGACATTTTGCAAAAAGATACCCTACACCAGTGTTTCCCAAACTGGGGGGCGGGCCCAGGGGAGGCCCAGAGCCATGATATAGGGGGCACAGCAAGACTAAATAAAACTTATAGCTTTACACTGCCAGCAAAACATGGACAATTTTGTAAAAGTAACAATGGGCAAACAATGATGAATTAAGAACAGAGATTTCAACTACCAAAAAAAAAACAAGAGAAAAGATGAGGCATATCTCGCGTCCTAGGCATGACCAGGTAATGGTCAATGGTGGGTAATAAAGACAGACCACAGTGTGTTGTATGTTTAAAATATTAGCATCTGACGGTGTGAAGCCAAACAAGAAATAGCGTTACTGGGGGACTCGTCATCCTTAACAAAAAGAAAAGACTGTTGATTACTTTAGAAACAAACTACTCACCTATCATATATAGCAGAGTTGTTTTACTAAAGCAGCATCTGTCTCATTGATAGCTTAACTCACCAGAAGTAGTTTGCAGAGTTTCCTGATTTATAAAATCTCACACTATTACAGATGAGTTAATCATTATTTCTGCCATTGAGATGGTTTTAACTGTAGTTACGAAGAAGCAGCCAATAAACTAAAGACTTGGTGGCACATTTCTTTGTACGTTTCTTTTTAAGCTTTGGGGTGCATGTGGTACTGGGATTGGGGAGGCTTGACATTATTGTTGTCAATAAAAAGGGGGCCCAGCTAAAAAAGTTTAGGAACCACTGCCCTACACCAACCAACCAGAATGGTTACACCTGACTGCTTATATAGTAGACAAGCTCAATTGGATCATCAATCGCACCATTTACATGGGTCTACAAGGACAGCTATATACAAAGAAATCATGGAAAATATGCACATTAAAAGTTTCCCAGAGACTCTACATATATTTACATAAACCCAAACTACTCACAAATAAAACTAAATAATCCAACCAGGGATTTATCAAACTATAGAAAATTATTTCGTATAAACTCCCCCTTAACCTATTTTCCACCTCGAGTTCCCTCCCCCTGGAACTGATAAAAGGCGCATTAACACCTGGGGACATGATCTTTTGTCCCCGCACCACTCCTGGGAGACAGAAAACAGCAAGAGGTAAGTACAAATATTAAATTACTTTACTTAACACTTAAAAACATCAGTGCACTATTTAGTAATTATTTAGCCAAACCAATTAAATCTACCTTTTCTTTGCAGGTTTCATGCACATATGCTCACCCCATAAACCAATAAACTAATTAACTTAAAGTGTGTAATTATTCAACATTCATCTTAGGAGATTAAAACATGTTTAACATTTCACCTGTCTTTGCAGTCATCAATAAAAATACACAATGAGGTAACAATGGTTTATTGTGACAGACTCATGAAATTGTTGAAAAAATGTATAATATGGGACTTTTAATACTTGATGCTACATTGTAATACTTGTAGTTAGCCACTGTATTTGTAGCATTAGATATACAAATTTCCCCAAACAGATCAGGATAAAATGCTGCCTTGTTCTCATAGAATTACAGTTTTTATTTAAAGTACATCAGGATCAATAGGAACTCCACTATATCTATAACTACAAATGCCAGGTCCACTAAGAGAGCTCAGCAGAGACCGATCAATCTAAATCTTAAGTTCAGCAGCATCAATGGAGACCAGCTATAATGTGTCTGCACTTCACAATGCTTTTCCACACAGATTACAAGATCAAGCTAATCCAAAAGCTGTGGGAATATGCAGTGCAGCTTGACATTCAGCAAACACTTCATGTTGGCAATAAAAATGTTAATTATAGATGAAGTAGGGACTTATCTGCTGAATTATCATTCAGACAGGATGGAGCCAACACAAAATGCCAAGAGGCCAGTTCTGCAGTTAAATAAGAAATCCTCAAAGGTCACTCAAGCAGATGATGGCATTTACAAAATATTTTGCGTCTGATACTTTAGATAAGAGGGTGCAAATTGTTTTGGATTTTATGCTCAACAAAATCAAATCAGCCACGTTATCTTTTTATTTTTATTTTTTTAAAGCCAATAGTTAATTCACAATAAATGCATAACATGTGTTTTATAATTTTCTGTTTCTGGGTGGACAAAAGAATTCATTTGGAAACATTTTTGTACCACAATTTACATAAATTTCACAGATTTCTATGGTTTATGTGCTGTTAACGACAGTATGAAAAATGTGGCTGAATGTTACTGAATCATCTCTGCATCACCTGTTATGCACCAAACTTCATTCATGATCTAAGCTGTCTCTGTGTCTGTGTTGGGGAAAAAAACCGAGTGCAATCCAATTAGCACAAGTACAGGCGTGTCATGAAAAGAAACTAGGGCTACACGTACAAATGTCAGGGATTAGAAACCTGCTGCCCCCGCGTAACTCGGGTCACTCATCAAATATTACAAACTGAGGTTTTAGTTGTTAGATAGAAGTCTTTGGCTTATCTCTTTAGGTTTTAATGCATTTCCAAAATTATGTTTATCACACTCAAAAACTTTTTCAGAATTTATGCCTGGTGGACAAATTGTAACCAACAAACACCGCTTCCAGACAGCAGAGCTCGCCATTTATTACTGATTCTTTTGTTAATTTGTGCACCGTTTTAAATGAAAAGTTCAAATTTCTTGTTTTATTTGAGCCACAGTCTACGTCTTACCTTCAGCTTGGAATAATTTAAATAAAAGCAGAAAATTGTGGCAACTCTAATAAAAAGAAATACATTTTTGCAGCGTGTTATTTAAAGGTGCAGTGTGGTAGATCAAAGATTAATGACAGAAAAAGTGAAGATATCATTAAAATTGGTAAAATAATTTGTTTTTACTCTCTTAGAATGACACATTTATATCTACTCTCCTGGGTCCACATACATGGCAGCTGCCATATTTGTGCCTCCATTTTTACTGCGTGTGAAGTGAGAAGCCTCTGAGCTTTACAACTGCAGTACTGACTTTGTTTGGGCAAAGTAACACCTTAAAAGACACATAGAGGAAGACACATGTACACAATGTTTAAGTAGTTACCTGTAGTGCAGTCATTGCTGCACCTGAGGTCACTTGATCCACTAGCAGATGAAAATGTGCTTATGTCTGGAAGAAGTTTGGCCACAATGACCACCGTACATTTACAGTGGTGTGACATTTGAAATCATTTCTAATCCAATTTTACCACTAAATGTCAGTAAATCTTAGAAACTATGCCTTTAAACTCTAGACTGCGTTAATATCTGATATTAAACCACATTTTTATTTCTTGTCTTGCCTTTGCAAAAGTTAAATATAAGTGAGCTTCGAATTTACTGAAGTTAGTTGAATGGGAACAGATCCTACCGCGTCTATATAGCTCTACTGATGTTTAATTCAACATAGTAAAGTTTGTGTAAGAAAAAAAAGGCAGGCCTCAGTGCATTACATACAGTTAGTAATGAATAGAAAAACAAACTAACTGTCAGGTTTTAGTAAAACATTTATTACAAAAGAATGTGTACATCCTGCCAGGCCTCTCCTCCAGTTTTACATTCATTTCAATGACTCAGAAGTAGATACAAGGACATTGAAGCTGAATAAATAAAGGTTCTCATCTGCGTCATCTGACATGAATTTTGTTCCTTTTTTCATCTGCTGATACTAGAATACTTCCTTTCAAATACTATTTTAACTTTATGAATGTGTAATGTTTGTGTGATATTTGATAATGATTTATTTTCTGTTGTTTTTATAAGTGCAGAATGCCTCAGGCACAGTCAATAGTTATTTATTCTAATTAATATCAAAGGGAATATTTTAGGTATTTGGATGGATTTGCGTTAATTTATGTGTCCAACCTTCATTGTTTAAAAAGCCCTACTACTACGAGGTTGAAAAAGCAAAGTTTCACACCTCTATGTCCTGATGTGCAGTTCATTCACATGGGAACATTGGCAGGATAATCTAATAGCATTACATTAGACAGTTGTAAGCTAAAATAACTTACCACCATATAAGACTGTAGGTCTGGGTTAACTTTTTAATCCCATTGACGCAGCAGGAAACCAGGCTCTTAGAGGAATAAGAAGCCTGGGAAGGTTATAAATGGACATACAAGAATGGATCAGGAAGGCATCAGACAGGACATAATCAATCCAGATCTGAAAGTGTCAGTCGGGAAAGAGAAATCCAGCCGCCTTCTGCTGAGGCTGCACCAGACACTAACCTCTTGATACTAGCCTCGCTTTCAGTTTTCTCACATCCGTGCATCATCGAGGACCATGGATCCTGCAGCACAGGCACTGAATGCCAACACAGCCCTGGACAGAATGACTTTCCATAGGAAAGCCCTGCGAGCTGCCCCCAGAGGAGCCTCATCTCATTTTGTGAGGACCTCTATCATGATCCTGTCCTCGTTTGCTGTCTCCACTTTGGCTATGAATTGTGGGAAGAAGATCCAGGAGTCCAGACAAAAACCTAACAGGGACTAACAACAGTGGACTAATGAATATGCCTTTTATAGACAGCATTTGTTATGAAGGCAAGTCCAAGATGTTTTCACGATGAAATAATGGAAGATGGCACTTTTAAACACCTCTCTTCTGTTCTTGTTAAAAAATGTGATGTTTTGTACAGTGTCTTCAAGTTTTTTTCTGGGGGAAAAACCTAAGAAGTCAAAGGAGAATGAAGCCCTCGGGGGACATGAGAGGCATCCATGATGGGAGAAGAGCTCTGACTTCCAGATAAAAGCTTTGGCGGATTGCAATGTCATTTAAAAGGGGAAACATGCAGAAAACCTTGAAACCTCATCCCCCGTCTACATCATGTCTGTTGTCATAGTCTCATTATGTAACATAACTGAAAGTATTTAAGTATTTTATTACAAAAATCTGGAGCTGGTTTTGTCCTGAAACAGATGCAAGTGTCTATTCTGATCATTTAATATTACAATCAATAGAAAAGATACCTTAAAAGATAGTTATATAGTTCCAACAGCTCATATGCAGTGCTTCATTCAGGTGTTTGTTGGTCTGAAAATAGTCAAATGATTCAAGACTGCACTTTATCTAGAAAGCACTTATTTGGGGAGACCTCTTTTGAATAAAAAATAAAGCTGAGAAGCTTTTTTAATGAACCAGACCTTACGGCCTAAAACATTATTTTGGTACTGGTACCACCCTCCCAGTCCTAAGGCCAATGTTAAAGTTTACAGAGAAGAATTTGAGCCAACCTGTCAGTGAGTAAAAGTGGGAAAAATTCCGGTCATTGAGCTAATTTTGTTTTACTGTTTCAGTCTCATTGATAGAGTTAAAACTGCACTTTAAACAACATGCAGATCAAAGCTGCACATTATCGGAAATTTTATGATTCAAAATCATGATTTTTAAAATGTGCAGGCTCAATATTGCAAACGACTGCTTGAAGTGCAGGAAGTTGGAGTCCTCATAAATGAACATATCACAGCTTTTACTTCAGTATTCAACAATGCTATAGCATAAAACTTATTCTTACTATCATGTTGCCCTAATACAAACTAAATACAGTTAACTTTGTAGAGTGCTATAAATAGATAATATCCGCTGACGATTGAAAGCAAAAAAAAGATCACAGACGAGCTGCTTAAAGATGGAAACGGTTTCAACTATAACATGGATGATACCACACTAGCTCCAAAAAAATATATATATAAAAATCCAATTTATGAGACATTTTGTGGAATTTAGCCACATGATGGAGGTCAATCATTGCAAAGAATATTTCTTGTCAATGTTAAATATATTTAAGCATACTATTAATAATATATATAATCAATATGTGTATTTGATTTGGTCCACTTGTGATTTCATTGTCTACAGAAAGTGTTACTAATGCCAGCCATCAGCTCAGTTGTGTTGAGTTCCTGCAGTGGTTCATCCAGATCTTGTGACACTGTTATATTGCCATTAGAGGGCACTGTTGGAATAAAAGACTCCAACAATATCCATCAATGATTTCCTGCTTCTGTCCAAAGTTTGAATAATTTAAAACAAAGGCACTGATACAAAACACAACTTTAAAACATTAGTTTTATGTATAAAATTAAACAAACAGGACAAATAAAGACAGATTGCCGATACAATATATAAGTAGGTTGTAAACAAAAACCCCACAGCCCATAGGCATGTCTTCAGAGTGCGTCGAGACTCCTCAGCCTCCGTTCAGTGAAGAAACAGTGTGTCTGGTGGGTGGTGTTTTGGTCATCACCTGCAGCTGATGCACTGAAGTAAGACAGCATGGATCTGTTGTTCAGTCGCTGTGCCGCCTTTTCCCCATCCTCCTCCTCATCGTCCCTGGGGACACAGTTAACAAGACTGTTTTTCACAACGCGATTAAACTTCATCTCATGAGGTCAAAATTTTTCCACAGACATCAACCGTGACCTGTAAATTAAAGTTGTGGTCAGGGACTTACAAAACTTACTAAAAAAAAATGAAACTATTCTTGTCTAGCTATTTTTAAATGCACTTCCCCCCCCCCAAAAAGAAGAAGAAGACAGTTTTAAGACCTTAAGAAAATTCTTTAAAAGCTAAATACTTGAGAAATGTGGTGCAGATTCGCTAGTGGAAGATTATGTGGTTAATACTTTGTTACCCTTTTAGACAATTATATGAATCTTTGCTTTTATTTGTCCCAGGAATTAGACTAAAATCAAGGCTGAAGCTTGTTTACCAGTGAACAGTCACTGCCTTGCTGTCCATCAGGGTTTGAGCAGTGCTCCAGCTAAATCGGACAAACTGAGGGTAACCGAACACAGGATCGAGGTACTTCAGCAACCACGCTTTAGTTTTGGGGTCTGAAAAGACACAAGAGAGGCCTTTTACCATCTTTAAGCAGTTTCTACATTAGTCTGATTTAGGCAGTGTGAAATGCAAAGTAAAATAAAAAAATATATATATATTTTAAAATGCTTGATTGAAAATTGAATTTCATGTCGTACATGTAAAGATACCTTAAATGGTGGGGACTATGACTTGATAAGGATTGTATTTACCGTTAGGGTATCCCGAGCCATAATCTGCATCTACCTCTCCTAGGTCTTCTGCAAAGTTCCAACCTTTCACAACACGATCTCTGGCAACCTGAAAACCAGTGAAAAAAACCTTGTGTTGAAGTGTAAATGTGAAGAAAATGTATGAATAACTGAAGCTTCATTAGAGCCAGGAAGTTTGAGCAGGGAGAAAAATCCTTCCTTTCCGTGAGACAACACGCTCGGGCTGCACTATAAACTGTTGAGCATCAACATGATGACGGCTGCAAACTAAACAGTTATATTGCAGGATGTGTGATGCTAAATGGGGCAAATTAATTCGCAGTAATATCTTGACTTCAAAACTTAATTTTCAAAACTCAAGCAGTTCTACTCAAGTTTGTTTTTCCCGTTTTACATAACATGGAGTTACTTGTCACAAGCACAAGCTTGTAATAAGCACATGTAAAATATTTAGCTGCAAGAAAAAACAATGGACTAGAAGCAAAGAGCAACAGCTGAGGCTTCTGCCCTGGCTACTTGTGCAGGAGTCTGATTGCATTCACACTCACGCTGATTGAGTTTAGGTTAGTTTGCTGAGAAACAGCTACAATATGTCTGTAAAGCTCTATGAGCTTCCGTTTGTGCCAAAAAGCTCCACTTTTCCTAGGGCTGCTCAATTATGCGAAAAATGATAATCACGATTATTTAGATTGAAATTGAGAACTCGATTATCTAACATAATAGAGAAAGAAAAAGCCTTTTAGAAAAAAGAAAAAAAAAGAGCAATTGGGAGGGAGGGAGGGGGTCATGTGAAGCGTTGTCTGTGGTAATACAGACTAGTTTCTTTCCACCAGGTCCCAGTAGCTTTTGTTTGTCTCAGACCAGCAGCTATTTTCTCCCCTGTGTAATCTGGAATAAATGAGACTGGAGACATTTCGTTTACACGTTGAAATCCGCGTCATATTCGGCTCTATGGTGCGGCTTGACCACAGGTCCGTAGCGGTGGCGAAACATTGGACTGTAGCCACGTTCTTCACAACACCCTCACGACAATCATCATACAGGGCAGGGAGAGACGAGATTAAAATAGTGACGAGATGGCAGTGATACCGTTTGTCCAAAGTGTTGATGAGTTTCTTAAATCCCGGATTGTTAACTGTGTTAACTGAGCGCTGGTCCTTGGCCAGAAAACAAGTTATGTTTGTTTATAACGTTCGTTATTTCCGCCTCCTCGGGCAAGTTCCATAGAAAATTAACAGAGAAGGAGCGACTTTGCCTCCCGTGTGTCCAGCCCATAACTTGAGAGGCGTTTGCATTTGGAGTTGAATTAAACCAATGCAGCTGGGAGTGTGGGAGGAGTTGGCAATAGAGCGCTGCAATGCCAGTGGCGCTCGATTTGCAACTGAAAACAGCACAAGAGTAAACTGCGAAGGAGCAAAATAATCGAACCATTTCATTTTTATGATCGTCGAAAACCCAGATCGTAATTGATTAGAATTCGATTAATCGCACAGCCCTAACTTTTCGGTGCAATGTAGTGTCTCCCACCACTGTACTGCCATAAAGTTCAAGTGCAAAATCATTTTACTGTAATACATTTATTTTAATGCCAACGGATTCTAACATTTAATCACCCTAAGCATTTTATTATTTAAAAACAAAACTCAAAAGTGAAAAGGAAGTTTATATACAAACTTGCATAAACACCATTTTTTTTACAACCAAAATAAGATTTTTATCCCCACAACACAGATTAAAAGGTACCGTAACAACTTTGCTTACTTCAAATGTGGTTAGTCATCAGACAACAAATTTATGAAACCCAACAATCATTTGCTTCATTATTCACCATCTATCGTGAGATCATCTTATTTCAGTAAAGGTTCCAGTGGCAAATATGGGAGAAAAGGATGGCTAACCTTTGCACAGATGCTGGCTGCACTGACGATGGGGAAGAGGGAGTCAGCTTTTGGCCTTACAGTCACCTCAATACCTGGAAACAACTGAGAGAGTTTCTCCTCATACTTCTCAGCTGGGCCAACTGTGTCCACATAAACCTGCACAACACCAGAGGGCAGACGGGGCAGAGTGGGTGGATTGAAAAGCAAAAGGATTAAATAACATGAGAAACGGATAAGAGTTACTGCAAGCTTAAAGTCTAAATGAAGGGAATATATGATTTTGTTCTATTCGGAAAGAAAAATCTGCCTTGCAAAGTTGCACCAAACAATAAAGAAAACACAAATCTATGTGTTGCTCTCTGACCAACAGAACTGATTAATAAAAAACTTACAGAGTGCTCTATATGGTTGAAAATAAACAATGATGCCAAACAGACCTAGCAGAAACGAGACTTTAAAAGTGAAGATTTATGTTAATGTAAATATTTTGTCTACTAACCTCTTTCAGCTGTACTCCACTGTCCAAGGCATACTGTATTAGACCAATGGCTGTATCATGTGAAAGAGCATTGAGGTTGTATTTTGTCCTTGAAGCAAAGTAAAAGATTAGGTTAGTGTAGGCAAATCAATGTCACAAGCCTTCACATGTGCAAGCTGTACATGCCCTACCTTCGTAACATGCTGGTAGAAATGGTGTTGGGTGAGAGAATCTGCAAGGCCCAGCCTACATAACTTTTGGCTTCATCTAGTTTTTGGAACAGATTCTCTCTTTCTGCCTCTGAAAGAGTCTTAGAATCTGACAAGAGAGAAGTTACAGTCAACCGAATACATTTTATTACTTAATCTGATGCTTTAACTACAAAAATAATTTTTAAGTGGAAAACAACACATATCCAGGATGGCAGAATCCTTCAGAAAAACAGTGTTACCTGCTACTTTCAAGTCTTTCAGGTCTCCCTTCTTGGAAACTGGACAGAAACATATCCCATACACCATGGGTCCTGTATATGTATTTTTTAAAAAGTGCACTGTGGATATGTATTTTACAGATCACAAAGATGTCATTTTACAATGCTAAATTTAGGTAGCATACCCAGCACAGGCCCCCTGCCAGCCTCATCAACACCCAGACAGCAGTCCTCTGTCCTGCAGATATCAGGAATCTCAGAGGTCAGTCGGCAGCTGACAGCGTTATCGGTTTCAAACGGGCTGAGGTCCATAGATGCAAGCTGGAAAGACATCCGATGCTACTTTAATATGTTTAATATGGTTTTTAATTTGTTTACATAGTATAATATGTGCATTTAGGCGTCTCTTGTCACGTTGTTGCTTTAAACTAACTCAGTTGTTAGCTAAATGCTACATGCTGCTTCAAACTACTACGAGAGACTTTTGAAAATAACAAAATACAGATGTCATGTTTTAAATTATTAGTTTAATCGGTCCCTAGACGACGCCGGTGTTTTAAACAAGATTATAAACGTTCTACCAACACAAAGTCTTTTCTGACCTGTGTGGACAGTGAAGGAAACTAAAACCCAGTCCACTTTGTTTCCCTGAGCAGCAGATTTGGCGCTCCAGCAGTGACGTCAAACGTTTCCGCTTTTCCTTCTTCTTCTTCTCTAAATTTTCAGGCGCAGTATCGCCACCAGCTGGACTGGTGTCTGACCTGAAATTACACTTTACAATGGTCAAACCAGCTCTAAATTCACTGCAGCAAATTTACAATTTAATTTCATTTTCAATTCTGCTTCATAACAGGACTAATACAACGTAAAAAACATTTATAAAATAGAAGTGCTAAATATTCTGCTCTGACACAATTTCTATTTACTTGAGCACATTTATATCATTTGTGTTAACAATCACAGTTATGTGGAAAAAGCACATCTTCCATCAATCGTGAAGTTTTACAAAGCAAGTTTTTAATCCCACCAAGACAGATGAGGTCAGCTTTGGGGCCACACAACATTCACCAGCTCCGGTCATGACACACAACAAACCCATTAAACAATCTGCATCCTTTAAATATTTGGGAGTGCACGTGGACAATGCCCACACGTGGTCCCATCATGTGGATTACATCTGCACCAATCTTATCTTATCTTATCTTATCTTATCTTATCTTATCTTATCTTATCTTATCTTATCTTATCTTATCTTATCTTA
>JBAMHW010000004.1:8130155-8155915 GCA_037177495.1 Rhadinocentrus ornatus
TCTTATCTTATCTTATCTTATCTTATCTTATCTTATCTTATCTTATCTTATCTTATCTTATCTTATCTTATCTTATAAGATGCTTTAAATCATGTGATCATCTCCAAGTTCAACAATAAATATAACCTTAAATGAAGAACAAACATAAACATAAACATGAATACATATTACAATATAATGTTATTTCTTTAATAAATTAAAAAAAACTAAGTCAAAATGCCGAGGAATTAAAAGAATATGTAGCAGCCAGCTGCTTCTAATCTAATACATTTGATTAACTAATTGTAAACAGGTAAAATTGCCTCTCTAAAAGAAGAAGTATTGCTTCACTCCCAGTCTGACACATTCAAGAGTGTGTTACCACAATGCTAAGGAAGAAAGACATACAGATCGTATAGTAAGCAATAATTGCTGCTAATCATCCTGGGAAGTGTAGGAACACTGAGACAATGCTCAGAGAAACAGAAAAAGAAAACATGTTTTTCAGACTCTACAGTCGTCAATTAACATGTTCATTTTAATGGCAGTGCAACTAGAAAAAGACAACAAGTATATTTTGTTTGGAAGGGCTGCCAACCTTTAATCTTGAAAATGTGCATGACTGCAGGACTAAAACTTAAAAAGTTGCATCTACACAGACAACAAGGGCAGCGTGGCTTGGCAAGGTAGAGCGGTCGTCTTGTAACCCCAGGTTTGCCGGTTTGATCCTTGGCCAAGTCGAGTTCATGTCAAGATGTCCTTGGACAAGACACCAAACCCCTAGTTGCTCCTGATGGGTCGTAGTGAGCGTCTTGCATGGCAGCTTCCGCCATCAGTGTGTGAATGTGATGTATAATGATACTTGGATAAAAGTGCTATATAAATACAGACCATTTACATTTAGGATGCGACCATGCAAAAACCAAAAGCAGCATATCAACCCAAACACCTCATTAAAATAGTCAGACATGCTGGTGGAGGGGTGTTGATTTGGCTTTGCAGTCACTGAACTGAGCACAAACTCTTCTGTATACCAAAGTATTCTGGAGTTAAATGTGAAGCCATCTGTCTGGCTGCCCTAAACGGCACCGAGCAACAGGACAGTAGTCTCAAACACAGCATCAAATCTTCAACAGAGACAAAAAAACTAAATTAAAATGTTGAAAAGTCAAAGTTAACCCGACCCTGAAGTGAGACAGAGCGATGAACAAAAAATTGCCTGCATACCTCAATGAGCTGAAGCAGCTAAGTACAGAAGAGCATGGCTAAATTCCTGATGATGTCATACACAAAATAACTACTTAATCTTACTGCTACAAAAGGTGGATCTACAGTCTACTTGGTGGAAAAGGTGGATTTACAGTATACTCTAGTGTATCATTTGTTTCAAATTATGGCTACTTATTGGTTAAATTTGTCTTGAATGGCCTTCTTTTATGTATTATTGTTTATCTTGGGTTATATATTTCCCAATTTTAAGCCTGGTCTACAAAAGATCTATAAAATTTGAATTTAAATTTGACACATCAAACAAAGCAAATAAAGTAAAGAAGTAAGTCATTTATAGCCATTTATAGTTGGGGTCCTCGGGGCAAAGATAAGCTACAGTAGATACCCTTAAATAAAAATGATAAATTTATTTCTGGACATTAATTCCATTCTTCTGAAAATTTTGAACAATAACCTTTAGAGCAATTTAAGTTTTCCAGATGAAATAAACATTCTTCTTCTCTACTTTTTTTGCCTAGGAGAACTAGCACGTTTCTCTTTGGTAAGACACCGTCCCTTTTTTTTAATAATGAATTGTCAGCTATTTATCATACTCATCATCACTCCTCTTGACTTGCATCCGATCCTGTGGTGCTGAGCTACTCAACTGTGTTGCACCTTTACTTGCATGAATACATGCATGCTGAACATCATCAGTTTGATCCATTTTCACACGTCCCCCCTGTCATAGCTTTACTCTTCTTCATCTTTGTGCAGTATGAATTTACTGGTTTACAGAGCTATAGCTTTTCTGTTTGCATCATTCTTAAAAACAATGCAAGTCATGAACATGACATTTTGAATTTTGGATACCCTTTCAAAGGGTCCAAACTGCAGCTGAATATAGAGGCAGTGAGGAGAAGAGAGGGCAGAGCGGGAGGAAAGCCATGTACAAAAGTCCAAGTGTACGCTGGTCACTGAGCTGAAATTGGCTTTGCCTCTGGCTCCTTACACCCTCCCCTTCTTTCTCCTTGTGTCACTCTCTTCCTGAGTGAAAGGCTCTCTTTGTCTCTTGCAGTAACACGCAGTCCCCAGGCGATTAAATGTGGGGAATTAGTAGTCAATTTTAGCCTACACCACACACACAAACACACTAAACAGCTTAGGCTGGTGGGGCTCTGATTGTGTTGTTGTTACAGTTCACACGTCAGCACTGCGTTTTTAATATATTTTTTTACCCTTCACTCACTTACCGCTCCATGTTTGATTTCTACAACGTGCAGTCAATAAGTCACACAGTATTTTAAAAAATGTTTTATAAATAAATTGATTTAATAGATGACAACAATAATATTTCAACATTGCTTTTCTTGTAAGGAAGCAAAATACTCAAGTGAATGTGTAGCAAACACTTTACAAAACTATCCAGAATTATACAAAATGAAAAAAGCAAAGATGTGACACACAACACATTATTACTTACATAAAACAACTACATGGCAAAAGGGTAAGTATAAAATGAAAAAAATGTGTGTCATGTCATAAAGGTGAAGATGTGGTAATGACCATTATTCACATTGATAAAGAGGGAAAAGGGCGCTTGAGCACAGCATAGGAGGAGACTCTAAATATGAAGGCATGGTTTTGGCCTACATGTAGATTTGTACATGTGATTCTAATCCTTAAGTAGGACCCAGAGCTGGACAAAGTATCTCAAAAGATTTGGTTGAGATTCTGTACCTATAGATTTTAGCTCAGTTATTAGATAAATCAAAGGTAAATTAAAAAAAAGGTTCAGCTCTTAAAAAGAAAACATTAAACTGGAAGCTTACTGTACTGAGATTCACTTGAATCTGGGCTTTAATGGGTAAATCTCCTTTGCTGTTGCCACAAAACAGAGTTGAGGTAAATGTCCAAGACTGAAATATAAGATAAAATACATCTTAAAGAGCTCTCTTTCCCTCTCTTTTTCCTATTTTTTCCCCTTAAATGCTTATTTGTTTAGTTCAGAGACTGCAATGTAAAGGAAGAACAGAGATAAAAGCTGTGCTATCTACAGAGAGAGAAAAAAAGTTGCAGCTATCCTTTTCTGGCCATGAAAAAACAACCCCAGGGATCATCTAAAACGAAAAAAAAAAAAAAAAACTTTTCCCAAAAGCAGTGGTGCAGATGTATAGGTGTAAGATCAAATTAGACACAATAAAGGATATCAACAATGACAATAAACTTACTACTCATATAAAATAACACAAACATCAAATAATCCTTTAGTTTGGTTAATAAACTCTGATTATGTCAGTTTAAGCCCATCACCCCTGGATGTCATCAAAGTCACTCATTAATCCAACATTTGCCCCCTCCCAGTGTCTCTTTCCCTCAACTACTTCTCATGATGTATTAACACATGCTGTACACTCCAGTTCAGAAATTCAATGGCACACACTTGTTAGGTTCTCATGTTTCTGATTTTGGATTTTGGCCCATGATTCACACTTTGTTCTGTGTGAGTTTGTAGCTTTTTAAAACTCTGTTAGGTCCCATGGGTGCATCTTGCAATATATTGGCTAAAAAATAGTAAAAACCTCTAATATGGCACAGACGCACGCACATATTCACAATCACACGCTCATGTATTTTTACATGCACAGAAATCCACTCACACACTTCCCATATTTCCCTCTGCTCAGCTGGTCGGCCTCAAGGTCTTGTGAGTGTGGTGTAAACAGGCTGCTCCCAGTGTGTGGGGCTGTGAGAAGGGGCCACACTGGAGGGGTCCCCTATGGTAGTGTACAGAGGCCTCTGTGTAGGGCCCATGTATGAGAAGGCTGAATACAGCCCTGGGGCTTGGCTGGAGTGGGCATAGTATGCCCCAGGGGCCTGATGCTCCCCATACTCAAACTGAGCCCTGGAGGCCAGTGAGGGAAAAGCAGAGCCATAGTGAGGGAGACTGAGTGGTGTGTAGGTGACATGGGTGCCTGAGGAGGGAGAGGATGAGGCATCAGCGTAGTGGCTACCAGAAGCAGACTCACTCTTGATCTGTGCCTTGGATGGATCAGAGGAGGACGGAGAGGCCTGAGGCTGCTGTTGTTGTTTGGAGAGCCAAGCAGAGTGCCCGCTGGCAGCAGCCAGAGCGTAGGCATAGGAGGAGGCAGAGGAACCAGCCGAGGGGGCCCCGGCTCCGCTCTGGGGGTGGCCGTTTGGAGGGAGGTACTGGTCAAACTCGTTGACGTCAAACGGCTCAATGTTGGACATCACCTCATGGCTGATCTCGCCAATGTCCATTGTAACAAAGTCGATGTGGGATTTAGCACTTGATGATGAGGGGCCGCCGGACGCCCCTTCAGCTCCCACCCCAAGGGCTCCTCTGGATACCCCTGATCCCCCGATTGCTCCTGCTCCCCCCTCCCTCTTGGTGTCTGACAGTTTTCCAGACTGGAGCTCTGTCTTTGGGGTGGTGGGGGGTGTAGGCGGGCTGTGACCCTGACCTAAAGGAGAGAGATGAAACAAATTGGTCAGGTGAACTTTGACATCATGCACTTTTTTTGTCTTCTTTTAATAGGACTCATATCTAAAAATGTTGCACTGAATCATAATTCTTGACCAAAGGTATGACTCAGAAGAAATTGTGCACCCACCAGCAGGATGGTGATGATGATGATGGTGGTGGTGCAGGTCACCCAGGGGAGACCCAGCCCCACCATTGTGATCCAGGTGTAAGGTCTTGTAGTGTGACTGGGAGTGGCTGGCCTCCCCTTCCCCCTGACTATCAGACTCATTAGTAGGCATCAGTTTGCCGTTTTTGCGTCTCCGGGGTTGGTACTTGTACTCCGGGTAGTCCTTCTTGTGCTGTTTCCTCAGCCTCTCAGCCTCCTCAATGAATGGCCTCTTGTCATTCTCGTTTAGCAGCCTGGAGGAAGGGGGAAAAAAAACCCAGATTGGAAAAAGTTGAATAGGTTTTCGGAGTAAACGTGAAAGCAATTTTTTGGAAAATATTTGTAAATCATAAATGCTATTGCTGGCAATGTTTTGCATAATAGGAAAACGCAGAAATAATTCGCCAATTGGCTGGTTTAAATGTGACTTCAATTCGTAAAACAACCCAAAAACTATTAATTGGATGTCGCTTGAAAGTGTATTTCTTGTTCATAATTCCCAGGCTGATCTTATAATATGTTCCCTTTTTCATGTTAATTTAATTAAAACATCACGTCGTGTCTATTACGCACGGACACAGGAAATGTGCCACTGTTTGGTCACAGTGTTGTTGTCCTCATACAAACCTCCACAGTTTGCCCAGGGTTTTGCTGAGCTCCGCGTTGTGCAGGTGGGGGTACTGGTCGGCCAGTTTTCTTCTCGCTGCTTGCGCCCACACCATAAAGGCGTTCATTGGCCTCTTCACGTGGGGTTTAGTTTTGTTGCCGTTGTTTACGCGCACGGGCATGGGCACAAGTGTCCAGTCATATCCGTCGAGCACCTGACTCACCGCCTCTCTGATGCCGATCGGGAAGCGATCGTCCTCTTCCTCAGATTTGGCCCTCTGTCTGCTCCCATCGTCGCCGCTGCCATCCGCCACACAGAGTGCGGTCAGCTGCTGCGGCGGGCCGCTCAGAGGTGAGTCCTGGCCGTGTGGCGCTCCGGGCTGAGTCGGTGAGAGCGAGTGACCATCATCTGACCCACCGGGACTCAGCTCCGCCTCGGACAGGCTGTGCTCCTCACCGGACATTTTTATTTTTGTTTGTTTGTATTTTTAAGTTGCACAGCTGATAAGAAAACACTTATAATTTAAAGAGTATATAAACTATTTAAATTCTTTTTAAATTGTTTAAATTAAAGCCGAAAGTCTCCAAAGCTTATTTCTGACACTTCTTATGAAAAGCCATAGTGATGCGTAAAAAGTTCCCAGTCCTCAGCGTCGGCTCCTTTTCAGAAAGCAGCTATATCTAAAAACGAGACAAACAACAAATAGATTAGAAATAGTCTGATTAAAGTCCAGAAATGTATAACATAACTTTTAAGATATTAAACAATATAAAATATTTACCGAGCTAACAGCTTCTCCTAAACAGCAACTTAGGCCAATAAAAATTCTGCTCAGGCGAAACAGCCGCATCCAGAAAATAACAGCTATTCCGATTAAAAATATATGTGGCCTACAATTATAAAAGCCTAATTACTTCGAACATGATTTTAAAAATATACACATGGCCTTTAAAGGTCGCTATGAAATATCCCCATTTATGTCAGAAATTTTGGATTATAAAATTACATAACTTACCAATTTTGACGTCCAGTGGTTGAGCATGGGAGTGTGTGTGGCTGAGAGCAGAGCCGATGAATGGCTGCTCTGTGTGGCAACAGCGGAGCTTAAAGAGCGCCTTGTGAGAAGGACTGGGAGGAAAAAAAAGTGATTGAAAGTGGAAAACATTCCCAAAGAGACAGCATTCCAGTACACAGCTAGCCCCGCCCTCACGCTGCCACGCTACACCCTGATTGGTCCTGTAATTATCCCGCTGCTTTTT
Organism: Rhadinocentrus ornatus; assembly: GCA_037177495.1. Taxonomy (NCBI): domain Eukaryota; kingdom Metazoa; phylum Chordata; class Actinopteri; order Atheriniformes; family Melanotaeniidae; genus Rhadinocentrus; species Rhadinocentrus ornatus. Next base: position 8,136,863 of record JBAMHW010000004.1, read on the forward strand.
GATTGGACGGAAGCAGGCGCACCGTTAATGCCCGTTTGCCCATCGCTGCAGCATTTCCAACAGTGAAGAGGTGAGATTTTTTTTTTTTTACCTCGGAGTGGCTTAAATGACTCGACAGTGCGGCCATTTAGAGGCAGGAGAAGGCCGGCTTTGTTAGACGTGTTAACACGTATCAAACAAATAAACAATCATGGGGAGAGTTATTGCCTCGTGTGGTCACATTCCTGAAAAAAGTAAATAAAACAGTTTTGAAATAAATAAATAGATAAATAGAAGGAAAAAAATCACACCAGAATTTTAAAGTTCAGCCCCAATTTAACGATACAGGAAATGTAACTAAATTTTGACCTCAATACAAGGGAACAACCAAGAGAACCTCCTATTTATTATAAGGAGTAAGTTGTTAGTTTATGTTGGATTTTTTTACTTGCAAATTTGAATTCGGCCCAACAATCTCCCAAAACCTCACAACTCACAGTGACGATGTGTTATTTTACTATATAAATTACAGTTACAATTTCGTTTTGTGAAAAAAGACAAAAAAAAAAAAAAAAAACAAAAAAAACTCCGATTATCAATATTCCTTTTTTAAGTAAATAAAGTTGACACACCTGACCTATTATCTTTACATCTTATGAAGCTGTGCTTTGGGAATGATGAGGGAACAGGCAGGTGTGAACGAAATGGTGGGAACATGAGTGGTTTAAATGTCTCATCAACGCAGGTGCAGTGTAAATAGAAAAAAAAAATATTTAATGAACTCCTTCAGATCTCGTGGTCAGGCCTACTCCTGAACACAAACTACCATCAGAGACACCATCGGAGATTGTGCTGTGTTTTCCCTATTGTTCTTGCTGTCCGTGCGCGCCTGATGACCGATTTGTCCACGCTCGCAGGGGCCGTGATATAAACCGTTAAAGCGTGCCCTGATGGGAAGCAGTAGCATCACACACACACAAACACACACAAAATCAAGGCAACAATGACCCCTGTGTCCACTGCCTCTAATGTCGGGCCTGACTCTCAGCTTTCTCCCTCTCTCTCCCGCTCTTCTCTTTGCTTTCTTTGTCTCCATCTCAGGTGAATTTAGCCATGTGATCAAACGCCCAAGCCTCTATCCATTAACCCTCGTAAATGAAAAAATGGGGGAACAAAAAGCAGTTTTGTGCTGCAAACATGGGAAAAAAATGATAACAGAGAGCGATGTGTGCGTCTTTCTCCCCTTATGTCCGAGCATAGACACAAGTCGCGCACACATAGAGAATGCTCTGCGGCAGACGGGACACATGGATCTCTCTACATTCCTCCCGCTGCGACACTTTTCTGTCTCTTTACACACTCACCTGGATTTTGGCCTAATGATAAGGGTGCTGTATTTAGGCATTAGGGCGCTGTTGTGGTGTGAGGGGAGGAGGTGGTGGTGATGGTGGAGGGAGGGTGGGGCAGGGGGGCACCTACCTGCTGCACCCCACCGAGCAAACCAGCAAGACAGGGATTCTGCGGAAGGCCTCCAAGGCTTCTGGAGTGAGTTGTGTTTTTTTGTGTGCGTGTTTTTGTTTGTTGAAGGAAATGTTGTTGTAGTTTAAAATGTGCGGGTTTGGTCGTACATTTTTTTCTTCATGTTTTTGCAGACTGGAGGGCTGCAGGGGATTGCGGGTTCATCAAGAGTGTTTGGTTAGTGCAGCTCGATGTGCAAGGCCCCCCAGGGGAGTCTTTTTTATCAGAGCAAGTACTGTATGAATAATTATCTATTAATGATTAAAACTATGTTAACATGTAATTTGCGCTCGTATGGATTATTTAAAAATGGCAAGTTGTTCTGTATATCTTCTAAGACAGGTAAAATATAGTTATTATTACTGATATTAAAAGTGTAGAATGCAGTTATTAAGTTGCATTATTTCTCCTCGTTAATGGTTTTGTTTTACGTTAACCTGAATTTGTCGTGCATAAAATCAAGCAAAATTTGTTTATTTAAAACGTTTTACATTTTACATTAAGATTTCATATAATAATAATAATAATAATAATAATAATAATAATAATAATAATAATAATAATAATAAAACAAAGATAAAAACACATCTTGCCTATAGTTTGAAAAGCGGTTTAAGAGAATTACGTTTGGAATCAGAAAAGGGAGAAAACACAATTTTAGGTTAAACTCTGTTATTTTGTTTGTTGTTTTCTTAGATAAAATATCGAAATCAATCAAACAATAAAAACAGTGAAATAATAGAAAACAATTCCCATTATTTTTCCACTTAAAATTTTAATTCCATCTAAAACAATACTATATATAATATTTTTTAAATCATTTATTAATGTAAAATAAAATGTCATTAGTGATTTTATTATTATTATTATTATTATTATTATTATTATTATTATTATTATTATTATTATTATTATTATTATTATTATTATTGAACAAGTTGAAAAAAAAGCGCACGGCCCTTGCGATGCTTCCAGCACGAGCGCAAGTTTTGTCCCCTTGTCCGTGCTTTTCTTTAGAAAAATGAAACCAGAGTATAATTCAATTTTAAACCGAATATGTATTTTGTTTAATGTATAAACGAAAAACTGTTGGATAAATAGTAGAAAATCACAATTCTGATCAGCAACATTAAGTTTCATCATTAAAGTTTGCCGGCGCCTTTTTTGTTATAGCTGAAATAAAACTATTCCAAAAATACATACACGTAGTATTACTAATGTTAGAATATCATAATCTCAAATGTTTCTAGGTTATTACATCATTTGTACACTGCTAACTATTTAATTGTATTCCAATTGAATATTTCAATTAAAAAAAATTTGATTTCCTGCTTTAAACTGAATGGAAATTTAAGAAATCTTCCTTAGTGGAAATATCTAACCAGCAGTGGTTTAATGGAAATAGATTGTAAACTCTTTCTTTCTTTTATATCATCATTTACCTTTCTTTCTTTGACATTAAGAGTTAAAACTTTCAAATCGGATTTGAACTGGTGTTCTGTCTTTGTTTACAATGTTTAGATGTGATTTATAAGAAGTTCCTATTGTACAAGATTAGTATAAGCACAGTGAATTCATGTACATGATCAGTTACTTATATGAGCAACAACCAAGTTCAAGCTCATACAGCTCAGCTTCTGGCTCCTACACTTGCAGAAATCTCAGTACAGTTATAAAAACATCTAGAAGAAAAGAAAAATCTCTCATTTTGCTTGAGTTTTTAAAAATCCGTCATACATTTTCTTCTATTTTCTGTGTCCTGTGTGAAACTATCATGAGCCTCCGGGGCAGCTGTAACTTGTTAGAAAATAGAGCTCACATGGTTGCGAGCTAACCTGCCATGTGACTGCAGTAATGGGCCTCTCCATGGCTGTACAGACCACTGTGTCACAAGAGCCTTTTTCCTGTGACTCCTGGGGGAGAGCGGGGAGAGGATGGGAGGACAAGGTCTCATGATCAGCAGGAAGGTCAGAGACCCTGATCAGCAGAGAGAGGAGGAGGGAGGAGGGTCAAAGAGTCAGCCTCAGGTGCACACTCAGTCACGGGTAGCTGAGGTATGAACTGAGCTAACCTGCAACAGATTTCCTTGTATTCAAGTGTATTTGGAGGGGACTGCTTTATGTTGATACATTTTAAAGCATGTCATATAAACACGCTGGGTTTTAGCCAAAGGCTAATTTCCATCCGTCCTCCTGGAGGGTGATAGATGGAGACGTTTTGATTTGGGAGTTTTTACCATGATCAGGAGGTACAAAGAAAGATTGAACAGTGAGAACATCCTTTAGTACTGGCCTTAATACTGGCCCAGGGGGGAAATTCCTGAAATCTGATGAGAGATGTAGAAACGAGGCAACAGAGAGGAAAACAGACAGATGCCAACAGTGTGAGAGAAAGAGTGTGAGAGGGATGCAGATAAGGAAAGCATGCACAGCGGTCAAATATTCACATGCTGGGTCACATTCTGCATTAAGCTGACGTATAATTGGTGGAAAGTAGTCATTCCCATGTCAATAGGCACATTTGGCTTAAAATGAATGGCGTCATTTGTTCCAAATGATGATAAACTCAACAGAAGGATCTGAATTTATATGTCAGAATTGGCACAGATTGGCCTCAGCTTTCAGCTCAAATTCTCTAGAAAGGGTTGAAGCAGTCTGTGCAAAATGAAATTATAATTACAAGAGTGCTTCTCATGCTTTGGATCAGCTTCTTGCGTTTGTGAAAAACACTGTAATTCATAAATGTCATTTCCTCTCAGGATCTGTGCAAAAAACAGTTGAGGTCAGTGCTTTCGCTTGGGGAATTCCAGCTCTTAAGCTAGACTATCAATAAAATTTAATCTCATGTGACTCCTTCGCTAGCTTGTTTCTGGGACCTGTTCAGTGATCTTACAGGCTGTCCTCAATCAGAGAGGAAACATCGCCCCCATTTCTGAGGTTTTCTGGGTTAAGATGCAGCGGAAACCTGTGGAGTAAACCCTGAGACTATATATCTGTGGAAATATTACATGTTCAAGGAAGACTATTTGAAAAACAGGGGTCATATTCAATGGGTAATTCAATGGCGGCAGGTGTTTTCTGATTTTATCTCTTGATTTATGCATCATCGTGACTTTTAAGTTGTGATGGTGCAGTGACATGCCATCCGTGGGGGTGAATTAAAAAAAAGACTGCTATCTGACCTCTGTCATTCCCTTTTCACCCATTTTCACCCAGTGAATTAGTGCAGCTGCACCACACTTAAATGGGTGCCCCTCTTTTTTCTCCAAGAGTGCATACGAGCGGCCATGAATCCTCTCTTTGTGCTCTGTCTGTAGAGTTTCCCCCCTCTATAGTTTCTTGCCTTCTTCATCTTTTTCTATTTGGGAAAGAGGGGCTTCGGTTGTGATGGTGGTAGCACTGGTGAGGTGGTGGTAGCGATGGTGGTGGCGGTGGGGAAGAGAGAGCGGGGGGTAACTTGTTGGACCGCATTCTTGTGCAGCTGTGGAGGCTGGCGCAGGGTGGGGGGGTGGAAGGCAGGGCAGGATCATCTTTGCATTGCAGGGAATCATGAATGGTCCATTGTTTGGAGGTTTGCTGCGTCCACATCTCGCTTTCTGCCACAACTTCAACCTGACTGGGAGCAATGGAGGAAAAGTGTAGCGACAACAAAGCGCTAAAAAGACAAAGTTAGAATTTACTACAGTAATAAAAAAATAAAACCAGATTCCTGAAGACCACTGAGAAAATGGGACATTTGTGTGTCAGGTGCCAGAGGATGTGGTGTTGTGATGATGAAGATGGGGATGATGGTTACAGGGACAATGATGGCATTCATGACACATCTTTATTGCCCCTCGGTCATACATGCCAGCATGCAGTTTAGTCATACATGTCGACAGTTGTCCGAAAGTCTTCCTTTCACTGCAGCTAAGACTAAATCATGGCTTGAGGTTTTCTAACCCAAGAATATAACCTCACTGATTATTCTAAATGAGTTCTCTTCTTCAATGATCTTATGAAACTGTGCTGTTATACATACGGGGGAAAAGTAATTATTCAAAGTTTTTAGATAATCATGTACTTTCAGCTGGATTGTTTGTGTGGAGTTGTATACAGACAAATCAAGTCTGTAAAAAAATAAGGTGAGATAAAGTAAAACAAGCTGCAGATCAGGACCACATGGACCCAGGTGATGTCTCAGGTCAGACATCTTTTAATCTCAGAGGCTCTTTAGTCAAAACACATAATTTAACCCCGAGTTTAGTTCTGCATATGAGAGACTGCAGACAGTTTTTGGCTATATGATTAAACATTAGGGAGGAAAAATCTATGAAGTGGCTACACTTTAAAAAACCCAGAGTTCCTGAGTGAGTGCTAAAACAGCCATGTTGGAGACTTTGTCTCATGTGTCAGAACCAAAGGCTCTTTAACTTCACATATTGAACTATTTAATAGATATTTCCAAAGAGATAATCATAATCATCTTGAAAGTGTTTTTTAAGGCAAGCCTGAGCCATTTTTATTTATTCTTTAACAGTTACAGATTTACTGATATATACACATCTTGACACATCCAGCAAGTATTCCCATTACCATGATTACAAAAGTATTCTAATAGACCTTGCAGTTGCAGAGACATATTCATTTCATTATGGGAATACAATCTTTGAGCAGAAGCCCAGAAAATGTGCAAAGGGCTAAAAGGAAAAGAAAGTAAGAAACAAATTTTCAGATATGTTTATTCACTGAGTCTGATACTTGTGTATGTTTCTCACACTGGTTTCTTCCTCTGGTTCCTAAATACTTGTGTGTTTTTTAGTGTCTGTGAAAAACGGCAAGTTATTAAATTTCACATTCCAACTACTTTACCTTTTCCCCAAAGTTCAAGACAATTGGAAAACTGAACACTTATCACTTGTTTCTGCTGTAAACTGATATAAAACTGCAAATAAAGCAATATTCAAATGAAAACAACACCAAACTGTATGTGTCTTTTTCCAGAAAACAACTTTTAGATGCAGTCGGTGATAATGACCCAAACACTGTTTTTGTATAACAATTTATTTATGAAAAATAAAAATGGTGAAAGTAGCTCTGGCTTTTCAATCATGAGTTCTTCTCAGAACATTTAATTAGTCTGTGTGAACGAAGAAGAAAGAAGCAAAGGGCCCGAGGGTCTGAGGAAAAGATGGCTACATGAAAGAGTCTGTTGTTGTCAGAGCAGACGGGGAGATGAAAGGCAACAAGACAGAAAGATGGATGGGATATTTGGGAGAGGAGAGAGAGAAATATGGTGATTTATCATTTTACTCCACTTGTCTTTCATTTTTATTACTTTTCTGCTTTTTATTTATTCCTATAAATTATTTATTATTTTTATTGACTGGACTGAATATGAGCAAGGTAATTTGACAGTCGATGAATGTCATGAAAACTTGATTTTTTTCCCACATGGAAGAAGTTTTGTGACCAAAGCTCAAAGCTAGAATTGAAAAAAGTGTATTTAAATTACATTTTAAATTAAATTGCAACATGGAGGAACTATATCACTGCTTGGTCACAGAAATCAAAGACATGGGGTGTTCAAGAAATGGACATCAGTCAGTCAGAATGAATGTTTGATTTATATTCAAAGCCAGAACACAGAAAAAATGCTGAATCTAAACCACTAAAACATACCACCAATTGTAAATTAAACACTCCAAAGCAATTATAACCCCCAAAACTTTAACATTGTAAAAAATGAAAGCACAAGACAGACAAAGAGCTGGACAAAAGGAATTAAAATTTACTTTACATTGATCATCCCAAACAAGTACAACTAATTTACTAGTCTTTTTTTTTTTTTCTTTATGCAAAAAGCAGGTAGAAATGTGTCTTTCACCTTTGCAACAAACCTACAAGTGCATGTTTATGATCAGATAAAGTATAACCAAGGCAATTCTTTGATCAAGTGGTAGAGAAGTGGTTGTAATAACTGCAGATGACATCACTGCATCACTGATGAGACAAGCTACGGCCCTATGGGTAAATTTAGTGAGATTACATATGGTAATTAATATTTTGATGTAATTATCATTGGATATTAGAATAATGTAATTGGTTTAAGTATTACAGTGTGTGTATTCTATTGGACTCGTATCAGTGTGTGTGCGTGTGTGTGTGTGTGTGTGAATGTGAGTTTGGGGGTACACTGAATAGTGAGTTCTTGTGCGAACAGATGCTGCGTGTGAGAGAAAATAACCAGCTGAAGCTTCATTGTATCAGTTTAGTGGCAATTTTAAATGGTTTCCATTACTGACTTTTACAAGCTTACTTTTCATATTGTACAGCAATACGTTAATGCGCCAAACCTTCCAGTTTTCATGGTGGGATGTGCTCACATCTCCTCAATAACCTGAGATTTCAGTCCTAAAAACAAGGCAGAAATGGATTGTTACAGGCTGTTAACATATTTTTTAGATGCGAGGAGTTACAAAATACTAAATCCTCCTTGTGAAATCTTTTTATTCTAATATGTAAATAAAACAAACAATTTTAGAATAGCTTTATCCAATATGCATGTTCCTGATCTGGAAATTCAAACTATATATAGACCATATATAGCTAAATAAACCTTCACTTGCTCATTTAAGAACTGTTTTAGTGCAAGCAATAAAATTTTTAAGTTAAAAGCAGATGAAAATGTTACTCTATTGTCTTTTTGTGTCCTGCCTTGATCTTAAAATGTTGATGTGCAATCGTTCCAGTAGCTGTTTTTGTGTCTTTTTTGATAGGATAATTATTGGAAAAAAGAAAATTCAATGGGTGTTTTTTAATTTAAAATTGGAAGTGCTAAAAAAATCTTACCTCTCAGCTTTAAAGAACAAACATAACAGAGTTAATTTCATACTTAACCAGCACCTATTGTATCTGACTCGATATATTGGAAAACTGTCTGATTTGCTGAGAACTAAATAAGTGTAAGTTTGTTCCTTTAATATCTGCCTGTTGAAAGTTGCATAGGGGGTCCACAGGCAGCAAAACATGCTAACCACTATCTCCAAAGATCGCTAATTCATATCAATGTCAAATGTTTTGTGTTCATTTGATAGCTGGGAGCTGTAAAGAAAAAGTGAAAAGGAAAGTTCAGATTTCAAACAGAACAGCTGTGACATACAGGATATGTAAAAATATACAGCAGACACAGACAGAAGCGTCCAGGGGATGTTTGCCCTGTGGTGTTTCCCAGCCTGGCTCAGTAGACCTTTGCTGCAGAGCTGAGCTACGTTGAGCTGCAGACAATGCTCCTCTGTCCCCCAGCGAGCTGCTTCACAGCTCCACAACAGACAACAGCTTATTATGGAATCAAAGATCCCCCGGCCTCAGCTCCAAGTGCCTAAATACTGTCCCCTGCTGAGCACACACAGCCTGTCACCAGCCCCGGTCACTCAGCCTGAGGCCGCAAACAGCCACTGAGGCCAGAGAAGGCATGCAGATATACACGGTGTCACACACATTAAAGCCCACAAGCACACTCACACCCTAACCTAAGTAAGAAAGAACACACACCACCTTTTTAGGAAGGATGCTAGTCAGCCATTAGCAGCTTTAACAGAGGTCTCAGGGGTCACCCAGCTGCTACCTTCACCAGCGATGATTACAGGGGGATGTGATGAAAATGAGCATAACCAGCACCAGAAAACAGTCACAGAGGAGGATGAGATGACAACAGGGAGAGAAGCTTGCTCCAAAGACGGGAAACATCTTGTCAGAGAGGACAGAGGACAAAGTAAAACCTAGCCAAATTTAACCTTGTAAAAAGACATAAAAAGGACAAGATATGTAAGGGGTAAATTAAAATAACTAGTGGTAGTGGCTCCATATCAAACTTTGTAGATTACAGCATATTTTAATTTAGACAAATAACAAAGTTTATGTGTTAGTGTGAGCTACTCTTAACTAAAATGCCAAACTCAAACTACCAATTTTTAACAATGTTCAAAAGTGAGAATATAACATTAGCATTTGTAGAAATCATTTTTAAACACACATTTTTTATAGGATTGCAGTCACCTCAAAACTGAATGTAATGATCAACCAGACCATTATCACCGTGGTGTCGCTGTGCAACCACACGGTGGAGCCTGTACATCAGCCAGTGACACTATCCTCCTTCATTACAGTGAAATGGGCTTAAACACAATGCCTTTAGGTATGTCTTATCAATTTATTATTCTACTATCTGAAAGATTATCTATATTAGTATATATAGTTTATATAACCTTGTTGCATCAAGAGGAGCCTGATGAGGTGGCTCAGGCATCTGGTCAGGAGGCCTCCTGGACGCCCCCCTGGTGAGGTGTTCCGAGCACGTCTCACCAAAAAGAGGCCCCAGGGAAGACCCAGGAAACGATGAACGGACTACATCTCTCGGCTGGCCTGGGAACGCCTCGGGATCTACCTGGAAGAACCAGTGAATTCGGCCGGGGAGAGGGAAGTCTGGGTTTCCCTGCTTGGGCAGATGCCCCCGCGGAAGACAATGGATGGATGGAACCTTGCTTTATATTTCTCTTTTTTGTTTCATTTCCTCCAGGGACTGCTTATCTTTTATTTTTGGAGCCTTTGGAGTTCTGTCTAGATTACATTTGGACCCTATCAGACCTAAATGATTTAAAGCCATCAGTAAGTGCTTGTGACACATCTGGTTAAACTTTTTATCAGTTTAAATCTCTTTTAAAAGAGGCAAGTGAGCAGGTAACTGCAAGCGTGTGTGGGTGTGTGTTATCCCTGCCACCTGGAGCTAATCCAGCATTCAAATGCCTGTTGCTGGCTCGGAGTGGTCAGAACTGACCCACCTCCACCTCCTCGCCTCTGGTTGGTGTTGGTTAACATGTTGGCTACCAGAGGCCAAGATGTCTTCTGAAAACTAAAATTAAAGAGGTTATATGCACTGCTGGGAGCATTAAGTTGCCAATAGGAAGACGGTTTAATGGTGCAACACCACCATTATCACAGTGTCCTCCAAGCTTCACCATTATTCAGACTCTTCTTGTGTGAGTGACAGCTCTAAGATTTAGAATTTTTCACTAGGAAGAGTAATTAGATCAGGAAGTGTCCCCTGATGTAATCCCACCTAAATGGTGATGATTTGGTGTTTTTCCCCCCTTGTTAATTCAAATATCTAAGCAGCTAATCATATTTCAGACATGGTCAAGACGACTTGCTGAAGTTCAAAATGAGCATCAGAAAGAGAATAAAGGAGATTTAAGTGACTTTGAACATGGCATGGTTATTAGTGCCATCCATATTGGCGTGTAAACTACACAATTGTCTCACATACTGTGAGACAATTACTTGGCATTTTGGGGAAATTAGTCTCCACATTTACATCTACGCACAAAAACTAGACAAAATTAATCAGATTATTGTCTTATTTAATAATTTTATGAACAATCCTTAATGTTTGATTATATAAAGGTCACGGTTGTAACATTGACCAAAATTTAGTGCAGAGCCTCCATTTCAAAGATTAACACAGATGATGACTTCCAGATCTGAAACATGTAGCCCGACAAACAGCAGTTTCTCAGTGGTCCTTCAAACGGTTGGCTTCAAAACTGAGTAACCATAAACCCCCTGTAAATGTAAAATTCCAAACACAGCCAATTAAAATGTTTACAGCTTGTTGCAAAAATATCTTCAAACTTCATTGCTTTATTTGTTCCTGTGTATCTCTAGGAGGGTGATTTTAACAACTTGAGTGAGCGCAGTTACCTAGTGCATATAAGCGGTATTCTCAGGTTTCAGGTGGCTAAATCTCAACATAGTGATACTAAATGCTGAACTTAGAGCAGTACTATCATTTTTTATGCATGTCAGTGAATACTTGATCATTAATAAGTGAACCAGTTAAAAGACCTGCTTCTAATTTTCAAAATGTACAATAACAAGGCTGCAGACTAAATTTGGGAGACCATTAATCCAGACTCCTATTGTACAGTTCACTGTTCAAAAATGAAGCTCTCCACTGATAACCTCAGTCTATGGCTGTGAAGTTAACAGCAGGATTTCTTCTGTACAAGAGATTCAAGGGACCCTCAACTCTTGTGCATTGCAGGGTATTCCTCTCCCTATAGTTGGTGCAAGCAGTCTATCAACTGTGTATGATGGTCACGTGAACCACCTAAATATTTTTCTCATTGAACAACCCCAAGTTGACTTATTTGGAATTCTTCATGTACCTAAAAATGACTGCATAAGCTACGTATTTTTATTCAGATCGTGGGATCACTGCCATGAGAAAGTGATTAGTTGTCACTTGCTGATATGAACACCTCTTTGCAATACTTTTCTTTGCGCACTTTGGTTATAAAGTCAGCCAGTATTCACCTTTGAGTGCATTGCTATGTCTCATTACACATACAAGAAACTCTGCAGGCCAATAACAATGATTACAGATGCAACATTCCTTATAGAGTGCTTTATTAATAATTACGCTAACAAACATAAAATCAAGTGTGTGAACCTTAATGCATATGGCTTTACATGTTATAGGAATTCTATGGTTTATGTTTTATCTTTAATCTAAATGATGATAGCATCTCCTTCACTACATAACCAGCCACATGTTGATTCATGTTCTTCAGAATGGCAGTTTTTGCGGAGTTGTAAGGTGATGGTTGTTGTTTTGGGGCTGTAGCGACAGTACTGCATAATTAAGACTGCTAAGTGCAGATCCTATCTTTCATTTACACCTGCGCTTCTTTGCTATTTCACTTTTTGGTGCTCTGTCTATTTTGATATTAAATCCACTGTTGTTGGCTCCTTCAAGATTGAGCAAACTTTCAGGTATGCAGTATTCAACCAATTAAAAGCCTGTCTGCAGGGGCAGAGAGTACCACAGATAAATACCACAGTGAAGATTTAAATTTGCACCCGAGCATGTAGTTCTGCCAGCAAATTAAGGATTTTCTGTTTCTCTGTGGAAACAAAACACATGCTTATAAGATAAAATGTTAATGACAGCATAATGCTTTTTCAAGAAAGTGTCTAGTAATGGATTACAGAAAATTTAAATACTAACATACAAATCAGTTACCGCAAAAAGTAATCTGAGTACTACCATGTTACTTTTGGGTCTCACTTTTCTTCATGTGTGTGCATTAATATTGAAATTACAATATTTCTGAAACATTTTTAATTATTTAATGTATTAAAAGCATGTTTACCATCTCTGGGGTTTACAAAGACTGTGATTTTACATTTTTACGTCACATCGGCGCTGTGGTACAGAAGGGCTTTTTCTCGCTAGTAATATCTAAGCTAAAGCCCATGTTGGCACGGAAGGACATTTATGCCATTTGTCACAACCTGCCTGGATTTCTGTAACGCTCTGTTTGCTGGAATTAGATTTCCATTTCTCACCTACAGCTGGACCAGAATGCTGCTGTTCCATCTGTTAACTGGAGCACACAGACATGAGCACATTTCCCCAGTTCTGTCTTCCCTTCGATGGCTCCCTATGCACTATAGAATTGATTTTAGTTTCTTCTTTTAGTTTACAAATGTCAAAGGATCTTGCTCCACCCGACTTGTGCGAGTTGTTTTTGTTTTAGCTTTTGCAGTGACAGCTTTAAAACTCTGGATCAAGTTGCCTTTAAATGTAAGACAGGCCTCGTCGCTGCCTCTTGTTGTGCGTAGACCTTTATGTATACTGTAATTTTCTGCATGGGTGTTAAATGGGTGGGATTGTTGTGTACACTGACATTTAAAGACATTGTTTTATTTTTTTCATAGTGTTTTATTGAGAGGCCAGACATGTGAACATCCCATGTTGTTGTATTTGTGATGTTTTATTGTTTTGCATTGTAATGTATTGTGTCATCTATGTTTTGTGTAAAAGCCTAACTAGGGACGGGCATTGAGAATTAGCCTTGGCTAAATGCTGTAGTGTGTGACATGAGTCATGAAACATACTTGTCCCTATCAAATAAATACATTTTTATTTGATTTGATGTGTGTTTATGCATATTTATGCTTTCTTAATGTGGGTTTCATCTTTTTATCATGTATGTTGTTTTTTAACATTAATTTTATATTTGGTTGTTTGCACTTTTGTTTGCACTATTTTTAATGTGCTTTATAACTGGATTGGCTTAGATTGGCTTTATAAGTAACACATATCCTGATATTTACACATCCTAACAAATCGTCCAAGTGTTCCCTTTTCCATGACTCTGAAAGTATTGAAGTAGAGCTTTTGCTTGTACAGATCAACTTATTTCTATTTTTTATTATTTTTTGGCTAAGGCCTAAGAAATAGGTACAGGGCTCAAAGGGTTAAAAATGGATTGATTTATGTATAATTTTACATTAAATAATTTATAAAATCTACCTTTTCAAACTTATAATTAGTTATAGTGGTGGCTTTGTTTGCTCATTTTCCAAAAATATATTGTATTTGTTTTTAATATTCTTTAATAGATTTTTCGTTATACATACATTTAAAACAAACCAAAGTAAAACACATTTTCCGGCTTTAATTGTGATATCATGTTTGTGAAGTTTATCAAGAGAAAATCTTACTAGTTCAAAGCCAACCAACAAAGAAGTTCAACCTTTGTTTTGGTATTAAATATTATTATAATTTTAACCAGGAAACAAGAAAATACACCCTTCTCTTTCAGAAAAAAAACACACACCAAAAATACCAGTGAAGCTAACAAAATCTTGAAAACTGGTTCTATTTCATATATGGTATTTATTATGAAAAAAAAAAAAAAAAAGAGAGAGAGAGGAAAACAGATGCTTACAGCTTAAAAAAAAAGAGACAGTACAGATCCCATGCATTCTTCAGAATAATGTTAATATATCATGCTATATTTTTCTTAAAGTAACAATGCTGTCAGGTTGATGTTTATCAGATGATTTGTTTATTTTGTTTGATTTCTTATCTAAACCTCTTAGTTTAACCTGCAGTGAACACAAGATACAGCTAATGTTGTCAGGAATAAAAAGGTGAAAATAAGCATAGATTAACAGCCGGTTTGGAAAAGGGCACAGAGACGCAGCAGAGAAAATTCAAGTTGTCAACAGTATAACTGTTGTTTAATATGTGTTTTGTTAATACAAAACAACAGACATTTGCAAAGTTTTATATCTATTGATAAAAACTAGATTAAAGTGCTTGTTCTTCATCTGCACGGGTCTTACTTGTGCTTGGTCAACATTTACGTACATGCCATAATTCATCTTGAAAAACCAAAATAGCTTAAAAGGAAAAGAATTTGGGCAAAAAGACAAAAGTGTTTACACATCAGAAAACATCTGAATCCTTTGCTTCCTTACAAAAAAACCCCAAATATCTTCATTTAAGTTTCATCTGTATACGATGTGAAATCATTTTAGAATTGAAACAAAAGCTATATTTACAATAAAAAATAAGAATGACGTAAACAATGAAAGTTTGAGTTAATTGTAGATAACACACAGGTCAAACTAACAAGAAAGCAATTAATTTTTGAAGAATTTCTTGTTTAAATAAAATACATGGTCACCATGTTTAAAATAAGAAGAGCAGTGACACATGCTGATTTTACGGCTGAAAGTTAACTGAAACCAAAGAAAGTAAAAAGGAATTTATGACAACCGAAAGAAAAACAAACAAATTTAAAGGGTGTGTATTCTTCTCTTGTTGGATATATACAGTGTAATGTGTGCTCCATCTTTTATGTTCGCACAAGTTCAATACTTTGATTGGATGCACACAAAAAGAGGAAACAAATGGAAGGGCATTACCACTGATCAAACTCCTGACTCTCTGCTGATGTATAAAGGTAGGGTGGGCTGTAGTCTGTCAAGGCAGATCTGATTTTCTGTGTCCAGAGTGCACAACATCTCAACTGTCTGCTCCTTCACAAATGTCCCTTTAAAATCTAACTGAATGTCATCTCTCATCTTTACCTCCCTGTCACCTCTTACGTTCAGGCTCTCCATCTCCCCTTTCGCGTTCTCTTTGCCTGCATCGTCTCCACAGCACAGGGCGACCTCATTCTCGTAGCAGAAAGCGCTGGGAGAGTGGGAGCCATGAAGGTGTCGGGCTGCTCTTGGAATGAACAGCGATGGAGACCGAGAGTAACTTGAACTTGAGGAGGAAGAATGCCCGCTACGACTTTTCATCTGGTTCAGCTCCCTGGCACTGCAGTATGGTGTTGATGGCACATCATAGGTCTTGTGGAAGCGAGAATAGTCTACATGGTAGCGTTCGGCCTTCTCAAAAACTACAGGCTCAAAGCGGTGGCCCCAAAGAATCTCCCTGGCCAAGTAGGAACTGCGAGCCTGTGTGGTCATAGCTGTGGCTTCCACCATTCCTTCTAGGATGACCACAATCTCAAACTCCTCTTTCTGCAAGTCACTGCGGCTCAGGTTATACAGAGGACTGTTCTTGTTGATTTCATGAACGACCACCAGTGGCGACACCAGAAACAGCCGATCCAGCCCATCATCATAACCGACATCAATATCTGTTTGCTCCAAAGGGAGATACTCTCCCTCTGCTGTCACGTGGGGCCTGATCAGCTGGGCACGCACATGGGCCTCAACAATGTGGCTCTTACGCATGTTCCCCAGGCGCCACATGAGGCACAGCTTACCGTCTCGCAGAGCGATGACAGCATGGTGCGAGAACAGCAAGGTCTGTGCCCTCTTTTTGGGGCGCACCATCTTTGCCATGATGGTGCCAATCATGAAAGAGTCAATAATGCAGCCCATGATAGACTGCACTACCACAGTCACAACAGCAATCGGACACTCCTCTGTGACACAGCGGAAACCGTATCCGATGGTGGTCTGGGTCTCTATGGAGAACAGGAAAGCCCCAATGAAACCCTGAATGTGGAGAATACATGGCCGCCACTCGTCTTTTCCTTCCTCTGTGGTAATCTGAGGTTCCCCATCCTTCACAGGGACGTGTAGGTCAAAGTCTCCATGAGCAAGTGCCACTCCCCAGAAGACCAGTCCAAACATCAGCCAAGACAGTAGGAAGGTGGTAGTAAAGATGAGCAGCAGATATCGCCAGCGTATGTCTACACAAGTGGTGAAAATATCAGCCAGGTATCGTCGTGGTTTATCCTCCATGTTATTGAAAACTACGTTGCATTGGCCATTCTTCTTCACAAAGCGACTGCGCAGCCGGCTGTTGCCCAAATCCAGGTCCAGGCGACATGAAGGTGAAGCACGGAAACTGGTGTGGACGATTGACTCGTTTTTCACCCTCAAAGAAAGAGTGCCTTGTCCTTCATCACTTCCTGCAACCTCTCCACCTCCTTCCTCACCTCGCATGCAGCTCCCTGACAGTGTCTGCTGAGTCAGAGGACTGTGGCCATTGTGGAGGCCCAGGCTGGAGATCTTCAGGGCATCTTCATCAGTGGAAACGATGCTGTATCTGGAGGAAAAGACAAGAAAAAATAGAATTAAAAATGGCCAAATGCAACAGAATCAAGCACAAGAAGCAACAAAAGCATGATTCTTATACAATAATTTTTCTGTTTGGCAGATCAGATAAAAGTTGGGGGATCAACAAAACCCAGTGTTGCTACAAAGCTAAATATTATCCCTAGCTCTAATAGCACAGAGACAGTAAATAAATTCTAAACAATGACTGTGATATCTCTAAATTTTGCTTAATTAAAAAAACCCAAAAAACAGATATATAACGGCAGCAACTCAAGAAGACAGTGAGCTAGCCACTTACACAAACAGCCACAGCTTTAGAGAAGTTAAACACACTAATTATCACACACTCCATGAGTTTTTTTCTTGTAATTGTGTCCCTTGTACACAATTAGGCTTGTGGTACAAACTTGGCAGATATGAAGTGCTTAGTTACTGTTGCTAAGCTAAAACTAGACCACCACTGTCAGGGAGTAAAGCTTGGAAGTGAGACAGATGGATACTTTTGTGCCACTAGAATCAGTACCTTTATAAGAGCAACTTTTAAGAGCAATTAATGTCCATATAAATGTTTACAATTTGTTCTATGTTATATGCTTTAGTCTCCAATGACACTCAAGTCTGCAGATGTCAAGTAATCAAAAAACTGATTGTAATTGCAATATTAAGGAATTCAGATATCAGTTCTGCAGACATGCTGCAAAGGAGAGAAAAAACTCTCAGCTGCATTTAACAAGTCATTCAATTCAATTAATTTTAGCTTTACTGTATTTGTATAACAATGATACTGTTTAATCCAATTCAGTACAATTCAGTGATTCCATTATAATATTAAGAAATTAAAATGATTATATCCACATTAATTTATTTTATAATAAGCCAAGTCATTACTGGCCAGCAAAAGAAGCCATCAGATTGTATTAAATCTTCTCTGATTCAACACCAGGTCCTGAGTATGCATGATGTAGTCGGCAACAATCGAGAAGAAAAACTGCCATGTACCCAAGTCATTTGTACAATGCTGATAAAGAAATTTACAAACATTGCATAATTTCTGGTTGTGACTAAATGTTAATAAGTAGCAGCTCATTACCCTAGATTTTGCTGAACCTGAGAATAAGGTCTTGAGGAGATCTGCTTCATTTTACCTGCTTGTGTTGAAGCAGGGGAAAAACAAAAACCTGCAAAGCAGTAGTCTTCAAGGACCGGAGTTAAACAAACTGGATCCAAAACGTAGCCAGTAACTTTACTATCCAAAATCTAGCAGTGATTTATTCAGTATTGAAATAGCCATTATATGTTTTTATACTATTATGGGGATTGATCTTAAGCTTAAAGGTTGTGCTACATCTGGTTTACAATAAGTGAAAAGGAAAATAAAAAAATGTCTGTTGGAGCTGTGTTTCTTAACCCAGATTTGCCTTCCTTTTTTCCTTACCTGTTGACCCGCACCGCTCCCATGGCACCGGCGATCATCAGGCTGTGTCTGCGAGGGCAGTAATGTAGGTTGGGGCGAGTAGTTCCAACCATTAACGTACTGTTGCTGGACAGGGAAGCAGTATGAGCTCAGGTCTGTCTTGCATTTGGGTTCAGCACTGCCCTTTTAACAAACATTTTCTGTGGATGAAGGGGACAAAGGGGGTACTCATTCAATCAACAGAATTATAAATTTTGACATAGAAATCAGAATGGGAAGCAAAGCAAATACAGCAATTAATATTAAGGCTAATGCTACAAACTCACACAGACACCAACAACAATACAGAAACAAATTCCAAAAAGGTGGTGGGGAAAAAATTTTACTGAAGGGAACATACAATTCTCTATGAAAATTTCACAAGTATTGTTTTTGACATTTTACTGAAAAATAAAGCTATCAAATAATGTAGCTACCAACCAAAAGATGTTACAAAACAAACTAAGGTAATTATCAATAGTATTAGTAGCAGCAGTAGTAGCAGTAGTAGCTGTAGTATTAGCAGTAGCAGCAGTAGCAGTAGCATTAGCAGTATTAGCAGTAGCAGCAGTAGTAGCTGTAGTATTAGCAGTAGCAGCAGTATTAACTGTAGCAGAAGTAGTAGCAGTAGCATTAGCAGCAGTCATAGCATTAGCAGCAGTCGTAGCAGTAACATTAGCAGTAGCA
>JBAMHW010000004.1:8232568-8246988 GCA_037177495.1 Rhadinocentrus ornatus
TGATTTGATTTGACTAGCTTGAATTAATTAATTTATTGAATTAATTAATTTAGTATTCTAATGGTGTCCACACAGCCGCTAGATTGATCTTACAGCTATCTGTGTGGTGGTGCCCTGAGGTAATTAATAATTAATACTTTTATGTAATTATTAAAATTAATAATTTCATCCCAAACATTTGTAATGTTTATGGCGCAAATCACTACAAAGGAGGTATGGGGTGATCAGGGAACCTAAAGTGGTCGGGATGCACAGGCAGAAATGATTGACAGACAGCAGCTCAGCTCACTGGCAAGATGCAAAGTGAGATTCACAAAGCACTTATGCCACCAAGTGGTCTTTAAGGTAGAAGACTTTCCCCTCCCGAATCCCCTCAGCTACACAAGAACAAGGTGGTCCCATCAGTCTGATGTCAACAGCTCCAGCAGCCTCTGGAAAGCTATGGAGACCAGGCTCCAGACTTAACTTTTTTTACGAGGAGCACAATGGCTGCTAACTTAAATTTTTAGGAGCGCAAGCAGAAAATTTAGGGGTGCACAATGAAATTGCCTTGCATAGCAAATATTCACATTTCCCCTCATTTTCACTGTTTTAGTGATAAATACTTGAGCAATAAATTCAGAAATTTCAATGTTTACAATTCACATTTTTTTGTGCAGCAGTTGACATAACACACTGACAAAAAAAACAAAAAAAACATCTTACAGGCCGCACTAATATACAAAACAAGTACACATAGAACTTGTCGAATCAAATCAGGTTTGATTTGTTATTCACTTTGTAGTCGAACCAGAACAGCAGCTTTGTCACCATCATCCCCCATAGGGCATGGTATGAATTGTCCATGTAGGTCCTGGCAATAAACAGCTTCAGGGACTGATACCCCTCTTCAGCCACTGTTGCCAACTCCTCTGTAAGAAAAGTAGCTATTGGCTGTCCTCAAAGTTGCTAGAAGCTAATTAGCATAATAAGCCTAGTTTATATAGTTGTAATGGATGCTGCCATAAAGAGGGATGTCATGGGAAGGGCAAAAATTCATTTAAAGAAAAGACAACCTAGAAATGTTTTAGAACAGCAAAAAAATTTAAATAAATAAAACAAAAATTTGGTCTATATATAAGCTCAGTTTTTTTAAGTGAATTTTGTTTTTTAATTAGGAGTCTTGAACATTACAATTACTATCAATCACTCAGCTGATGCTTTTATCCAAAGCGAATTACAATGGTTAGGCAGTAGCATTAACGGTTTTGCCAAAGGACCCAACTGGAAGGTGTTAATGTTCATCCCCTGGGGGATTTGAACCCTGGTCTCCCACATGGGAGACTGATGCTCTACCAATTGAGCTAACCAGCCACCATGGCACAACACTTTAAACTTTTTACATTTTTTTGTCCACACTCATTAATAGACATTACTCTGACGGTAAGCCAGCGCAGAATCATCCAGCAGCAGCTTTGTACGTTTCATTTTCTGCCTGGTCGTGAAAAAGAGGTGAACGTTGTCTGCTGTCAGTTGGGAGCTGTGTGCTGCTCTGAGAAGACATCGTATGAGTGCTTTTGGACGGTGGAGGGGTCCTCATAGGGAAAAGTAAACTATGTTTTTTCACGTCAGTCTCTAAAAGTCTCCAATAATACCAGAAAAAGTTGCTAGATTTGTTGCTAGTTGCTTCTTTTTTTTTTGTTGCTAGAGGGGTCTGAAAAACTGGTAAATATAGCGACAAAGTAGCTAAGTTGGCAACACTGAGAAAAAAATAAATTCCTCCAAGACCCGTCTCTTTTTACATATAAGCCAGTCACAGTGGTTGTTCGTCCCTGCTCACACGCACATTGGCTGTCGTCTTGGTGTTTGTCTCCTTTTCTCGTTTTGAAGTTAGTTTGAGTCGACAAACCAGCAGCTAATTTGCGCACTACTGGGCTGAAGAGGAGAGCAGAAGTTTGTTAGCAACAAAATAAATTAAATTATAACTACTGCAAGAAAAAGACTGGCAAATTTATTGGTCGCCATTGTGTGAGTAGATGAAAAATTCACTTGCACTTTTTCACATTTTAGTTGCAAAATGCAACCATTTGGTCACAGTCTGGAGCCCTGGGAGACTCGGGGCAGGTTGAGACAGCTGCAGGAAGTGCCGCTGCCACGATTTCAGCTGCTGTCTCTCGTCAGATGAGGATCAACAGGTAAAGAATAAAGTCTGGTGTTGGTTTTACACCCCTCAAAAGCACAAAGCCATCCCACTGCTGGAACATTGTATCAAAAACTCTGTGAAAGAAGTCTGAAACTAGCTAATCTACACCAAAAGAGTTCACATCCGCGTTGATGGGCGGAGTTTTTTCTCCCCGTCTATTTGCATCTGGAAGGAGGGGGATGTGAGGTTTTTAAAATTTTCTTGTGTTTTAGAAAAGCACCTAGTACATCACCAAAAAACAAACAAAAAACAAACAAACTGGTTTTACCCTGTAGGGGGCGTTATGAGCCTTTTTTACCCACAAAATCCCGTTTTTTAAAGAAAAAAAAAAATTACAAATTTTATCAACAGTAAAGGTGGGTTTTTATCAGGTTGTTTACAGCTAAAAACAAAACAAAAACATTTTAGGGTGCACTACAACTTTTGATTTTTGTTGGTTAAATATAAATATATATATATAAAATATATAAATATATTTCGTTTACACAGAAAACTCCGCAACAAAATTATTGTCTTAAAAAATCCATATAACATTCTTTCGCGAGAGTGTAACTGCAGCACTTCCTCGAGGCTGACAGAGAGCGCGCTTCGCGGCGACGCGCACGGAGAGCTACTGGGAAGGCGGAAGAGACGACGTTGAACAAACTTGATTTCTAGCTGACTGGCTAGAAATACATTTAGATACTATGTTCATAGCAGAAATTGTTTGTTGCTTTAATACATATTTATTAGCTAATCAAACGCCCAGATTAAATTAATTCACAGCAGTCTCAACTCGCCACGCGAGTCGACCCGACCAGTGGACTCCAGCAGTTTTCAAACAGACGTTGCACTTGTTCTGCCGACCCGAAGCAATTCACCTTTACAAAGTAACATTTAGCCTTTGTAGAAGTGCTCTCATATCCTGTAAATTGTACAAACAATAAATACATTAAGACTGCTCGCTCTGAAGGACCCGGGCTTATTCTCCGTGTGGATAAGTTCGTGCTGTTCGTAGAACCTAGGAGGCCTGCAGTTTGAGGAAGCTGCATGTATGAAGACTGCTGCTGGCGAGTAGTGACTCACACAACGTTATACAAACATGTCGGCCCAGGCACAGATGCGAGCAATGCTGGACCAGCTCATGGGGACGGGGAGAGACGGTAAGCAGAGCCCGTTAGTGTTTCACATCGACGACTACCCTATTTTTCAGGAGTTGGAGACTTTAGCTAGCATTAGCCTGCATGCTAACCTGTGCCAGTCAGTGATAGCGAGGCGTGCTTCATCAGCCAGGCTAGCTAGCACGAGGAGCCGCTAAGCTACCTGTTGTATTTGAGTTTACAACGCTTGCTATGACTTTGCCCTCAAATAAACAGCAGCTTAGAGCTTTATATGCATTTGCTACGTGTATTCTAAGTAGGAGCAATTCTGTCGTGTTGTGTTCAAACAGCTACCTCTTTAGAGATAGGCAGTTAAGGTTACACACAAATTAGTAGCAGTGTGTCTGGTTTGGTTACATTTTTTTTTATCACCACGTTGTTTTTCTGCTTTCTCTTAGGGAGATATTTTAATGCACGAGCTATCTCACAAGACTAACTCCAACATCTGTATCTCTGTTTCAGGAGACACCATGCGGCAGAGAATCAAATTCACAGACGATCGAGTCTGCAAAAGCCACCTCTTGGATTCATGTCCTCATGACATCCTGTCAGGAACCGTGAGTTCATATTTGCACAAATATTTAACCAGAAATAATTGTTTTTTTACACACAGTTTTATGAATGAATGAATATTGATTGTCCTCTGGTGTTTTGCACTTATATACAGGTAAATTTAAACTAATATGATGCTCCTGAAATTGAAGTCATCTCAAATTATTGCTGTCAGACTGTTATGTAATAATTGTGACAGCCCTAATAAAAGTTATAAGACTTTAGAATAAAAGTAGCTGCATTTCCATTACGATATTTTGCAAAATAAAAGCTATTTCTAAAATTTCCACCAAGCGCAATTTCGATTTGCAGGTGTTTCCATTGAGTGGTGTTTAGCACATTAGCAGTTATTCTCGTAAAATCTCGTCAAACGAGAGTCCTCTTTAAGGAGGTCGGAGATTTATAATTCTTTATTTGGCATGCACTGGTCATGTAACCCCTTACGTCCGGGGACGTGTAAATGCGAAAAAAAGTGTGTCCATTACACTTTTGCAATTTACTTTTATAGCTACACATCTGGAAAAACAATCTCATGGGAGTGTAAAAACCTTTAAGCGATATTTGAGAGGTTTTTTCATTACCGTTTTTATATTACAATATTGAGGTTTTGCACAATTCAAGGGGTAAAGGAAGCGCACACAGTGAAATATGAAGGTAAGCAGCTAGATATAACACACTGTGATCATCTTTCCTACAGAGAATGGATCTGGGAGAGTGTGTCAAAGTTCACGACTTGGCCCTAAGAGCAGATTACGAGATTGCCTCTAAGGAGCATGAGTACTTCTTTGAACTTGATGTAAGTTTTTCACACACGTGCGACTTGCATGTTTTTTTTTCTTTGCATTTTTAAAATTTCATTATCATCTTCATGCATCTCTCTAATACCTCGCTTTTAATGCAAGCAAGTTACTAGTTGTAGGAACTGGTAACAAGTACCCACAATTTAATGTGTGGTTGTTGTTTTTTTTATTTTTACACATTAAAACGCTGTCCAGCTGACAAGTATAGTGGGTTCACACAACGTATAACAGGCACAGACAAAGCAGTTTGCTTTCAGGTAATAAATGACACATTCTGAAGGCTCCTGTTATGTTCCTGAGATATCTGGTATGTTTTCTCACAGGCTGCTGAACACCTTCAGTCTTTTATCGCTGACTGCGACCGCAGGACTGAGCTGGCCAAGAAGAGACTAGCAGAGACTCAGGATGAGATCAGCGCTGAAGTAGCTGCAAAGGTGATGAGTACCCTGTTGACGTTGGTGTTGAAATTGCTGCCAGTTGTTTTTTTAAACTGCTCTTCATTAGATCTAAATATTTTGTTTCTGTCTGGCCTGGGATGATAAGGCTGAGCGTGTCCACGAGCTAAACGAAGAGATCGGCAAGCTGCTGGCCAAAGCAGAGCAGCTTGGGGGTGAGGGGAATGTGGATGAAGCCCAGCAGATTCTGGAGAAGGTTGAGAAGACCAGGGCCTTAAAGAAGGAAGCAGAGGTCAGAAATTATTGCTTAAGTCTTTATGATGGGTTTAGTGTAATGGGGCAGAAAATGTGTTTATTTGTTTCAAGTTTAGGTTTTGAGCAAGACATTTTGTTAACAGTAAGACATGATGTTTGATCAAACTATTTAGATTATAAACCT
Source organism: Rhadinocentrus ornatus (assembly GCA_037177495.1). Lineage (NCBI taxonomy): Eukaryota > Metazoa > Chordata > Actinopteri > Atheriniformes > Melanotaeniidae > Rhadinocentrus > Rhadinocentrus ornatus. Next base: position 8,238,076 of record JBAMHW010000004.1, read on the forward strand.
TGTTTCTGTTCAGTTTATGTGGTTGAACTAGAATTTCTATAAAATACCAAAAAAATGCTCCCTAATGTTAAAATGTTTGCTCTTCCAGGATGTGTACAGAAACTCTATGCCTGCCTCCAGCTTTCAACAGCAAAAATTACGTGTGTGTGAGGTTTGCTCAGCCTATCTGGGTCTTCACGACAACGATCGTCGTCTGGCTGACCACTTTGGAGGCAAGCTTCACATCGGTTTCATAGAAATCCGCGAGAAGCTTGAAAAGCTAAGGGTGAGGACGCTGTGGAAGTAATAACTGGAGTTGCCTGAATATTGATCAGTATGACTTGACAGATTTTTTTTTTAATGATTTTTTTTTATCCAGAAAGCTGTTGTAGAGAAACAAGAGAGAATGCGTATGAGAAGAAGAGAGGAACGTGAACGAGAAGATGAAAAAGAGCGACAGTGGGAGCTGGAGCGGGAAAGAGAGAAAGAGCGGGAACGGCAGAGAGAATGGGAGCGGGAAAGGGATCGCAGGAGGTAGGAAAGAGTCTATCAACTCGGTAACGTGTACAAGGAAAATGCTTCTCATCATTCAGTGACTTGATTTTGTGTTACTGTTCTAGGTCAAGATCTAGAAGCGGAGACCGACACAGGTAAGCCCACTCTGACTAGAATCGCTTGAAAAGTTGGTTTTTGTGGTGTGTGTCAGTGATGTTTAATCAGGGCAAATTTATTTATTTTTATTAACACGTTACACATGTAAATACTGTAAATTTTCATTTGACAAGATAAAGAAACATGTTCCAGTGGCCTCTACATAGATGTAGTGTGGTCTATTGCCCCAAACAGCTGTTGTTTGGATACATATATTATGGTAGCATCTTCATTACTATTTTGGAAAAAAGCAGAGTGAAAGTGTTATACAAAAAGGTGTGTACCTAATAACTGTTGAGTTGTATCGTACCCTCTGCTTCTTGAGGAAATCTTTGTCTGAAACACAGAGAAGGCATATCTTATTTCTAGAATATCCCAAGGATTCTCAATGGGGTTCAGGTCTGAACCCTGAGCCATTGTTTTGACAATATGAGCACCATGAACCTAGCATGGTCATCATGGAACATGGCCTGACCAACTGCAGCAACCCCAGATCACAGCACTGTCCTCACAGGCTTTACTGTAGGCACTAGCATGAGGGGTGCATCACTTCATCTGTCTCTCTTCTTACCTGATGCTCCCTTCACTCTGGAATAGGGCAAATCTGGACTCATCAGTTGCTCCAAAATCCAATATTGATGCTCCCTAACAAAATGAAGCCTTTTCTTCCAGTTAGCGTTTCTGATTAGTGGTTTTCTCATGGCTACATAGCTGTTCCCAATCCCTTGAATTCCCTCCACATTGTGTGTATGGAAATGCTCTTGCTTTCACTATTAAACATAGCCCTGAGTTCTAGTGTTGTTTTTCTTCCGATCACCATCATTGCATCAGTTGGGGTTAAATAAGGTGTTGCAGCAGAAAGATAATCGGCCGTGCAGTAATTATCCAATAGAAAGCTCGTACCTGTTTGCTTAGTTAAACCCAGGCGATGACAGTTTGTTGGTTGGGTCCAGGCAGTGTATTTGCACGTATATATAAATATATACAGTGGTGTAAAAAAGTGTTTGTCCCCTTCCCGATTTTTTTTCTTTTCATATTTGTCACACTTAAATGTTTCTTTTCATCAAGTAAATTTAAATATTAGTCAAAGAAAACACAAAATGCAGTTTTTAAATGACTGTTTTTAATATTGAAGGAAAGAAAAAAAAATCTAAACGTGTGAAAAGGGGATTTATTAAGGCTCATCTCAGTTTTGCCAGAAAACATCTTAATTGATCTCCCAGACTTTTGGGAAAATACTCTGTGGACTTTTTGGAAGGTGTGTCCCATTGCATCTGGTGTAAAAACCTTAAAAAGACGGTTTATGCTTGAAAACCCTCCAATGTGGCTAAATTACAGCAAGTCTGCAAAGATGGATGGACTAAAATTTTTCCAAAACGCTGTAAAAGACTCATTGCAAGGCATCGCAAACGCTTGATTAGAGTTGTAGCTGCTAAGGGTTGCCCAACCAGTTATTAGGGTTAGGGGGCAATCACTTATTCACACAGGGCTGAGTAGGTTTGGAGTTTTTTCTCCTATAATAATAAAAACAGTCATTTACAAACTGCATTTCACATCACTGTATATAATCTGCGCAACAAAATATTTTTTTCTTAATGTAATTATTTTCCAGGGATGGAGGCAGTTCATCAACCCATCATTCAAGACGCCACCGCTCCTCTCGTTCCAGAGAAGATGGGGCCGATCGGGATAGGGAGCGAGAAAGGAAGCATCGACACAAGGACAGACATCGCTCACGCTCCCACTCCCACTCCCACAGACGCAAAAAGAAGAGGTGTGGATTTTACTCAGCAAAGATACTTCTATGAAGTCTTAGTGTTTGGACACCTCCTCATCTGACTTCAGTCACTGGATGCATCCAGTTTTAAAATCATGATCCCACAACTCTTAAGTGTGTTTGGATCCTGCCGATCTGACGTTTTAGACTTTGTTTTGTTGTCGTACTCCTTTTTGACCAGGTGGTGATGCTGGAGCTCCTTTAGAACTGGTTTAACTTGAAAGCCTTTTTTTTTTTCCCCCACAGTCATTACAGATTATATTATTTCACTTTAGATGTCTCTTCCAGACTATAAAGTAGGGGTGTAAATAACAAATTTCATCACTTTATGACATAATGACTTTATTTTTAACCGTTCTATGTTTACCAATATGTCACATATAAATAAAATTATCTGTTTTTGAACAAAAATACTTTTCCACATTTTTGCATATTGAGCTTTAAAACTTTTACATCTGAAATAAAACTGAAAGAATAAATTTCTATTTGTAGACACTAAAGCAGAGTATAGTGTAAACTGTACTCCTATTTAGTCTCAAACCACACGTTTTATAGGACCAGGGTTTCCTCCAGAATTTTTTTTTTTAACTGTTGAGTCTACCAAACCTTCCTGCTGCACTCTTCTGCTCTGCTTCTCCACTTTTCTCTCCTGGTCTCCTCCACTACTTCTGACTGTTTCTTCAACAGGCTTTTACATCAGAAAGATCGCGCACTTAACGTTGAGAACATTAAATATTACATTTGCTATTTAACTCATCAATATCACTTCTATTCCTCAGAAGCTGAGGACATGAAGTCACAAGAGAACATGGAACCTCTCCGTCATTTTACGTCGCCTGACTCTCCCTCGAGTTCCTTCCTTTTCCGTTGAAAATAGTTTAATTTTTGCATTACTCATCTGGAAAGGCAACCAAGAATGAGACCGTGAGTTACATTTGTAGGCGGACCACAGTTTGCGCATTTGATACACGTCAATTTGTTTTCCTCAAACAAACTGGACTTTCTGAACCAAAGTCAACCACAGAAGCTGAAGTACATCCACGAGTCTTTTAATGCAGATTGGTTGTGCTTTGCTCTGCACCATCCAGTCTGTTATGTAACACGCCACAGATGCATTTTTGCCTTTTGTGTTCCTCAACATTGTTATTAACAGTTAGAAAATCCAATTTATTTGTTTTTTTTACATTTTTAACATCATAAATTACTTCTGAATTATGATGTAACACCAGTTTTCTATACCAGGAACCATTTTCAATACTGTTTGTCCGCAGGGAATTCCCAACCAGATTGTTCCTTTTTAAAACATTTATTGCCAACTGTCTTTCTGCATGTGCACAATAACTTGTCTTTCTATTTACACAGAAAACTGAAACAAAGGACAAATCTTCTCTGAGCTTTCTAATGTGTTTTAATGTGTGGCTTGTTGTTTCTCCCTTTAGATCCTCAAGAGACGGATCATCTCACACCCATGACAAAGAGGGCTCACCATCCCAGGACAGATGGAGAGAGGCTGCTGGAGAGGGATGGCGTGAGGAAAGAGCTGAGTATGGACAGTGGGAGGACAGGGAGAGGTCCGCTTCTCCAGACATGGCGAAGGGCAGGGAACGAGAGAGATCCCTGTCGTTGGAGCGAGACCGACGTTCCAGCTCTGAGGAGCGGGAGTCTGGGGAGATTTGAACACTTCTGTTTCTGATTTGGAGAGTTTGAGTGAAAAGGAGCATGGAATGATGAGTGTCCTGGTGTACATGTTTGTCATCGCTGTATACATGTGGACGGTGGAGATGAGGGACCGGCTTCAGCTGTGGTGACTTATCAGATTATGTGAAGTGAGGCTCCCATGGGATCAGTGAAGTTGTTTTTGTGTCATCGTGTATACCGTATGTACAGTTATTTACACAGTGACATGGAAGAAATTAAACAGACAGCAACCCTTCTTAAGGTCTTTTTTTTTATTTTTCTTACAAGAAGTGCATTTTATTTTTATTTTTTCCCTCCCTTAAATCATTTAGTTGGATCTGTAATCTTAATTAAATTTTTTCCTTCTTCAGTAGGTAGCGCTCCTCCTTACCATGCTACTAGACACAAGCTGTGACTGAAGCCACTTCTAATGTTTGTGGTTTATTTGTTGCCTTCAACCATAATGATTTCATTAGGGGAAATCTGAAACACACTTTCTGACATGCAGTGATGAGCATTTACTTTAAAAATGACCTCACTTGTCCTAAAAAGAAGTCATCTGAACATTTGCTCTCATATCTGGACAGATCCTACATGTGTATTTACACAGATCCTTTGCTGTGATGCAGCCCAGCTTTTGATGGGTAGAGATGTCTACTTTGCAGTGCCACCACTCTGTGAATAAAATTTCTGTTTAAATACATGCAAAGATTTCTATATTTTTTTTGTCCTTTTTAAGCTTGACTGTAACTTTTAAGTGGCATCATAATCTGTTAGTCTTACCTGAGCTTTACTTGGCGTCAGATCTGGTGTCCAGTTACTACTAAATGTTAGTGTGTACGCTGCAATCCAGAGCAAAATAAAAAGTGGTTAAACTAGATGATTCAACTGATGCTGATTTTCCAACACATCGGAAAAAGGAAAACTGTAGAAACATCTCTGAAATTGGGTAGGGTTCAACAAAAGTGATTTGTAACTGTTTAAATGTATTACTTTAAAGTGAAAAGTTGCTCATGACAAAATAATTTTAGCGTGGAGACTGAGTGCAGAGCAGCTGGCAGCCTGTGGGGGGCAGACAAGAGCCTCTTGTGAAGTCTTTACGTAATGACGTCAGATGCATGTTTAAAAAGAAGCGCGAGGTAAGAAAGCGTACAAGCTTGTTTAGCTAAATTGTCGATACCTGGCGCTGTTTAAAGTATTTTAATGCGAGGATGTCGCTGCTGAAGCCATTTAATAAACTCCCTGGTCTAAACACGGCGAATATCTTGGTGAGTTTGTTTTTTCAATCCTTGAACTGATGGCGACGAACGGGTGTTTGTGTGGACATGTCCGTACAGCTAGTCCATACAGGCTTTCAGGTTCAGCTAACAGCTGGTTACAAGTGGCCGATTTTAACTGCCAGCATTATGTGTTGGCCTAAAAATGAGAAATTTACAACCGCTAAAATGGTAGTTATATTAGCTAGCATTACTGTTGTCCGGTGTGGGTAAACAGCTGCTTCTTCCTACCCGAAATGTTTGTAATGGTAATTATGTTTTCTGGCCCCGTGATATAATTTAAACCACTGTTTCAGTTAATCCTTTTCTGATAAAGCAGCTCAGAAACTTATTAAAAACATTCATCCAACTGTTGATGTTTGTCTTAAAGTTACAGATGTACATAAACACGAACTGGTAGGAAGAAACAAAAGCACATTTTGCTACTTTTTGTAATGTTAAATCTTTTAGTTTAATTTTAAAATAGTAAAATTGACAGTTCAGCATCTCCACTGACATGTGAGGAGGCCTTTTAGTTGCCTCAATGGTTCAAAAGTAATATTGCACATCTACAGTTTGTACATTTCATTGAAAATTACCCCATGGCAGTGAAAGAAATGCTACACTTTGAAAATATTCTTTTTTCCCTTCTTTAGTGGATTACAGTACTGCAGTATAATTAAATTAAAGTAATAAATCACCACAGTAACATCTGCAGCTTACAGGTAATGTGAGAAAAACAATATATATATAAATCAGTGCCCTCTCTTGTAAACTGAGGAAAGCTTGCAGCACATCTGTTGTTTTCAGAGAAAACATTTATAAGATTCCTGTTTTTCTACTTTTTGATGGTGCATATAGTGTGGTCAATCTGTGTTTTTCTCTGCAGCTGGTAGAAAATGAGGAGCAATTTCAGCAGAGTTTAGCAGATGCTCTTGTGGAGGAGACCAGCATCATTGTGAATGTGTGAGTAGCACTCTGCGTTGTGCATGTCGGCAAGTAGTAATGTTGCATGACTTGAAGCAACTGCATTAATTAGAGCACCTAGAATACCCTATTTTTTTAACACAAGTCCTTTTTTTTGGCTGCTCGGAAGCAAAGATATAAAGAATTGAGGGAGTCGCTTAAGGCACTTGCACAGTTTTGTAGTTGTTAAAAATAAAGACACAGCTACAGATTATGTTGCATTCATTACACAGTGTAATTTTCAGTTAATATTAAATAATGTATCATTAACACTTTCATGGGGCTGTATAGTGACTGCAAAGTATTCATTTCTTTTATTTGGCCACTATGATTTGTGTGATTAAATACTTGCAGGTCTTTGCCGCTTTGTGTTTGTTGCATAGATTGTTTCGAATCTGACCACAAACACTTTAACTGTACCCAACAGGAGGCTAGCTAGGAATCTCCCTCTGCCCATGGAAAACGAGGAAAGTCGTCCAAGGATTGACCTGGTGGTGTTCGTCATTAATCTCAACTCAGAGCTCAGGTAACTTTCACATCTATTTTACTCATGGCAGGAACCCTCACTGTTTCCAGCATGCTTTGCTCAGCATGATGAGTCTTGTTTTTTTGTTTTTTAGATGTTAAAACATTTTTTGTTGAAGCAATAAATTCTGTGTTATGCATACTTATTTGTTTTGTCACAGTCTCCAGTCAGCAGATGCTTCCCTAAAATATCTGGACTCTGGATATTTCCTTGGAAAGGTCTGCTTCATGGTCACTAAGGGTAGGACAATCTTCCTGAATTAAATCAACAAGGACAAGAAAAAAATAGGGAAAATATAATAAATGCAGTTAAAACTGTAGACCTGTGTTTTTTTCTGCTTTTAATACAAAATTATACAACTGATCTCTCTCTTAATATTTCTCATTTCTGTATGTTGCAGCCCGTAATGCCTCAGTCCCAACAGAACGCCTGGATGCTGTCAGAAAGCTGGCTGCGTCACTCCACTGCCCCCTGTTGTTTGCAGAGGATCAGGTATGTGTTACAAATGATAGTTTATGCCTAAAATCTCATTTCAGATATTAATATGAACGGGACGGTTTCAGAGTTTGGAAATATTTTAGATAATTTATTTCAGTATCCTCACAGAAGGCCTTTAAAGGTGTTTTGTCGTTGATAGTTTTGTCTACCTTCCACATCCAGTAATGCTAGTTTGCAAATTATTGGGAGACATTATACTCTTTAAACGTTACATGGGTCTTTGGGCTGGTTTGATTTTTAGTTGGTGCCATCAGATTTGTGGCAGCACTGCCATTATTGCTCATTTGCTTTCACAGATCTGTTCCCCCATTTAGCCCCAACAATCTGCCCCTCTTGCCTTTGCCCTTTCAGACAAACTGGCCTAATCCTGCAGCAATGTGTCGTTTCACAAATTATTATGACAGAAGTGGGGCCAGTTTGACATAATTTGGCAGAGTTGACATGTAGTGGGATGTATAAAATGAGTATTAGATTTATCATTTATACCTCTCTTTCCCAGCCTGGGCTCCCTGACCCTTCAAGGGGATTCCCAAAGAGCACAGGGGGTCCTCAAGGCTTTGACTGTCCTGAGCCTGTGTGACTGTTAAAATTAAAATCATCTCCACAAAGAGACAAGTTGAGGTGTAGACCCCTAAGTTTTTGTATTATGTGGACATTTTTGCCTGAAAACCTTTTTGAAACAAGGTCCCGGAGTGAATAAATGGAGGTAATCACTGCTATAAAGCAATATTTTACAAACATGTGCTCAGTTTTACTTACTAGGCTGCACATTAAGCGTCCAATCAATTGTGATCCATGTACTGTGTAGTACTGTGAGGTGCTAGAGTGTAACCTTGATTTTTTTTTTTATTTATTTATTTTTTTCCCTCTGCACCAAGTCATTAATGAAACAGGTCAGGGAAACGTCACAATGCAGATGATTCATCCCTATTTAAAAAAAAAGAGACTATGTTAATAGGTACCTTAACTTTGGTTTTAAAGGTACAATTGTTGTTTTTTTGTTTGTTTTTGTTTTTTTGTTAGGAAAAATCAAGAATTGCTTTCATAAATATGTATTTTACCAAAGTCTAAGCACAGTCAAATGAAAGCGTTCTCATAGCTTAGAATTAAATGTTTATAAATACATAGGTGGCAGGCACCGCCTACTGGAGGCTGCCATGTTGCATCGCCATCTTTGAATACAGTAGCCGAAAGGGGACAAACTTCTTAGCCTTGTGCTTTTTACCTGCGAGTCCCCGCTGTTTCGGGGGAGGGTGTAAACAAACCAAAACGACCGTGGATGATTTAGCTTGACAGCTTACATTGAAATGGAGGACCATCTATACTCTTTGCCCGCAAGACGGAAGAAAAAAATAGCCAAGAAAAGAAAAAGAAATAATAACCGGGAGAAAATAAGAGTGTACATCGATGGAGCATTTACCATATGGAGGCAGCCGATGAGGAGAGGAACTTCAAAGCTAACGCATAGGTTGCCGCTTTCTGCTGGATAGGTGAGTTAATGCAATATAACAGTGAAGTTTATTTTGGCATTATGTTAGAAACAGGGCAGGGTGGTCCAGCAACTACTTTATCCTCCTGTTTAA
>JBAMHW010000004.1:8274554-8294747 GCA_037177495.1 Rhadinocentrus ornatus
AAAGCTTCTTAGTGACAGCTTTGATGTGGCTGCTGAAAGTCAGATCTGAGTCTATCAACACTCCAAGGTTACAAACTCTCCAGGTGTTTACTAATGCTGACCCTCTTCTCTTTGCTTCCAAACAGAATAATCTAGGTTTTGTCTAATTTAATTGTAGAAAATTCTCCCTCATCCAGGGGTTTATTTGCTCCAGACACTATCTCTAGTCTATTGGGCTGCAGTTGTCTAGCAACAAAGACACATAAAGTTGTGTATCATCTGCATAACTTTGATAATTAATGCTAAATTCTGTAATATTTGACCCAAAGGGAGCATATACAAGTTGAACAGAAAAGGTCCAAGGACTGACCACTGGGGGACTCCACAAGTCATGGCTACTTGCTCGGATTCATAGCTGCCGATCATAACAAAATAACTCCGCCCTTCTAAATAGGACCTGAACCAGTTAAGGACCCCTCCAGAAAGTCCAACCCAGTTTTCAAACGCAGCACTGAGATCCAGCAGAACCAGGACTGATACTTGACCAGAATCAGTATTCAGCCTAATGTCATTTAATACTTTGACCAGAGCTGGTTTAGTGCTGTGATGAGGTCGGGAGCGGGACTGAAATTTATCAAGATTTCCACTTTTATTTAAAAAATCATTAAGCTGGTGAAATACAACTTTCTCAATAATCTTGAATATAATAGAAAGGTTAGAGACGGGTCTATAGTTGTTCATTAAAGAGGCGTCTAGAGTCCTTATCTTTAGGAGTGGCTTAATGGCAGCTATCTTTAGTGACTTGGGGAAAAATACCTGATGCCAGTGAGTCGTTAACTAGAAGTAGGAGATCACTTTCTACTGAGGTAAAAACTGTTTTTCAAAAGTCCGATGGTATAATGTCCAGAGTGCATGTTTTTAATTTTAAATGCCAAACTATTTCTTGTAGGATTTTTAACTCGACCATGTTAAACTGTGACATAACATCAGAATTATTTCCAGGTTTTAAATTGTGAAAGAAATTTACTTATTATGTTCTATATATTTTACTATAATCACAGCTATAATCACTCCCTTTATTATATTCATTTATTTATTGATTGTTGCTATATTACACTTTTTATTACATTTTTACTCATCATGCTTTAATTCACTGTTAAGATTTATGTATTTTGCATTTATTCATGCATGTGTATCTCTTCCAAAACACATGCTCTGTTAAAGGTTCACTACAAGGGTAAGATGACCTATATCTGATCCTTCCTCAGACCCTTAGTTAGACTGGTTCTTGTGGAGACACAGCTATGAGGTTGCTTTGACGCCAGTCCCAAGAGTTGACATTCTGAGTAATCAGTAAATCAAAAAAAATATATAAAAATGGTCAGACAAGGCCAAGTCAGTGAGCGCAACAGAAGAAATATCAACATCTTTTGAAAAAAGCAGGCCCAGAATGTGACCTCGAATGTTTGTCGGTTCTTTTACGTGTTGCCCTAAACCAAACATGTCCAATACGGAATAAAATTCCTTGACATTACCATCCACCATGTTATCCCCAGTTAAGATAAAATGGTTAAAATCAGTAGAGATAACCGACAATAATTCAGAAAATTCATCAATAAAATTCGCAGTGACCTGGACTTCTGTAGAAGATTAAACATAGGATTTTTTTAAACACCATATTCGAAAGAAGTAAAATACAGAAGTCTCTACACACTGGAATGAATCTCTAAATAAGGGGTCTTCTCCTCCCCCTATCCTCCCATTTCCACATTTGTGGTGCTGTTTCATTAAGAACTGTAGCGTTTGTGTGTAAACCATGTTTCGTCAGGAAAAGAAAATCTAAACTGTGAGAAATGATGAAGTCATTAACTAACAGTGACTTGTTGGACAGAGATCTAATATTAAGTACAGCTAACTTCATGAAGCTTACACTGATCTCTGTTGTATTCTGAGTTATACATGGTACAGTTAACAGATTGGATCGATTCACCCCACAAGTTGACCATGTTCGATTCCTTCTTTTACTAACTAACACAGGAATCCTACTGGGTCCAGGCTTAAACTCAGAACAGCTGTCTGTAGTAGTTTTACTACAACATGGACCATGAATGCATCATGGCCCTGATCTTCCTGGACAAATGATAGAAGAGGAGGATGAGGAGGGGGAGCCCTGTATTTCTTGGTAGATGGTGGTCCGGACTGGGATGAAGACAACCTTTGAAAACCTTGGGTGATGTGGAGAAGAGGGTCTGGTGAGGGGGGAGAGCTGGAAGTTGATCGCCTCTCTGCTGTGTCCTTCGCTCTCATCTGTACACTCATGTTTGGGTTTGCTATCCCAACAGCATGACGCAAGTGTGCACCAAGAAAATCTGCATGCAGTTAGATTTGAATGCATACCATCAGATCTGAGTCGCTCCTTAGAGATCCAAAATATATTGACCTTATCAATAAACTTTTTCCAATGGGCGATACATGCATTTGACAACCATGTGTTCAGGCCAAGAAGTCTACTGTAAAGTTCAATTCCTTTACCCGCTTCAGGAATGGGTCCTGAAATGTGAAGAGGGTGTGCTCCATACTGACAGTCTCTCCAACTGCAGAGAAAAGTCTTTCTTCAGGATCTCAGAGCCAGTTTTCCTCCTCAAAATATCAAAAGACCCCGTGTGGACAATAATCTTCATACCATCTGGATGTAAAGACAATATTGTCAGCAAGACCTCTATCAGTTCCCTGACTGATGTATCAGAAAATGTTAGATTTTCCGTCTTGACCATCCTCACATGCTGTGTTATAAAGTCTCCAATCAATTGTGTCCATTTCCTTTTGTGTGGAGGCACCAATAGCTTCTCTAGTCCTTCTGTTAGTGGAATTTTGGCCTCCTCTTGGTTTGTTTAGCCCTTGGCTGAGTTTTAGGGCTATTTCTCAAGTTTTTATTGAGCCTTGTTAATAATAACAATGACAGTAATAACTATGTAATAATAATAATAATAATAATAATAATAATAATAATAATAATAATAATAATAATAATAATAATAATAATAATAATAAAAATTATAATAATAATAATATGACCACTGAAAATCACTGCCCCTCATTTTTATACTTTTGGATGACCATGTTCTCATATGATGATTTAAAAAACTATATTTGGATGTTCCCTGTGTTTGTCCCCAAGCACATTCTTTAGTTTAACCCCTCATACAGACACTCAAAACTCTTCCTTCTGGTTCTCACCACATGCATTTTATATATTGCATTCCCCTGTAAATTATGACCCCATCACTCTGGCTGAAATTTTTTTTATGTTGAATGGTAGTAAATGCTTACTAACTTTATACACAACCTGTGCTCTATTATAATGAGCCAGGTCCTGAAGTTTAAGTAACTTTGATTGTAAAAACAGAGAATTTGAATTATCACTCGTAAACTCATAAACACATCATTTATTAAATTTAGCTGCTTCTGATTTGATTTTGCAGAATTTTGACAAGTCCAATTAACACAACTACCTTTTTGCTGCGTTTAGTTATCAGTCTTATTAGTCACATATAAACATCAGTTAAACAGGAAATTGTTCCCATTTCAGCATCTAATTGGCTCAGCATTTAAAGAAACAGTTCTGCAATTATAAAAGGGGATTAAAGAACTTTGTGTTCACTTCCTTCACACCAGGGCTGTGTCCGAATGTGCACCCTACTCCCTACATAGTGCCCTATATAGGGATCACACCATTTTGTAGGGGTGTCCGAATGTCCAGAGAGAAAAAAGTATGGCACTCAAAATGACCCACAATGCATCTTGAAAAGTAGTGAGCATAGATGGTCCCTAGACGGGTCAATATAGACCACAATGCATTGCGGGCAGAAACTCAACATGGCGCAAGGAGGCGAAAAAACATTTTTTATTGAATAGATATACAACAAAGAATAAATGCAACATAAGGAATAAAAATAAAAATATTTAAAAAGGATTGGATTTGGAATGACATCTTAACGGGCGTTGTGGTTGCTGTGGTGACGGCTGGTAGTCACGTGGTCTGCGGCCTGTGGTCTGAGGGAAAAATAGGCAGCTTCGTGTCCGAATCACCAAGAGTCTGAGTGCACTATGTAGTGTGCTATATAGTGCAGCCCTATCTAGTAAACGAGGGGTTAGGAAGTAGGGTGGACATTCGGACACAGCCCAGGTGTCTCTGCTCTTAGGATGGAATTTAATTTCAATTCTATTAATTTAAATTTCCCCCCACATCTATTTTACTGGCAACAGCTACAGCCAGTAAAATGTTTACAGGAGATACGATGATGTGGGAGGCACATGTAACATTTCCAGCTACTCCTGCAGTTTTTCTCCCACCTGTGCAATTTAACTGCTGCTTTCTGTAAATATTTAAGGATGCAATTATTGTAACTACAAAAAAATTGAAAGACGGGCCCTAATTAAAAATATTGACTTTCATTCAATCTAGAATAAAATTAATTTATGTCAGATTAAATTGATCTGACCACACATCTTTTCCAAAAGTATTGATCGAGTAAGTGTGACATTGCATGTTGTGCAAATCTCATAAACCTTTACTTTATTTTTTTAACAAAGCATAAACAACAACCAGTTGTTGAAAGTCAGTAATTATTAGCTCATTTGAACCTAAAATTAGTTAATTTGAACATATTATCTTAGCTACACACAACACCCACCACAAAAAAGTTGGAACAGAGGCAACTAAAGGCTAGAAAAGTAATCGGCACAAGTCAAAAACAGCTGGAGGAACTTTGGATAGCTTAACAGGTTAATTGACAACAGGTCAGTATCACAAGTATAATGGGTTTAATTTAAACATTTCAGCAAAGAGGGGTTCACTAATCTGTGGCAAACTGTCCAAAAACTTGAAGAATTTAAGAAAAAAAGATCCCACCATCAATTGCTTATAATATCATCAAAAGATTCAGAGAATCAAGGAATCTCTGTATGCACGGGACTAGGCTGAAGATCAAAACTAGATACTAGATCAGGTGACACTGCATTAAATCCAGAAATGATTCATTACTGCAAATCACTGCAGGAACGCTTCCAGAAATGAATGTCTGAACACAGTTCAACATGAAATCCACAAACGCAGGTTAAACTATACCATGAAGAAGCATTAACACAATCAAGAAACACTGCTGTCTTCTCTGGGCCAAAGCTTATCTGTAATGGTCTGAGGCAAAGTGAAAAATTGTTCTGTTGTCAGATTAATAAAAATGTGAAATTCTCTTCTGAAACGATGCCGCCTGCTGACTGAAGAGGAGAGGGACCATCTAGCTTGTCGTCAGACTGCATTTCTGATGGTATGGGGTTGCATTAGAGCGTATGGTGAGGACAGCTTACACATGTGAAGGAACTATAAATTGTGAAAAGTACATAGAGGTTTTGGAGCAACATCTGTTCATTTTTTTCTCAGAAAACTCAGCTCTTCATTTGAAGCTCAGCTGCTTTTCAAGAATTCAGTGTCGCTTGTGCAGAATGAGCTAAAATTGGCTGCTTTTAAACAAGAAAAAGACCACGTCCTCTGACAACTTCTCATTATGTAGGCCATCCTCTCCGCTTTTGTCTTGGAAACAGCATGATGAGGAGGAAAGCGTGAGGGGAGTGACTCCATAAAACCCAGAAGCTGATGTCAGTCAGAGCAGATTGACCCCCCCCCCAAATCAGCAATCTTGTACTCAATGTCACATAAACTGTGTGATCGCCCTGGTGTTAAATGAAGTGGAATTGATTTTATGCAGTGCGCAGCAGGAAGGCAAACAACCAGACACACTCCCCTTCCACCCCCATCCCGCGCCCCCACTACACCCCCCACCCCACCCCATATATAACTATGATTATAGTTATATAATTTGTCCTCCCACTCCCTCCATCCTCTTAGCCATCAGTAGGGGTGTTGTCATGGCAACCCCCACCCCTTCCTCTGAACGTCAGAGTCGGGAGCTGGAGGATGAAGCCGCATGCAGCCTCTGTCTCTCGCGCCTTTCAGAGAGCACCTGTGATTTCTGCCATCTCGCGTGCAAACGGTGGGAGCTGCAGCGCTGGAATTAATCTCATGATTGTTTCCAGCTGCTTTTCATCGCATACCATCACCATCAAACTCCGAAAGACAGACTGACAGGTAAACACGGTCTTTCTGAAGGCGCACGTGCTAGATAATAATCAGAAGTAATGATGGGCAGCGAAGAGCCTGCTCATTGTGGGATGGATTAATTGTTGAATTATGAAGGGGAGGGTGAATAATGTGGCACAGATGCTGCAGTTAGTCACTCGTATTTTGGAAGGTTTTGAGTAACTCTGCTCATCCACCTTTTCTTCATCTCTCATTTTGCCTCCCTCCCTTCGCCCTCTCCTTCATCCCTTCTCATCCATTTCTGCCTTCTGTATCATTCCCATGCTCTGACAGATCGTTATGTCGTGGTTGTTCTTGGATTGGTTCGTGCCCCTGTATCTGCTGGTGTCGGTTTTGGTGCTGGCAGGCTTCGGAGCGTGCCTGTACTTCCTTGAGCCCGGACTGCAGGATGCCCACAAATGGAGTAACAAAACAATCCGGCATCACCCGCTGGTGGCCAGCGTGAACTGCAGAGATGATGATAGCAATGCCCTGATATGATCAAGTCATAGACAAATGTGAGCAAGCGGGCCATGTGGACTGGGGTGCAGGCGCGAGGGACGGGGGGCTAACACCTGGGTGACTGAAAAGGAGTGAAAAGATGGAGATGATCTGATAATAATAATCATTTAAAATGTTCTGTATCATTCCAGCCTTTCTCTGCTCTCTGTAGATTTTCACTGCAGATATCAGAAAAAAGTGAAGCAGAATTTTGTATAAAGAATTCTTAAATCGATGCCAAACACACATTGCAGAGAGAAAGAGTGAAAATTTGTTTTTGGAGGACACCTTGCCCTTTAGTGTTTGTAAATTTCATGTCATCTTGTCCTTGTGCCAACTTTTAAATACCATTTTTGTAATTTGACAATCACTTTACATGTGTCATTTACAAGTTAACTTATATTGTGCAATTTAATTAAATTGAGGTGAATGACACGAGTGCAATGACTTTGCTGCCACCGGGAAGCATTTTTTTAATCCTCTCCTTGATGTCAGCATGGCAGCTGCTGAGACACACAGAGATTGTTGGTGCTGCTGTGCCAAAATGGTGTAACACCTTGAAATAATGTTCTTTGAATAAATTCAAGTGACTGAAGTGAGGTGTCATGGTAATCTTAGATGGACCAAGACAGCAGACAAGTAGTATGTGGTGGTGCTTTAAATGTATATTGTTTGTTTTTACTTGACAGCATGATGAGGAAATTGTGTAACAACTTTCCCCTGCTGATGACATGCCTCTTTTGTTCATACAAAAATAAAAACTGTTTGATCCAGTTGAACCCTGAACCTGTTTGGATTAGTTTTTGATCAAGATTTTATGACCACTTGGTTGTAGCTGAATTATTTATTAACCCACAGTATATTTTGTACATTTATAGTTTTTGCATAAATTTTTATTTTATTTTATTTTTTTTAACTTTCCTTTTAATCTAATGACAGAACATAAAAAAATTGCATTGGTTCACAATACAAACTGATACAGTTTCCCAGAACAAAAATTCTTATCCATGGAACAATGGATAGTATTGTTCCTGTGTTTGACAAAAAACAAACTTCTTACAGAATCATCTGACCCAAATCATACTAAATCTAAGTTCTCTAAACCAGATCAACACACACATAAACAGCTGATTGAAGCATCTCAAAATGGGCCTTCACTCTTCTCACAAGTTTTGAAGCTCCATTTTCTGCTTCTTTTGGTAAAAACAGTCAAGCACAAGCTAATGTTTATACAACTAAAATCCAAATAATGCTGCTCTCATCAAATATTTCTGTTTCCTTTCTCAGATGTTTAAATATATCAGAAATTATGCCTGAAAAGCAGTCCGTTGTGACCACATGTCCGCTCCTGAACAATCAAAGCATTTCCAGACTAACTAAAAGTCCACATTTTATACCACATCTGACAAAATCATAATTTAACTAACTTAGACACAATGTATCAGTGGCGACGAAGATGAACTGTACTTTCACAGAAAAAATCAGAAGTGGCAGAATGTCCTTGTTTTCTCACAGTTCGTGGCACTGCACCATAGTAAATAACTTTTTTCACGTCTCATGGATGTATACAAGACAAAATTATTCATTTAAATGACCAGGTCAAACCATGACTCAATTCAGCTGTGCATGTTCTTATTGCTGAATTGACCACAATGCTTATAGGGAGGGAGGAAGAGATGGTGGATGATGCTAATCTCTAAAACTCCATGTGCCAACTCAGTTTTCCTTCTATTTGAAATTCCTTTCTACTCTGATGTTTGGAATTGGAAGTGTAGATAAATTTATTAGAATATTAATCAAGGAATTACTCAAGTGGGCTATTGTGCTTAAGAAACAATAAGATTCTTCATATGGGTGTTTTGGAACTTAGAATAAACTCTACAGGTGTTTCACCATTCTTAAGAGTGAACACCATTGCTCCTTTAATGACAGCTGGAGTTCTCTGGCCATGTATAAAAACAATATGTGATTAACAAGTTAATCCTCATCAGGGGAAATGTGAAACCCAGCTCAGTTTTCCACATGAACTGGGTCAGAAGTGAAGGCAGTGTGGTTCCTCATCCTCTGTTATCAGATTCCCTATAATGTCTCCACCTTTGTTTTCTACTGTAATTCTGGCTGATCTGTGCAATTCATCTTTCAGTTTACTTTCTGCTACTTCTGACACCTTCAGAAGTTAAAACCACATCCAGACTTAAATGGTTAGGTCCACATCTTACAAAGGCAACAAGTCTTCCAAACAAAATTGCGAAATACAAATACATTTCCACACTGTAGCAAACATTGTTCTTTAGTGCCTCGATAAACAAGATTAAAAAAAATCTCTCAAATCAGAAGGAGGAGTCTGGATGGCATGATCACACTTTGTTAAAACTTTTAATCTCCTTCAGGTTGGGTTAGAAATTAAAACTACAGAAAAAGACAAACAAACAAACACAAAAAACAACATAATGGTTAAGACATGAAAGACATGCATGTTAGGTTAATTGCTGACTCTAAATTCTCCCTAGGAATGAGTGTGTGCGTGAATGGTTGTTTGTCTCTATCTATGCTGGCCCTGCGATGGACTGGTGACCTGTCCAGGGTGTACCCTGCCTCTCAACTGAAACAATGCTGGGATGGGCTCCAGCTTACCCAGCGACCCGTAATGGACTAAGCGGTACAGATAATAACTGACTGACTGAAATTTAATACTTGACATGCAGTTGCTGTAGTGACCATATGGGCTCATATAGCCTTTTATTATATTTATTGGCTGCTATTTGCTGAAGGACCATGTGATCTGTGGGATCATTTTCAGAACAGGCTCTAAATACACATATTGGTGGTGCTAAAGTAGCACTTCATAACTTTCTTTAAAACTCTGTGCTTCTGACTAGTTTTGATGGTACACTAACATTTATTATGTACATTGCCCAGTAACATCCCAAGGCTAAGAAACAACTTCACAACTTTTTCCTTTCCCAGCTCATCACTTAAAGCCGAGTTTTGCGTTACACATGCCAGCAACTGGGTATAAACACACTGGCTTTTTTAACGTGCACTGTGACTTACTGTGAACAAACTCAACCAGTGCACAATTTCTGGTGAGCCTGGTTAATAATGGATACTCAAATCCAAAACCTCATAAATGTAATGTACAGTCATGCAACCTGTCTGTTAGCTGCGTGCAGTGTCATCAGTGGAAGTTGCCACATCTTACTTATCATTTACTTCACATGGAAGAATGTCCTAAATTGTCAAATACTTTCCTCTCCCGTTAGATTTGTGAAGCTGTGAAGGAGCCTGAGTCCAAGTTTGGAAAGTAAAATTATTTAAAATTTGCAAGATCTCAACAAATCTACAGCAGGAAAATTTTAACTAATGCAGCATGGATGAAAGGTTTGCGCTCCCATCACCTTAAGTACTTCTTGCAGATGCTGATAGAGTTCTGCTTGAGTGGCGGTTTTCTCTGCGAGTCGGCTTTGTGATTAGACAGTCTGCAGCCACCACATTCAGACTTTACAGTTTCTCATGAACCAAATCAAACAAGACACCAGAGTGGGAGTGAAACAGAGAGGGCTCAGTGTAAAGGAATGGAGAGAATGGCACTTGTGTGCCCACTGCTTCCCACTGTTCAGCTCTCCGTCTTGCATTCGTTGTCTTGTTTACTCACTCATTGAGACAGCAACAGACACGCAGCTTCAAGCAGCAGGTTTGTCTTTTTTTTTAAAAACTGTATTTCTCATTATAAAGGTTTTCATTTTGCAGATTTCGTAGTGTTTTTCCAGAAGAAAACTACGACTGTGAGCTCGTGAGAGTGGAAAAATGTTAATAGATATTGGGCTTGATATTTGTGTCAACAGCCAAATTTCCCTTCATAATTATTTTATAAATTAATCTTTTTCATCTGTTTGCCAGCACAAACTTGTTCTTTAAAGCACAATGAGTGTTTTTCACCGCCTGGCACCTTTGATGTCAGAAGTATCTGCTTCCTGCAGACAAACAAATGAACATCCAAAAGTGTGTTTACCTCCTCCTCTGGCTCTGTCTTCTCCTGTGGTAAAGAAGAAGGCTATTCAAATCCCATCTTTTGATGAGAAAGGACTCGTTTTTGAAAAGCACAACACGAAACTGTCAACAGCTGACAAGTAAGCTGTGTGTGGCTTGTTTTTGTACCACAATTAAATTTGCTACATAATACTGTTGTGAGGGTTGAACTGACAGTTAACGTATTTTCCCTCACAGATCATCAGATTTAACTTCGTCCAAAACATCTCTTCAGCCCCAATGGAGGAAAGCTTGTCAGTATTTACAGAGAAACCACGGAGAAAGAGCTTCAACTTTTCCAAGGACCAAACCTAAAACACATGGAACTCAGTCTCTTTCTGCAAAGCCTAATATCTCTGCTCCTGCTGCTTCAAAGCTAAATTCCCCTCCCACTCTTTCAACTCTCAAATCAAAGCCAAGTGATTCTCTTCATCTTCCTGCCTCGCCATGGAGTGATTTTTCTCCATTACCACACTGCCCAATGCCAAAGCCAAGTGTGTCTCCAACTCTGACCGTCCCAACACCCAGACTGACCCCGTCTCCAACATCCATTTGCCAAGGTACAAGTTCAGATGGCCAATCTGGAAGAAAGCTTTCTCCTGTTGCAAGAGAAAGGCGTGCTCGATCAATTCCCATCTCTAATACAAAAGCAGAGCCTTTCGATGAAGTGAGGCATGATATTCTTGATGAAAGAGCTTTACTAGACTTTACTTATTCCGGGGTTAGAAGAGTTCGTACCCTGATGAGCAGGGAGTCAAGACCCCAGACCGAGTCTAATAGGCTGACTACTGCATCTCAGGACTCCAACTTTCTACAAAGCAAAGTTGGAGTAAGTAAAAATATATACACAGCCAAAGATAAGCCACAAACTCCACATGTTGACACTACCATCATGTCTAAATCAAAGCCAAACATCAAAGAGCCTAAAAAATGTCAACCAAGGGAAGCGAAAGAGCAAGCTGAAATTGTTCACAAAGGCTCTCAGTTAGCCTTTGATGGACTGGCTGCTCAGTCAAACCTTCAAAGAACATGTACAGACTACATTCAGAAGAGCATTTACTCTCAAGATTTTACCTCAAGCCACCAATCACATAAACAAATATATCCTGGGAAAAGAGCAACTTCCAAAATGTTCTTTTCCTCTGAGCCTCGTTTGGGTATCATCTCTGCCAACAGTGAATCAAGAAGGAGACAACTTGACCTTCACAATGAAACAAGAGGAGATCCATCAGGTTCTCATCATCAGAGAGTACAGGAAGAAAGCAACATACAGACATCTATAACAGGAAACTCATCTAAGTTCTTCAAACTAGCTGGTGAATCACAGTCAGTCAGAAAGTCCAGTCAGAAATATGGATATTTTTCAAAGACCCAGAGTCAAACTGCCCAGATGGATGTAAAGAGCGAAGTAAGTCGGCCGGACTGCGTATCAAAGGACTACAGCAGCCAGTCAAGAGATGTCGATCAGGAAATGGGGATTTCTCAATGTGTAGATGGATTAAATCGACTTAATACTTGTCTGGTGGCACCCCTGGAGGCCTCCTACCCTGTGTCTGCAGTGTGCCTGGCTTCATGCAGGGAATTCTTTTCAAAGCCTGGTCTTCAATCACACAAACAATCTCCAGGGCAACATGAAAGTTACACAGAAGTGGATGTCAGTGGCACAAGTCCTAATAAAACAGATATTTTCGACCGAGCTGACCAGCATGAAGTGTCAGCAAAGCTGCTAGAACATCCCAGACCCCCATCCATGGCACACTGCCCGTTCGACACAAACAGCTCTGGCAGTGGCTCAAAGGGGGTCTTTGAGCTGCCACAGCAAAGAGTCTACCAGAGACCAGAACTGACAACAGCAGCTTCTCCACAGCTGAAGTACTCTGTTACAGACAGAGCATTTATCAATGAGGAGTCAGAAGCAGAGGATCCTTATTACGTCACCATGTACTACCCAGGTTCAGTGTATGTGGGTGAGTACAGACATCCAAACCAGCTGGATGACACACACACATCGAGATTAATGTGTCAGGTGATCTTTCCACTCTGTTTTTTTATTTTGAGTAGGAGTGTAACACACTTCTGTCTGTGGGAGGGGGAGCTCAAACGAAGGGGTGCTCAAAGGGGATAGCAGGGGGCTAGAAGACACCACTCCTTATCAGCAGAATAACAGACATACCGGAGACAGAAGTGACAACGTTGGTTAGCAGACTGTCAAAGTCAATGGCAGCAGGATGACCTGCCAGAAAAGTTTCCCACAGAAGCACACAAATACAGCAAAAACATGCAGAGACGAAAGGGAAGGAGGAACGATAGGCGAGCAACTCTAAGATAAAGTGTAAGTACTGCAGCAAAGAAAAAAAAGTTCTGCCTCTAATGCCTGAAAGAAACTTTTTGAAAACTGTCAAGTGTTAGTTTAAACCAGGCGTCTGCATCCTCATTTACACTTCAGTGAGTTATCATACCAGGTGGAAGGATATTTCCTTCTGGCTCCATGGTATAAAGTGAGTGTTGAGTCTTCAGATGGATTCGTTTGAATGGCCTTTTAAAGGACCAACAATGAAAGAATGTTTAGTATTTGTTTCACTTAACAAACACAGATCTAAGTCCACCAGCCAGCTTTTTCTGGAGCTTTCTTTATGTGTTTATCAGTGGGTAGTTTTCTTTTCACTTTTCATGGAGGGGGAATCTGTCAGTATTCAGATGTAGTAATTGTTGTTTCAGGCTTGAAAAGAAAACAAAAACTGACGTTAGTGATTAAAAACTGCTTTCAGACTTTCAGCTTAAGTTATGATGGTGGGTTCCTGTGACAACAGTCAGATTTCTCTTCTTTTATTACTTTTAATCTTTTAAAATTTATTATAGTTTTAATTTGCATAGTGTGGTTTAAATGCTTTATGTCTCCCTCTCTGTATTTCAAATGGAAATCAACATTTTTCAGTGAAAAAGCATGACTTATTTGTGTATCAAATGTTTTTTTTCTTCTTAAATGTAGGAAATGTTGTTTTTTAAAAGGTTTACCAGCATTTTTTTCACAGACAGTTATTGTTTGAAGATGAAGATTGTTATTCAGAAGTTACATACCAGTATAAATGAGCCAAACAAATCCAAAAATTCCACTTACACTTTAACGGATCAATAAAATCTTAATAATGGTCCAGCTCTTACAGAGTCTGTTACTTTAGATTTATTTCACTCTGCTACACTTGTTAGATGAGATGAGCATATAAATATAAAGTCATTTACTGCTTTAAAGACAGTAGTTACACTTTACATATCTATCATTATGAAATTATGAATATGCATGAATGATTATCAAAGGAAAGATTATCTAATTATTATTGTTAAAATCCTTTTAATACTGATAGATAATTCTATTCAAAAGTCACCCCATGTTTCTTTATATATCACCTGGAAAACTAGATTAGGTCAAGGCCAAATTTATTTATATAGCCCATTTCCCACAACCCATTCTACCCAAAGTGCTTTACAAACTAAAATTAAACAGTTCATACAGTTCCAATGAAAGCTTAAAGTATAGATTTACTATGATCACCTTTATTCTTTAGCCCTCTTAGTCTAGCTTTTATCTAGTTATTTCTTTAAGTAGTCTTCAGAAATACTTCTTGAAGGACTTTACAAAGCTTTTCTTTGGATGTTCTCTGCCACGATGACCCCACACTGCTTCCATAATGTTGAGGTCTGGGCTCTAAGAAGAATTCATCACTTTAAAAGTCGTGTTTCCACTAATTTTCATCCCAGTTCTTGTGTCATTTCCTCAGCATGTTCTCTCTGTTTCTCTTTCTTAAGAATGGCTTATTGACAGCTAACTTTCTATTGAAATAATTTCTGTTAACATTACAGAGAACAGTAGATGGACTCCGATACATTTCTCTAGTTCTGTGTCCTAACTTTATATCCCTATTGTGTAGCAATGACCTTGTTCTTAAAAAAACTACTATTTTGGCCTTTCCTCCTTCCTCCTGTGTTGTCATTGGTATATTTTGTAGAAGCAACTAACGAAATAAAATATTAATGTTTCTTTGTAATAGGCTGTAAGTAACAAAGTCCCTATAGATACAGCTGGGGACAAATGGTACTTATTGATGTCTATCTATGTTGACAAAATACTGATTCATTCCTTGAGTGAAGGACCTTTTTCATGCCTGCATCTTTCTTAGTTCAGTGTGAAATTGCATAACAACCAAACGAACATGTTTATCAGATTACAAGAAAGTCTGGCTAGAAGATAAATATTAAGATATTTAAATATAATGGTTCAAGATTTTTGCACAGTGTTCTATGTTTGTGCCTCTACAGAAAAATAAATGTCATATTTGAGATTTTTTAACCTCTTTCTATAAAAACCAAAACAAAGTTACATTTGAGATTCATGATGGTCATCCTGCTCCCATTACTTCCAGCAAAGACAAACAGATAGAACCATTAAGTTTGACTTTTATGGGAGACTTGTCACCTTCTTGTAACAGGTGTTTGTGCACTGTGCTTGTTTATCCCACAATAATATTCTAAGATTTATCTGATATATTTGAGAGCAAAAAACTAATCTAATTAAAAACAGATTATTTTTTACTTTCTACACTGAGCATTAACAAACATGCAAACTTTTTCCATGAAGGAGATGAGAATTGTCATTTTATAAAACAATAAGAGATCATAAATGAAACTGAGACATGCATTATAAGAACGTGACATGTGTTTGATTTTCCAGCCTTGCATTCCTCTTGCAAAATTGCACAATTCTGACATTTGAATACATTTACACACACACACACACACACACACATACACACACATGTATATATAATATATATAATGTTTCGTTCTAAACCTATAAATAGTTTTTATTACCGACAATAAACACTATTGTTGGAGGGAAAAGAGAAGAAAAAAATGTCCCTTTGAGATAGTTACACTGCGCATGTGCGCTGCATCTCCCCACTCCCTCTCATCTTGTCGCCTTGGCAACATACAAGGAGGGCTCTCGGCCAGAGGGAAGAGAAGAGGTACCAAGACCGTTCCTCTTACTATTATATTTGTGTTGAGTATTTGCTCTCAGAACTACAACAGCAGCAGAGCAGACACCTGTCTTTTATTTGAGCCGATTAAGTGAGCGAAAATCGGTAAGTGTGACACTCCCGTTAGCTGGCAGCGGTTAGCGGCTAGCTAACGGAGCTGATGCTAACCGTTAACGTTATCATCCAGCATGACTGGAGACAGACAATGGGCTCTTGCATTGTTTCGTTTCCAAGCAGATGAAGGCTGTTTTTGTTTTGTTTGTTTTTTCCATTGCTTGTTTCGTAGCCGTAGCTCCTGAAATGATTCAGCAGTGAATGATTTTTAAAGCTGTGAGTGTGTGAACACGGAAAGAAAAAAGAAAAAGGCCAGGAAGAGAGGACCTCCATGACCACTGACTGTAGTAACTCGAAGTGACAGCCAGTGCCTTATGACCTGCGTGATCTGTATCTATAACTGAAAGCACAGCAGCAGGCTGCTCCATATGCACACACTGGAGGGCTCAGATTTTCTGCAACTTGGCTCAGCCTCATGTCTTTTACTGTAACCATCTGTTAGTTTCACCTAAAGGACCATTTCACAAATTCTCTTTCAGCTCAAGAGGTGTTAATGCCACACAGCTTGATCTGGGTCCTCTTTCCAAAATCTGAAATTAAGTTAACACCTCTGAGACCTGTGCTGTCAGACTCAAAAGACACCCAGTCTGTGAATTATTACCAGTTTATGCTGATTTGATGCTTTAATAATTTAATGATTAGAAACGCTCAAGTGGGGCATGATGCTCAACTGTTATATAAATAACTGCGATTATATTAAGAGTTCCTGATTATTTGATGCCACCGTGTGTTTAGATTAGTGGAATATGCTCCTCTTACGGCCATTTCTCATTGCAAATCAGATAAATCCCCTCCTCCAAGTTAGAGCAATTAAAGTTTTGACATTTATATCATCATAGATGGTTATTGAAATGCAGTCAGCACATTAAAAGTTGCTGGACTTAATTCATAGCAGAAGAAGGAGGTAAAAATGATGAAAAACATTTGTGTTAGTTTCATTCAGCTGCTTTTATTTAAGTAAATTGGACAGTTCTAGTGATCATGAAAAAGGGTTATGGTGAAATAGTTCTGACACCAACACTCTGTTTCTTATTGTTTTTTAAATTGAAATCTATGCCAGATAAATTTGCAAATGCTCTCCAGTGGAAAATAATTAAATGATGGAAAAAGTCTTTAAAAAAAGCAACTTGTCTTTAGTAGAACTAGATGGTACTAGATGTTTATATGTGAATATCCACAATAGAAATTGGTAGAAATAGTGACATGGTCCAGCAGTGAGTGAGAACACAATACCTGCTGTTGTTAGATGGTTCTCCAATTTCACATCTAGAAACTAAGCTATCTTTGTAGGCATTATGTCTATAATGATGTTGGGGACTTAAATGAACTATATCCAGGTTTCTATTTGTTTTTAAGTTGTTTTTTTTTGTTTGTTTTTTAAGACATAAAAAGCATTTTGTTACCAGAGGGCGGTGGTATGGGCTGCGTTGCTAGTAGTTTGTAATTCAATTGAAGAATTAGTTGTCCAAACTGGAAACTTACCTCAATGAGGAAAAAAGCCAAACCACAAATACTGTGGTGGATATCAAAAGAAGAGAAAAACAGAGGGAACAAGGTAATATCTGAGATATTTTATCAAATATGATAAGATGCTGGTCAGTTATGTGTCATCTCAGATGCCAGCTCAGTCTGGCTTGCACAGTGTAACAAGTCTATTTCAAAACATGCAATATCCACCTTAAGGAAGCAGATAAACATTTAGCATATTAGTGACAGTTTTATTTTTGTTGTACTACCATTTGTAATTTACCATTTCATATTAGCATTGTCTAAAGTCATTTAAAAAAACAACCATGGAAACTCAGCTGAGCTAACTTGGTTTAAACACATTTCTTTCCACTGATCCCAGCCTTAAAAATAGCTTGTCATAAGTATATTAACATTACAGAATGGAACAAAAGACATTAACACGGAACATCAATGTATAACTGACTTTATAAGTGAGCAGATCTCCACTTGTATGTTTCAAAGTCAAAAGGAAATCCCTTTTAGAAACATTTACTCCTGAAAGTTTCTGATTAGACAGATAAACCTGCTATAATAATGTCAAACTGTTTGCATACATGAATACCTGTCAGATTTGAGCCTGCTGCAAGAACCTATTTCCTCAAAGTAGAACAGGCCAAGGGACAAGAGGCCTCAGTTGCTCCACTGGCCTACTTCCTGGTTCTTTTCCCAAGCTAATTTATTCTTGTCTCTTTCCTCCTCTGTAGACATGTCAGACATAGTTCCTCCAGAGGTTAGACCCAAACCAGTCGTCCCTGCCAAGCCCCCAAACGTGGGGGCTCCCTCCCCTTCTAGCCCCTTCCCACCCCAGGGCCTAGGTGTTGGTATTTCTGCTCCACCTCCGAGTGCGATTCCAGTTCCCATCGGAAGTCACGGACCAGGACATGTTGGTAGTCATGGAGTGGTTCACGGTACCGGCCACGGTCTCGGCCATGCTGGTAGTAACGCTGTGCCGCACAGTGGAAGTCACGGCCATGCAGGCTCCCACAGCTCAAGTGGGGGATCCACTCTGCTAGGGTACATTGGCATCGACACCATCATTGAACAGATGAGGAAGAAGACGATGAAGGCAGGCTTCGACTTTAATATCATGGTTGTTGGTAGGTTTTAGTGGACTTTTTCACACTAGGTGCAAATTGTGCCTTTTCTGACTCACTCTTTCTCCCTGTTTTACTTCCATTTCACCCCCCTCAGGTCACAGTGGCCTTGGGAAGTCGACTCTGGTGAACACCTTATTTAAGTCCCAGGTGAGCAGGAAGAGCGCAGGATGGGCTCGTGATGAAAAGATCCCCAAAACTGTGGAGATCAAGTCAGTGTCTCATGGTAAGTGGAGGCAAAGATATGCAGTCCTTTTTACAGCCCCAGACATTTATATGTACATTTAAATTGACAGAGAAAAATTAAAATTTATAACCGTGCCTGCAAAATGTCTTCCCAGCTGAGCTACAAATGCAGTGGCCAATGTCTGCCTCTGAATCAGGTTCTTTGATTGTTTATTCGCATTCATTCGCAGTCATTGTTGTTATCAAGTTAATCAGAATAATTTCACCATATGTGATGTGGATAAATCCTAACTAATTTTTGTGTTTGGGGCAGTTAGCTTTACCACAAGAACATTCATGTCTGCAAACAGAAAGAAAATAATGATTTTAGGTTCGATTTCTGACACATGACATGAATTATGTTCAGTCATGCAAAAGGAAAGTCTGCTATGTATTTGTCTAGTGCAGCATCAATATGCTAGTGTGGAAGTTTGGTTATTCTGGAGTTTCGGGCAGCAATTGCTATATACAAAACTGGATTTTAGTGCCCCTTTGCTCTTAAAATATCTCATTCAGAGAGCTGTTCAGATTTCTGATGGCTTGCTAGGTCAAATTCCCAGTTTGAAGTAGACATATCCAGTCCACCCCTATCTTTATCTACACCAAATTCTGACTCCAACTCTTTTGCATGTTCAAGAAAGAAATTATCTAATAATTGTTTACCAGGTCTTTGATGTTTTATATCACAACAAGGACATTTTATTTCTAAAATGTGGTCTTTATTTTTGTCTCAGTCAGCAGGTGGAAATTCCAATTTCTAATAACCTACTAATTGCATCATCACACCTCTATCATCACTAAACAAGATTGTGCCTTAGAGAGGAATGAGTACCAAGTGTAAGTCCAGCTACAGATGAGGGAAATCAAAGTATTTGGAATAGAATTGTCAAGTATTTCTCTTTTGTGTGGTTGGTAGCCTGAGCTTTGGTTTTCAGTGTCTGCTGACGTAAACTCTAACGCTGTTTTCTCATTTGCTTTGCCATTCAGAAATTATGTGCTGTAAGGGTTGTAGGTGCTATTGATCTCAAAAGAGGCAGATCCTGCAGAGGAGGGGAGTTTTTGGGTTAGTTCACGCCAAAAGAATGAGACAAATAAAAAAAAATAAAGGACCTGTTGTATTTTATATTTTAAATAAAGCATGGCAGGCATTTTGTTAAGATATCAGGAAATAGTGTCTTTTTAGTGTAAACCTTCTTCCAGAAAAGTTAATGTCCTCTGTACTTGTTGAAGACAAGAGGATAAAGACAGGAAGAGAAATGGTAGAATAATGGAAATTTATACACTCATTGGCTACATTTTTAAGTTCTAGTGCTGGGTTAGACTCCCATTTGCTTACAGAATAGCCTTAATCCAGGCACTAATTTAACAAGGTTTTGGAAAAAGTTCTAAGAGATTTTGGTTTCTAGTAACTGTGACTGTGTAGGCCGTTGGAGTAGAGTAAACGCATTGTCATGTTCAAGAAACTAGTTGCAGATGATCTGAGCTTAGCGACATGGTAATGGAAATGGACTTGTACTTATATAGCGCTTTTCCAGTCAGCTTGACCGCTCAAAGCGCTTTACACTACTTGTCA
>JBAMHW010000004.1:8337471-8359938 GCA_037177495.1 Rhadinocentrus ornatus
GTATTATTTTTCAAACAATTCTGATATCAAACTGGATGTTCTAGCAGTGATATCAGGTTTTAATTTAGTAGTATCAAGGTTTTACTGTAAACATTTCCTCTAGTTTTATGCACTTTTGAAACCATGCCAAGTCCACAAGAGCTGGTTTCAAATGTTTACACCTGCTTTTTCACATACATGGAAAAATCTGATTAGACCCACACTCAAAATTAGGCTTTCTCGCCTTTATCATTTATATGTTACCATCCATTTATTTAGCAGGACGGTATTGTATTTAATTATTTAGTGCATTTCACACATAAGCCATAATGACTTACTCAGACCTTCAGCTTTTTATTCATTTAAGAGGAAATTTGAACTAAATTCTATCTTAATTTTTCTTTCAACTACTAAACCTGTACATCTAAAGCAGTTACATTAAATACCATGACAAATCAGCAATGTTGGGAAACAGACTACAAATCTATGTTCAACTATTAGCCCCAGTACAAGTCTACATTGAAAGATATAAAATCAACAAAAAAAAAACATGTTTCTTCAGCCACGCTACAACATACATGTATCCTCCTGCTCCATTGCTCTGTCGGTAACGTTTTAGTGCACTGGCACTCTCACTGATTTAATCATGGGAGCTGTCTGTCTGTAATGTTAGTACTGAGGGAATCGTTCTGCGCAACATTACCCATTTTGCAAGTATGTCCCCATGATTACACTGAAAAAAGCTCCAGCGAGTGTCTGGTCTGATGAGGGACACTGAGGCTCTTACGTACGAAGCAGATAATCTGTCATCAATTACGTATGTAGTGGTGGTGAACGCGTGTCACATCTTCATTGTCTGGCATTGCCATTTTCTGACTATGTCTGGCTCTTTTTTGGGGGGGCAGTTAGATTTGTTAAATCAGTGTCTTGTCTGTTGGTAGGAATGCTCAGTTTGATTGGTTGTTTTATGTACCGAATTTATCGAACTCAGACATGAAACGCCTGGACCATTTGAGTCTAGTTGCATATACATGCAAGACTTATTTGACCACCTCTTGCATTATCTAGCTTTGTTAGTCAGTCTGGATGCATTAGCTTTTGAGAGCTCTTATTTCATGCAGTTTTGGTTTGAGTACCATGTTTACATGCATCTTAAAAACTTAGTTTTTTGTCTGATTGACACAACAATTAGTTTTTTTATTTTTATTTTTTCTGTTGTCATGTTAAGGTGCTCAGTGTCCGTATTAAAGCCTGTTCATACTCCGCAAGAAGCAAGAACTTTTTTCTTGTTCTTAAGGGCCACGTGGACTTGGTTGGAGACATCTTGCCGCTTCCAAGCTGAACTTTCTTCTCGTAGGGCTCCGAGAAGTTTTGTGTAATCGTTGAAGTGAGCGCAGTTAATTCTGTAAAGCGTGAAGTGGAAAGTTGTCACTTCTGCATTTCTGCTGATGTGGGGCTAGACGAATAGCTTTAACAGCGGATCGAGGAGGTGAGAAAGTATAAAAATGAATAGAACATGTGGTAAATAACAACACTGACACCGCTGCATGTTCGACCCTGCCCTGTCATGACCGCAGTTTCCTATTATTTAAATATGAAATCACTGTGTTTATTGTTTATTGCACGTAAACACAGAGACACTCCCTGCTTTAATCCCTGCCTTTGTGCGGCAAAGCTTCTCAGAAAGTATGAATTGACCGGATCAAAACAAACTTCTTTCTTGTACTTGTGGCCTCAAGAACAAGAACAAACTTCTTGTTTCTCGTGCGGTATGTAACAGGCTTAACTGTCCAGTTGAACTGAAATTGGCAGGTCTGAAGCAGACTTTTGACAACCGAAAACAAATCCTACGCATCTAAATTAAGAAAAGAAGTCTGGGCCTGGGGATGACTGGAACAGTCCTAGTCAAAGTCGGGCTCAGACTGTCTTGTTTATGTTTGTCATCAAATGGACCTTTTCAGAGGTATTGGTACTCTTAGAATGTTTTGTTAAAATATTTATGACATTTTTTGTGCGAGGTTTACTTGCAAAGTTTTATAAAGTTCTATGGACAAATCAAGTCAACATTTCTGTCCTATTTGCTCCTCATTTAAACAATTACCACATGCTGTCCATGTGTTTAAGGACTAAATGTGTTTAAGGCCACTATACTAACTAATTCCTCGTTAGTATAGTGGCCAGTATCTCCGCCTGTCACGTGGAAGACCGGGGTTCAATTCCCCGACGAGGAGTGTTTCTTCTCCTGTATTTCGCTGCCTTGTACCTGTGACATGCGCAATGACAATAAAGCTGAATCTGAATCTGAATAGATGATTTGTTAAACGCGTCACCTTCTTTAATCAATATATGTTCCAGTTATGAGAATTACATGCCATTTAGGAACCTTGCCAGCTTTGGTACCCTTATTTATGTTACAGTGTTTTTTTTCACGTGCATGGGGCCAACCTTTGAGACCATTTGTCTGCCTTCGGTTCCTTTTCCCTTGGCCCATTTTCCTTATCCTGCCTTGATGTGTGAGGTAGTAAAAACAACATATCTAGAACACCCCACACATTTGTGCAGTTTTGGAGACTGCAGGCCCTATGGTGACCCATTCTTTTTATTCCATCAGAAATTTGCAAGCCCTCTCAGTTGTTCTTTACATCTTACACCAGGCCTTAAGGAAATATTAACTAGCTACCAAACATTTCCCACCACTTAAAAGGGACCACTTTAATCTATCTCTATATCACATTGCCATACATCTTTTTGTGTCATTGTAAAATCCCTTCCTGGTCTTGATGTTAAGACTTGAAGGAAATTTATTTTTTATGCTTACATTAGGCTTGTAAAAAATATGTTTTCTCGTTCTTGCAATTCCACAGGGTTCCCTATGGCTACCACAATATACCCTAAATATTTTTAAATGCATGGACTGAGCATGCAGACAACACATACAGATGGGACAATTTTTATTTAGAAAAAACTTGTCAGATAAAGAAGATGAGAGAAGAACAACAATGATCTTTAATTTAAAGAGAGACTTTGTCAAC
This sequence comes from Rhadinocentrus ornatus, assembly GCA_037177495.1. Classification (NCBI taxonomy): domain Eukaryota; kingdom Metazoa; phylum Chordata; class Actinopteri; order Atheriniformes; family Melanotaeniidae; genus Rhadinocentrus; species Rhadinocentrus ornatus. Next base: position 8,340,483 of record JBAMHW010000004.1, read on the forward strand.
TCATGACAATAATGTAATAAGTGTTGGCCCTGCGATGGACTGGTGACCTGTCCAGGGTGTACCCTTCCTCTCACCTACTAAATGCTGGGTTAGGCTCCAGCTTTCCCGCAACCCTTAATGGATGGATGGACTTTGGGATGAATTGCTGTTATCTACGCTTCCATAGTGACCACCTACCCCTGGGGGAAAGTAGGGGTGAGGGGGTGCACTGTTAAAAAAAAAAATTGCAATAATTTGCTGGGATAGCAAATGTCATGTTTCTTGAAATGCCACATACCTAGTTTAGAAGCCATAAAAATGGTAGTATACAGCCAACCTACAGCGATACTGTTCAACCTAGTTTATTCACTTCTAACCAGTCTATGGACATCTTTGAATAATGTGCTCTTTTAAAAGGATTGACTTGGATTTGCTCTCTAGATTTGCTCTATCGGAACTCCGACCTGCCATGGATTAATTTGATTTTGGGCCAAGTAATTACATAACATGCCACTAAAAGTGCACTTACTCTCTTCGCATTGGTATTTGCTCAAATGAATTATGACAACAGCAGCATAAACTTTTGCCCCAGATTTCCTGCCACTCGCATAGCTTTGGTCAAATAAACACCTATTACTGTGGCGTCAGTTTAGAGTGCACCACTGGTATCACTGGGAAAAACGGCTATTATAAACCAAGTTTAACAATGGCAGAAAAGATAATGACAGAAGAGTATCATCAGCATATGAAGGTATCCATGAGCCACTGGTTCCAAAGTGTTTTGAGATCTATTGAGCTATTTTAAAGATAACTGTTGCTGAAAATATGGTATGAAGCTGAGAACTACATTGTACTGACTTAAGGAGTTGGACCATTGAACAAATTTTTTAAACCACTTTCATGTATTTTTAGGACTGGTCTACAAAGGAGGAGAATAGCGTTCATTTAGCAGTTTGTGTTCTTTTTTCTTGGCAGTGCTTTGTGATGCCATTTTCAATGGAGATTTAGTCAGAAAAAAGAACATACGTTGCTCTAAACAAGAAGCTGTTCCGGATTTTGTTTTCACGCCAGGTTGCCCGTGAAGTGACTTTTTTTTCTCAACCAATCAATAGATTGCAGTTTGTCAAACTCCACCCTTTCGGGTCGGGATGATTAGATTGGTACCACAATGGAAGGATCCCAACAAAGTAAGATTGGTCGGGTCGGATATAAGTATACCCTTCCCAGTTTTCACGTGTAAACACAAAAAATGCGACCTGACCTGCACCCGTCGGTGGAAACTGGACTAACGAGTATCAGATATCTGCTTGTGGACTAAATGCTCATTTGTGGACTAAAGGCTTATACTTCCATGTGTCTTTCAGGTTGCCATGGTTAAGTAAGTTCCTCCACTAGTGGGCAGTGCTGAGTTCAGAGTTCACTCTTGCGAGCCAACATCAGTTTCAGACACCGGTTGGCGGTGAAAATGCATCACTGTAAAGCTTGTACCCAACTGCCCAACACACCCTAAACACTCTTATTTAGTTTTTCTTTAAAAACGTCCGCAATTTCTACAGTTCTTTTTCTCGTCTTCATTCTTCTGCTGTTTTTTTTTCTCTTCTTCTCTGTTTCTTTCATTGGTCATATGTCAACTATTCTGCTCAAAACTTTCACAGCGATTATTGGTGGTATTGCTCCGTTTTCTGTGTCAGGCGATGGATAACCAAACGCTGTGAAAACAAACCAAAATACATGCATAACCAATAGAGGAGACAAAACTATCCATCCGTCTGCAAATCAGTCTTCTACACCGAGCAGAAATGGGCCTCAAAGGGCCATGTTGACAGTGCAGTTTGTTATTAAAATCTGTATGCATGTAGCCTACTTTTGATTTTGTAAACTAACTACCCTTACCATGGAGGTGAGAATAGTTAGCATTTTTTCTAAGGCTGCATTCACCCCATCCCTACTGAGTCCACTCGTAGTTTGTTTGCTTAGAAAGTCTTGTTTGGGGAGGTGTGACTACGCAACTGAAATCTAATGCACATCCAAAAAGGGAAGTTTATTCTGGCCAAAAAACGTAGGTATCACCTCGTTTTGACTGAACCAAATACAGAAAATGGATTAATAAATGGAAGTTGCCCTGCATCAACCAATAGATGAGCGAATTTTCTTGTTCGTTATTTGCCTTGTCTTGTTTTGGCCCCCAATCATACCGAGTCTATAGACCATTAGGTTTGAATACCTTATAAAGACTCAATGCTAAAGATGGAAACAGAGCGTTTTGTCCGTCTTCTGTGTCCTTAAAGCGTTATTTCGTCCGCTTTTAGAGAGCTTATGGATGTGTAGCCCGATTTAGCAAATGGAGTAGTATCAATCACCAGAAACCATGTGGGCAGTGTTGCACACTATAGCAGGCATGTGACCAGTGAGCAAACAAAGAAAAGACCACAGTGTATTTAATGGCTGCACAGATCATCGCCCTCAAAGGCACTGCATCTTTTTGTCTCTTTCCGAAAAGTTTCATCATCATGATCTCCTTCACTGTCGCCATGTTTACTGTTGCCTGAAACTGATGTTGGAACTCTGAGGTGAGCTCTGCAATGCCCTCTGGTTGGTATATTGCCTAACAACCATACCAACGTACAGGACACAATGAGCCTAAAGACCCTGCAGTTAGAGGGCCTGTTTACACGACCATCAAAATCTGATAACTGGGAGTAATCAGGTAATTGTAATAATCTGATCTGACCTGTCTACATGCACGTGTGAAATGCCACATTCTAAAAACCCCACATCTGAATTTTCCATTCCATTATTAGATTTCTTTCAGAGTGTTTATTGCGTGACATTACTTTGTGTTTGTAGAACATCCAAACTTTGTTGAACATGGTATGTCTCCATGGAGTTAACTGCATGAATGAGTTTCAATATGCGCAATAAAGTCCACCAGGGAAAAAATTTGGTGGTGAACCAGGGAACAAAGCGGCTGCGGAGGACGTCAAAAGTCTGGGACAGCTTCACATTGACATTTGTAAAGCGGACCTTACGTACCACAGAAGTACATCTGCAATGCTCAGAACATTTAAAGAGAAGGCATGTCGGACTTTCATAACATCCTTATTCAAGATTTAAAAGCTGAAAGTGAAATAAGAGCCATTTAATAATTATGAGATGCATAATCCGATTAGTAATAGTCGATGACTAATTGACTATCAGAAGTCATAGTTGCAGCCCTACTTCATTTATACTCCTGCTTGCTGCTGCACGTTATTTTGTTTCTCATTTGTGTTCCACTCACATTGATCACTTTGTTTCCGTCCTTTTAGCAAAAGAATGAAGAAAAGGTTTTTTGCACATGCTCAGAAGTAATGGGGGAAAAAAGCAAAAACAAAATTGCATTGGTCTATGTGTACAAAGACATAGGAGCATTGGGGAGAAATCTGGGTGTGTTAATCTGATTTCTCATAATAGATACCCTTCATCAGATAATGGCAGTTCTCAGGTTATGCTGTTTTCCTGATTACTTGAATTATCTTAGAACTCCAGAAATCGGGCAATAATTTTTGGTTAGTATGTAAACTGATTAGAATACTGACATCCATCTTTTTTTGACCTGCTGTTTTTACAGAGCTTTTCTAATGTAGCTCAACAGTGTACCAAAATAGTAATGATAAAATTAGTGCAGTTAAAAATAGTCTTTTCTCAATGGCTTGAAACACCTTATAAACAATTTATTTAACTTTCACCAGGTATAGTGTGTGAAATAAATCTCTAAAAATATGTTACTTTTCCCCAAATAAACATGGGCTTTAAAAAAACAAAGAAAACAATAAAAATAAAGTGCTTTCAAATAAGAGGAAAGACAGGCAGCCACAAGTGGTCATGTGTTTCTGTAGTTACCATAGAAGAGAGTCTCACTCTGTAGCTGCGGCAGCCATTTTGTGCTGTAGCTTTCACTGCAAGCAATATATCAAAATGAGAAGTGGGGGTGGGGCAAAGTGTCGAGTAGGCTAGCCTGTTTACTACCATCAGATGATGAAGTCAGAAAGTGCTAGCTGTGTTTCACATAAAATGACCAGAATGTCTCTCAGCATTTCTTTCAGCTCATGCTTGAATGTGTGTTTTGAAGCAGTGAGACAGAGAGCTGCTGTATAATATCCCATTCATTCTTCCATTACAAAAAAATTATATTAAATATTTCCACAAACTTTAAGAGAATTTTAATGTTTTGATGACAAATGATCGAGTTGTTGCTAGAGGCAGATCTAAAATTTGACAGCAAAACAGCTCACAGAAAACGAGTTGTTCTTTCTAGTCCAGAAATGTGTACCGGTTTAGGAGAAATACAACTCTGTAAAAATGTGTTCCTATTTAAAATTTGTTAGTTAAACCTTCAAATGATCTCAGAGCCAGAATCGTTTAGACTGCTTTGGATTTGTCATTCACCTCTAAACCTCCCTCCCTTTTGCTACAATGGTTTAGTCCATGCTTTGCTGTAAAACTCCAGTGGGGAGCAGGCTGCAGGTGTGGGGGAGGGGTGGTGACGCTCTGTGTCTGGCTGTGGACTTAGGCTCTGGCTGTGTAGTGCTAGCTTTAGGTAGATCAAACAGTCTGACTTGTTCAGTGGATTCTCTAGTGATTCTCACGGTAGATAGAGGTGTACCAGAGAAAGATGAACAGCTGCACGAAGACCTTGTGGCTGTGCAAATAACCAAGAGTTTTTATTGCTGTATCCTAAGGGAACAGAGGTTAACTTCTCTTTTTTTTCTTCATTTTTTACATCTAGATGATTGATTTTTATACTGTGCTGGCCAGGATTCATGTTTTTGTTTTTTCCCGTAGCTATAATACAAGTCTCCTTCAGCAGTGCATGACGGAAGAAAAATCACCATGTGCTTGCTTGATTCACATGGAAACTCCTGGTTGTGCCCACCCCCACCCCTACCCCTTCCTAGTTTTCTTCCCTTTTTTCCTTCTACCCAGCTCTTGCTGGTCTCCACTTTTGTAAAGGAACAGAAAAGCAAATCACGCGTACAACACTTGGGCAATGCTTTGCTAAGAAGCAGTGCTTTTTAACTGTTGCTGAAAATTTTAATTGGTTTTTAAAAATAGGTTTATTTTTACAAATTTCTTGTGTATGTTGCATTTGGTCATGTATATGTGTATATATATATATACATGTGTGTGTGTGTGTGTGTGTATAATAATATGTTATATTTAATTCAAAATTATCAAAAGACCACTTCCAACCCTTAGATTTGACCTAATTAAAGTGATCTGATGTATAGTCCACTAATTAAATTTAAGACTGATGCATTTGCTTTGCTTTTAATTGGACATTATCTTTCACTGAAGGATATTTTTTTAATGTTATGCAGGCAATTATAATAAAAATAAAAAAATAAAAATTGAAAAATTTTAGCTAGTTTGAGGTCCAATGGGCAAAATACCACCTGGATGGAAAATTGGACATAAATAGATGTACATGAAAGAGCGATACAGGAAGGATGAAAAAAATCTGGTGCTGCTCAGAATAACCCAGTCTCTGCTCCATCATGCTTCCTGCCTTTTGGGTAGTAACAAACGTAAAATGTCCGATCATATAGGAAAGCATAGAGAAAAAATAATAAGGTACGCAGTGCCTGTTTATTCCATGCAATGGCAGAGCCCAAATTATATGTTGCCTTACATTTTTAAGGTATTTTGAGAGTATATCTATAATGTGTGCCCGCATCTAATGTGCTGTTTTGGAAAACAAAATGTCCATTTCAAGGACTGATTTCAACCTTGAATGCAAATTGTATTTATTTATCAAACTGTTTTTATTGGTAAAAATAATTGTTTTCAAAACCTGTCACTGACTTCAGAGTCTTGAAAAGAGACCTTTTCTTGCTAGTATAGGGCTGAGGCAGACTATGTTCCCTTCCCTTTTGTACAGGTTAACATCCAGACAGCCACAGCTTCACCAAGTTCTACGTCTCAGGGTTTTCAGTCTGTTTTCTGGTCCACGTGACTTGCATGTTCCTGAGTTTTGATTGTAAACTGCAGATCCAAGATAAAACGTACAAGAGGCCGGACTTGCAAGTTCCATAGAGAGAGTCCCAATGTGATAAGTCTAGGTGTTTATGTGTGTTTGAATAAAACATACAGCAAGCAAATTTTATGGTGTTTCAGTTGTTAGCAGGCAGAAAATTAACTGCAGCCCTGACACAAGTTACATGCTTTAGGGCTGTTGCACAGAGTGAGATTTGATTGTTTGATTTGATTGCTATATATTCTGAGATTTTTTTTGCTCTGATAATAAAACATCCTTGTAAGAATTATGCACATGGGGATTTATTCTCTGTGGTACGGTCCTGCTGAAACATGATATTTTATGCAAGATGTAGTTGCAGGAGCTCAGTGGAGCTGTGCACAGCAGGCCAGGTGGCCATTTTGAGTCTCAGCAATCCAGGTGCAGGGAGCTGGGGTGGCTTTTTTTTCACTCTGTATTTACTTCCATAGAAAATAACTGGCATTGAAAAACCTTTTTTTTTTTTTTTTGGCTATGCACAGACCACTTCCAACATGGTCCGTGTCTGGCAATCTCAAACAGCTATGCATAAGGTTTACTTTTAGCACATGGTTTGAGCCTTTCCAGTTATGTGGTGGAGAAAAGGCATTTAATGCTTTCCTAATTATTAAGACGTTGTACTATTCTGAATTAAATGAGGAGGGAAAACCTTTTTTTATCTGATGCGAACTCTTACAACAGTAAACTGTAAACAAGGATTTATATTGGGTTACTAACATGTTCTTTGTACTTCTTTTGTGGGCGGAGTCTGCTACATGATCTGCTCTCCTCTGTGCTCAGCATGCCGTTCACAGCAACACTGGTGGCCATGTTGTGCTTCTGCAGTGGCAGAGAGGTGGGGTGGGGGTTGGGCAAAGACTGCACAGCAATTTTTTCTCTGTATTCTCATCACAGGGATTTTGATCAAAATATTAAGGGTGTCAATTAAAAATTAATATCCTTTTAAAGGAAAAATCAAAAAAGAAATTAACATACAACTTCATCATCCATCGTTTGTGTTAAAGTATTAGAACAAACAGGAAAAAATGTACGTTTTTTTTTTTTAACATATTCAGTCATGAAGTTATGATGACTTAGGTATGTTTTTCAGTCTGTATATTACAATTTTTGTTCCCCTTATGTAAGGAAACCACCCCCGTGTTGGAATGGTTCAGTCTGTTTGACACCCACTCTCCCTGCGGTGGGAGAGGCTGGGCTGGTTGAAGCTGCTTAGTGTGTCAAGCTGTGCTCTAAATTTGTTGGTGTGCGCAGCTAGCATGAAACTGTGGCTAAAAACTGCCTTATTTCTTGTAAAAGTGGAATATGGTTATAAAACATTGTTGTTTACATATCTGTTTGCTCATGAAGTGACATTCATAAATATCTAGAGATTGTGGCAATTTCACATTTCACTTCTATTTTCTCTAGTTTCACACTAATGTAGTTGGTGTAATTTATTAAGCAAATCTGTTACTATAGTTTGACTTATTTACAGTTTACTTCGATACCATAACCTTCATCTCCTTTGTTTTTATCACCCCTCCCCCACTCTCTCCCCGGAGGAGAGTGGTTCAGCCCATGTTTGAGCAGGAGAGACTGTTCCAGAGGCAGACGGTGTGTGTGAGTGTGAGAGAGAAAGGCAGAAAGGGTGGGGGCGGCTGGCTTGAGGTTGAGTGTTTTTCTGGGTGTGCAGTTTAGCGCTGGTTGTGCGCCTCTAGCTAGGCTCTCACTAAAGTGCATGTTGCGCAGCTTTGCCATGTTAAAAGTGACAAGTTTTTTTTTCCCATTCCTGTTGAGTTTTTTTCAGACATTGTGAAAAAACAAATGCGTAAAAAAAATCTTGGTACTTAGAGAAAGCAATTTGATTCAAACTCCTCCCCTTCTTTTTTTTCTGGAATTTTTTTAACCATGTGCTTTGATAAGGTCAACAAATTATTTATTTAACCTCCAGTTGATAGTTATGTTGTCAAATCTCCTAGTTAAACATGACATTTTCATTAGAAATGATTAATATTGTTCCGTAAAGATATTTGTACTAAAACTAGGATATGTAGTTGGAATTAGATTTGTTGTTGTTTTTGTCTTTACAGGTAAAAGGAAAAAAAAATCAGTGCTGGTTATGTATTGTGTCAGCTTCTTAGATGTTTTTTAACAAATGATTTTTGCTTTGTATGTTAAAGGAATACCTTTTTCAAATCTAACAATATGGCCATGGTCCATTGTAGTCCCCACTGGCCAAGTCATTAAGGTGATGCAGTGGGGCTGAGGCTAACATGGTGCTCAGCAGCAGTGAGTGCTCAGCACATAGTTCCTGGGGTGATCATATTGTAATTATGCAGTTCAGATACAATCTCTCAGAGACTGAGTAGAGACAAGTAGAGGCAGGTCATTTTTCCTGAAAAGGGTTTCTTTACATTTTTAATTACATGAAAAATAATGGGTTGCAGCATAACTTAAAACCTTCAGCTCAGTAGATGATGAATCCTGAACATGAAGCAGAATAGCAAATAAACCAGAAGTGTCCATGTTCTACAGTCTTGTCATTGACCTTTTTTAATCATGAAACTTCTTTTACATGTCTCTTTAAAACGACTAGGACAGACAGATCCCCCCTCCTTTTTCAGAATGGTATAGTCCAAGCTTGCTGTAGATTTCCATTCTGTGGACTAGATTGTGCTAGAGTTGGGGGATGGGTGTTGCTAAGCAACTGTCTTTGCAGTGTACTTCCTCTCTGTGCGCAACTAGCTAGGGTTGTAAGTTATTGTCACCAGTCTGCACTTTTAAATGCAGGTTTTAATAGTTTGTATTTGTGGTACTTGTACTATATGATATTCTTATCATCAGAAGGAGAAAAAATAAAGTATACTTTGATTCTTCTTTTTTATTTATTAAATTATGCAGCACAGCACAGAAATATTGAACTGGCTTGTCTGCTAAAGGCTTTAAGTGAGACCCAATATAGACCCACTTTAGCTACGCACCCTTTTCTAGATCAAACCTCTGCATGAGACAACGTGGACTCTTCCTCACAGTGCCCCTCCTCCTTTCTTTCATGTTCTGGTGTCGACTTCATAGCTCTTCCCCTCTCCCACAGTCAAATGTATGGAAGGCCAAAACCCACACATCCTGCTCAAGGTTGACATCCTTTTTTTTTTTAAATTTTCTCATTAAGCATGCTTGACATTTCTTTGTAACTGAAACTCATCTGTTTTTTTTAATGTAGCTTCATATTCAAGCTTTCAGAAAAGATTTTTTTGCTAGTTAAAGAAGCTACGTCTTTGAGTTACTGTATAAGTTTGTAGTTTTAATGGTAACCATTATTTTCTGCCACTTGGAGTAGTGTAAACTCTCTCTAGCTAGGTGGTTAACAATGTTATTGTGTTGCCTGGGATGCTGAATGCTGTCACTGGTATACATGCTGCTTTGAACATTGCTTGTTCCTGTTGACTCACATGTTTTGGAAGTTGGTACTGTATGCTTGGATCAGCTATATTGTCGGCACTTTGTAGGCGATTGGCCTAACTCACCATAGGTATAAGTATTGTTTTCAACAATGAAAGCAGCCGTTTTTTTTTTCTTTATTTGTATCTTAACTGTCTGACAGCATAACATTACATTGCTGAGAGAGAAATCTATAAAATGAGGAGTGCAAGAAGGTGACCTTTCATATTGTGGTGATAAAGGAGAATTTTCCTCTTCGGGCTTCTGCTTCAATACTGTTGTTATTTTTTTGTTTGTTTGTTTTTAACTGTGTAAAGTTTGTTTGCTGCCGTGTTAAGTACTTCCCTTAAATTACAACCCCAGGCAACGTTACCTAAACTGCCACCCTCTGGCAACCCTGTCTAGCCTGGTTTATTCGCTTAAAACCAGCTAATGGAAAAGTGTCCTATTTACATTTCTTTTTTTCAGCTTTTCAAATGATTGCTAAGGATTCAAATGAAGTGTTTGCGCACTCAAAAGCCAAAATTAGCAGAAAAACATCTCACATCTCTTCACGTAAAGCTCCCCGTGTAATTGGATGCACATAGATCAGCTTCAGCTGTTGCTAATTTCAGATCCTGACATGAGATTTAGTCTAATGGAACTAGTAAAATTAAATTTGATTTAACCTTTTCAACTTTAAATTATTATAAAGATCCGTAAAAATGCTATATGACACAATAGAAATGGCAAGCTTTACATTTACTTGTTCGACAGCTTTTGCGAGGTTTGTGTATCTCTTTCAGAACCCAGTTTTAGTACGTTAAAACCCAGACAGAGAAGATGCACAACTCACCTGCTTTTGATAATTCAAACATGTAAAAATATTTCTTTTGTGATTCAGGTGGTTTCTAAAAATTTTACGAAACACTGTTAAAAGTTAAATCCTTCTGGATTTCGCATTGAAACCATAACATCTCAGATTGTTCAGACTGGAGCATTTGACAGGGTTGCGTAATTTTTGGCAAACAGCCTGCATGAAACCTATATTGATTTAGAATACATGCGTTTTACTCCATAGACGTCAGCCTTGACCAAGGATTTCAATGTGAATTTAAATGGATGCTATTTTCAGTTTTCAAACCTAGCTGGGTTTTCCCACCTAGGCTGTGCATCAGACATACACAGTGATAGTTTTTTATGTTTTCTCCAGGTCTAAACCCACAGACGAGTAGTTGATATGACTGCAGCTAACGCTTAAAGAGATTTTTTCATAAATACCACAGTGATTTTATTGTTCCTGTGCCTGTAATTTAGACCTGATAATTCAGTAATGACTTATGACCAACAGTTTTTCTTTTATCTGGTGCTATAGGAATTGATGAGTTGTAACAATGGTTCTTAGATAAAATCCTAAACATGGTTTCTGAGATATAGTTTGCATTAGTTAAGATTTTGCTTATAAATCCTACAGTTTGTTTACTTTGGGGAAGCCTCAGGCTAAAGAGAACATCTTTATTGTGCAGTTTGGTGCTGCAACCTGATACATCTGACAGAGAGTTCTTTTCAGCTAGCTACAGAGGTCTCAGCCTGGCAGCGAACAGCAGAGCTGACCGCCATTTTGAGTTTCTGCACCAAATCCAGACGCAGTAATTGAGGCCGTAGGATGGGGGAGGGGAGATTTAGCTCTGCGCAGTGTGCAGTAACATTGGAATGTGAAGTGGAGCAGTGATCGTGCTCGCCTTTTACACCGCTCCACTTCTTGATGTTGACTTTTCATCTAATTTTTTTTGTTTTATTAGATATTAAACAAATGTCCTCTAATCCATTTTTACTCCAAGGGGTTTATGGTCATTGCAAGAGGCATGCTTGCTGATGTGAGAACAGCAGGAATGGCTTACAGTGCTTCAGCGTGTGCGGCAGCTTCTAACTGTGGTGCTTTACTGTGTTAAGTATACACCCAGGCCAGATCAGGCTTTGCATTTTTCCATGTACATATGGGAACATGCTAAGTTAAAAAAAAAGACACAAGGCCAAATGAACATTTTTGGGCCAGAGGAGGTTTTACATTGCTCCATCTGCTGCAGTCTTACAGATCAACCATGCAGTAACAGCAAAGCTAACCAACTTTACAGAGTGAAACTGAAGCACCTTGTTAGTCACTCGGTTTTTTAACGTGACTTAAATGATGGCTGGTGTTTTTGTTTTTATCTTCGCAATAAAACCAACACAGTTTCTTCCATGTGGATTTTCCTGTTGAATTAATCAGTTTCAATGTAAAATGTCTGTTGTGGCTTTAACACTAAAGATTGATCTCAGAAATTCAGTCAGCATGTCAGCAGCTTATGTTAGCTGCTACATTTTTCAGATTAAGAAAAATGGAGGTCAGTAAACTGTATGAAAGCATCTTTTGTGCAGTTTGGGACTTCTGTCAAATCTCTGTTGTTCTGGGGAGCAACTTCCTTGTTTAACGGATCTTTTCCTGTCGTCCATGCTTTGATTAGCATGCCACATCTTTTATTAGCTTCTCTTAGCTCACTCTTTTCTCAAATTAGCTGACAAATAGCTCAACCCATGATTTTTAATCATTTGTTTTAATTCTAAATCCTGAATTGTCTTGATAAGAAAGGATATAAGCATTTTGTGAGCACCAAAATACCTGTCCCAACCCCCCACCCCAAAATAAATATCTGATTCTGAAGCCAAAGGCTCTGCCCTAATGATGGAGATAAACTGCTTAATTTAGTGGAGCTAAATTTAAGATTACACTTTAATTTGCACGATTTGTGTATCTATTGTAAAATTCACTAATGATTAATCTTTGTTGTTTTCCTTTCAGCTTGCCAACAAATCTTGTGAGAACTCCATGATCAGCAACCTTCTGGCTTAAAGGTGAATTCACATAGCATTAACACCTTCCTTGTTTGTATTTCTTAATGAATGGGGAGCATTTTACTGCAGCTAAAGAGCCTCAACACACAGCTTTATTGCATTTGTCATTTAGTGTGACTAAATGTATGAAACTATAATTGGTACATATGAAATTATTATTTATAAAAATTAAACAACTAGCCTGAAAACAACCATGTATGCAACAATCAAGACCATGTACGGAAAGTCCTTTATCATTTGCATAACCTCTTTGCTGCTGCCAGCACTGCCCCAGTTAGACAGTTCTGATTCGCTGAGGAGTGAACCAATAGATAAATGGGGGGATGGGAGGAAGGCTGGGTTATTGCTGTTGTTAACTCGGTGTCCTCTCTTCTGCTCTCTGGATCGTGGCTTTGGTGAACAGGAAATCCATAGGTTCCTTACAAAATTAAGACCTAGGTGATTATCAAAACAATTCATTCTTAAGACTTTTCTGAGTATAAAAGAGATCCTGGCTTACTGATGTGCTCCGCAACCGTTGTCACTGCAGGACTGTCAGAGCAGGGTGGAATCAGATAGTAATCATCTGGCAGTATTATCTTTAAATGTGACACATAAGCAGCTAAAAAACAGGCTGTTGAGGAACCAGCCAGTTGGAATGCAAATATCTGTAAGAGAACCTTCTGGAAGAGAGCAAACAAGTAAGCAGAAGAGCTCCACAGTGACCTCTAATGTTTTCTGTGAGCATGTGCAGCCGTTATACTCCTGTTCAATGCGTAAAGATCAGAACAGGCTCATAAGCGGAACACGCTGTACTGTTTAGTTCTGCAGCTCTAAATCGTGCCTAGATTTATCTTCCTGCTTGCATCTAATCTGTCCTTGTCATCCAACAGGAAGCAATGGAAGTTGTAACAGAGGAGAAGAAAATCTTCCGTGCTAAGAAAACCATGAAGATCAGTGATCGTCTACAACTGGAGAACCTTCACAACACTTTGCTGAGTTCAGCTCCGGGTTTGTCCAACCCGTCTCCGCCACCTTTGGTGAACGGCACACATAAAGAGGATGGGCAAAAAGTGAGTGACAAAGAGCAAAACAACATCTCCGACTCAAACTCCCCACCTGCGGCTTCACCAGTATCTGCGACGTCTCTGAGTTCTCCTGCACCTTTCCTGTCCCTAAATTTGTCGTCTTCCCCTGGCTCCTCACAAAGTCCCAAAGCACAAGATGAAACTCCTTCTCCCAGTTCACCATTCCAGTCTGTATTCTTTGATCTGAAAAAGATGGAGGATGAAGAAAAGAGAGGTTCCCCACCACTTACATCAAATGAGCCTGGTACACCAGCATCAGCTGAATGTAAGGACCAACTGGAAAAGGATGCCAATGTGGACTTCAACAAGGTAAATTCTGGGAAAATTTAGGAAATGTACATCAGATATTATCTATTTGTACTGGACTTCTAGAATATTGAGCTCAGTATGTGCTTAATGTGTTGAGTTTTGCAAATAATTAATTTAATCTCTTCTTCAGGAGAAACAGATCGAGTTATCAAGTGTGGATTTAGAAAAGGATTCTAGAGAAAGTTTGGCCGTGCCGCCTGCAGTGTCTGAATCCGACCACACAGAACTAATGGATGCAGAAAGTGACACTTCAAAGGCCGCCGATACGAAGGCCTCCATATCCAAAACAAAGGACAGGAAGCCTTCTTCCCCCAAAAAACTTACTTCCGATTCTTCCACATCTCCTTCAACCTCTTCAGCTTCTGGGACGGATAAAAAGCAAACAAATGAAATCAAAGATGTTGACAATAAAGATGAGGAGGACAAAGCCAACGTGAAGAAAAGGTCAAAATATGAGGAGAAGATGGAGGTGGGCTCCATAAAAGTGGAGCTTCAAAAGGATAAAAGTGAAGGCGGAGAGAAGCCAGCTCGACCATCATCCACTCCACCTTCTAATGCAGGTATGAAAGTGCACAGAAGATCATTTAAAATGCAACTAAGATTGTACATCTAGTCAACAAGACAATCTTTTTTTTTTTTAATATAGTTTCTTTTTTTGCTAACAACAATGGATTTAGCCATTGAATAATTCAATTCCTAAAAATATAAAAGCTGTTAGTGTCAGTATTGTAAAGTACTTTAGATCCTGTTCTGGGCCACTACAAACATACTGATTTTGCCATTCCTTTTTCTGGAAAAGCAGATTTCAGATCAAACATAAGCTAAACATAAGCTAAGGTCCTCAAAGGTAACGTCCAGTGATGCTGTCTGATTTTTGTTAAATGATGCAAGAATTTAGAAACTTCACACGCTGATTAAAATCACAAACTTCTAATCAGATCCTGGAAACCTAGTAAAGCTTCTACAGACGGGGACATACCGCCATACTGAACTGCCAGAAAGCAAACAATGTGTGAAGGATGTACTTAAATAAACAAACTAGTTGTAAGTGTTCATTTGTTTCACTCGCAGCACCAGAGAAGAGCTCGACCTCGGGACTTAAACGCACTTTATCAGAGGGACACGAGCAAGATGAACTGATTGTGAAAAAAGAAGGGAAGAGGCCGAAGGTGGAACATGAGGAGCTGGAGGCCCAACTGGAGCTTAAAATCACTGCAAAATCTGGCAGTCATCATAAACTTGAAAAAGTTTGTACTCAGTAATGTTTATATTCAAACACACCATGTGCAATGTCAGTAAAGGCATTCTCTCTTCTCTTTCTCTCTTTTTTCAGCCAAGTTTTATGATTAACTTAATTAACTTTTCATCCCTTTACCCGACGTTCTTCCTCAGATTGTGCAACAGCTTGTGGATGAACGGTTGAAGATGTTAGAGTTGACTGTTTTTGAGAAGCATTTTCAAGAACTAAAGGACAGAGTTGAGAAAATCGACTGTGCTACTAAACACCAAACCGCCATTAACACACTCCAAGTAAGTCCCCAGTACCATAGCTTTGTAAAGTACAGATTTCCACGAGGAGAACATACTCTGAGTTGCAAAAAGGTTTTCCCAGAGTTAGCTGACATTCTTGTTTCCTTTAGACCAAGATAACCCGATTGGCAAAAAAGTTTGGAGAGGCTAATCAGGCATCTGAAAACAAAAGGAAACAAGAGGTAAAACATGATTTCACTTACTTTGATCACTTTACTTCTTAATTAGAATCAAATAAAGTGTCAAATAATGTTCTTAAAAGGTTTGTTTTGATTTGTACAGGCGCTCGCTGCTGCTGCTGCCGCTGCTGCCGCCAAGACTGCAGCTGTTACAAGCACAAGCAGCCCTCAAGCTCAGCGGTAAGTGTGGCCAGTTTCTTGTCTAATGATGAGTTTCTAAAAATTCATCAAGGTGATTTTTTTATTTGTTTTTCCTTTGAATCATTTCAAAGCAAGCTCACCTTTTATCATTTTGACAAAATATTCTTAATTCTCAAAATTCACAGCAGCTCTGTATTTCTACCTGTAACTCTTGAATCATGCAGCAGTCTGTGCACAATAATATTTTGTGGGAAGATAATTTGGCTTTTGTATGAACGTGACAATACCGGACTGATGCCAGCGCTACTACACATGAGATCGTTCACAGCGTCAAGAGATGACATTGTCCCGGGTTGCTAAATGTAATAATTAAAAAACTGAATAAAAAAAAAAATAGACAAAAATAAAGAATCTGTACATCCTCCAAATCCAAAACCCTTGTTCCATGTCCCTTGGTCGGTTTGTCAGGATCAAGTCTTTGAAACATCTAATTTCACTCCAAATATTTCTAAAGACTTTTTTTTTTTTTTTTTTATAAAACACATGCGTGTTTTGTACCTGCAAAGTAACCCTGCGTGGGTTCAGGTCCTGAGTCTTGTGACGTTCTACAATATGAAGCCTGAGCGTTTCTTCAGGCAGTGCAGAGTGTAGTTAAACTGCACCTCTCCTCCCAACAGCGTGCTCCGTGGGCAGACAGTAGAGCCGCAGCCTGGGGTGCCCAGAGAGAGAATGGCGCCCTCTCTCGGTAAGACTCCTGCACTGTCTGCCAAGAAGGAGAAGGAAGAAGAGAAAATGGAGGAGGAGAAGCAGACAGATATGTCGCACCATATTTCCATGGCAACAAAGCTGGCAGAATACAGTGAAGGACGATGCAGAGCTGATGTTAAACTCCGCACAATTTCTGGCCACTTGGAGAGCGTGCTGTTCCACAACTGCAAGCGAAGCTCAGGGAATCCCAGGCCTGACCGCTACGCCTCTTACATATTCCGCTACTTAGTCCCATATGATATCTACTGTTGCTGGGTCGCAAAGGTCAATTATGTTGGATTATTGGGCAAGGATGCCCTGCCCCTTAACTTGAGGAGGACAATGAGGATGTACGTTGAGCGCCGGTTTCCTCTACTGTCTACCGATAAATGGAGAGAGATCCGTGACGTTATCAATGAAATACTCCGAGTTAAGAGAAAACCAGAATTTTTCAGAGAGTATGATGGAAGGACTACGACGCTGTTGTGATGCTGTTGCATCAGCAGAAGCATACTGGGACAATTGTCATTAATCATGATAAGAGAACATTCAGATATTTTATCTAAATCTTTTACCCTAAACATTTATCACATGATGAAAAGGACACTGATGCCTACTGGGCACCTTGAAAACAATGAACAATAAAAATCTGACACTAAAGTAAAACTTGGACATGCACTTTGTGAGCTGAAATCCTACTGCAAGACGTTAAAAGCTGACTGTATAAAATAATGGAATAAAATTAAGTGTCTGCACCTTACCGCACTCAGTCTTCATCCTGTCATGGACATAAACGACTTCCATATATCAGCAACTCTAAGTATAAGTAATCTTTCTGAACAGGCCAATCCGGACATCCATTGAGGTAAAGCAGAATCCAACAGTCTCTTCATCCAGCACAGCTGGTGAGTACCAGAATTTTCTGCAATCTAAACGTTTTGGTCTGTTATTATTGATATTATAACCATTGACGGTGCTGAAAAATATCTGAATCTTTTCATGGAAAATTTTATCTCTTTCTCTTGTTCTGTTTCTGTTTTGAGATTTTCTGTCATAGTCTAAAGACATAACAAAAGGACTAAAATCAACAATTACCTGCAGCCAAATGTAGAGGAACTAGTTCAAATATGATATTTAATGACATTATTATTATTATTATTATTTATACCATGGTCTGGGTGAATACTTCGTTCTGATTGGCTGTAGGGTGTGCGTTAAAAAGGACACCTATTAAAAAAGTTCCAGTCAAATTGCCTTATTGTTGTAAAATATTACGCTGGCTAAACGCTAGTTGGTAACTGTGGCAACAGAAACTCTGACACCAGGCCAGATCATGTCTGTGATGGCACATCACTGTGAAAGAAGCCGGCTTAATGGGCTCCCTCAGTCCTGGAGAGACACGAATGGAGCCACATTTTGTCGTCTCACAACGTCCACAAACGTTAAATCTCCTTCCTTCTAATGCCGCTATGAACATGCCAGTATCTTTATCAAATTTCACGGTCAATGGCAGTGTTGCATTTAATTTTAAATAGTCTGTCGCCTGTCTGTTCATCACCTTATTTACTTGCTTGGTACAGAGTGAATGGTGGATAATATTATAAAAATATTTAGGATAGACTTACTTGCTTGATACACATTTAATGATCAGAGTGAATGGTGGATAATTCTTGCAATAAAAACGATTTTGGAAACTATCTGTGAACTTTGACTGTTTGAAACAAAATTTCACATCATCCTCTGGACACACAAGCTGTAAGAGCTGCACCTGCCCTTTGAAATCGTACTTTGTGTCATGTAACATAATGTTAAGCAATCATCTTCCTTCCCTCCACTGATCAGGGCTAATACAACAGCTGCGGCCGACCGAGCTGCAGGTTCTGTATCAGAGCCGGTTACACACACACACACACACACACACACACACACACACACACACACACACACACACGGGTGTATTTGATTTAATATTATAATAATATATTATTTAATAATTAGTTCTCTGGTAAGTGACCATGGTATAGGCGGGATAATGCCCTTTAAGGTGTTCATTATCAGAAATGAATGTACAACGTGGAGGCATGAACCATCCAACAAAATTGCTTCTGTCCTCCACTTCTCGTCGGGCATTATCCCTTACTTATATCCTAGTAACCTAAATCGACCTAAAAAAAATAATTTTGGGGGGGGGTCAACGCTTCATTTAGTTCCGTACGGTGTACTTCTATCAAGTCTCGGGGATTCGCGCTGTGGGCTCAACAGACAAAAGCACATCGCAACCAAAAAGAACATGAACAATCTGAATTTGGGCATATTTCCGCCAGAGAAGCAAGTACACATGCTACACGAACGGGGCAAACGGGAGCCGCATACAAGCCACATCTTGTTTCTTATTTGGGACATTAGTGAAGCCCAAGCGGACCCAATGCGGACCTCTGCCCAGCAAACAAGGCACAGGATGAGAATCACCACCGCTTCTCCTAGTGAAGACAACCGGGAGGAGGTGTTTAAATTTGACAGTCTTTGCTGACGGTGTATGCGGCCAAAGAGAAAAAATCTGTCTGTATTCTGAGCACCATGCACGTGCCTACACAGTGCTGCAGGATCACGGAGGCGGCCCATCGCTGTGTTTAAAACATGCTCAATCTGGCAGCGATGTACAAAGCATGTACACCACACAGCTAAACTCCTGGACTCAGAGAACTCATCCTCTCTTGTTTGAGCACTTTGTGTTTATTATAAACTCCCTCAAAATTACTAATTGTAATCCACAACCACTGACAAATAAAAAAAATTAACTCATTTACTCAATGTTTTATTCAGATATGTTTCAGTGCATTGTGATAAAAAATATATTGGAAAAAAAAATGTTAAATGTCACAGTAACTTCTCTTTATAAGGGATCTTTACAGTTATTGTAATAGTGGAATTAAAACTAAACATAGGTATATGTATACAGTGAGGAAAATAAGTATTTGAACACCCTGCTATTTTGCGAGTTCTCCCACTTAGAAACATGGAGGGGTCTGAAATTTTCATCGTAGGTGCATGTGTGAGAGACATAATCTAAAAATTTTTTCTTGAAATCACAATGTATGATTTTTTTTTAACAATTTATTTGTATGATACAGCTGCAAATAAGTATTTGAACACCTGAG
>JBAMHW010000004.1:8360038-8371383 GCA_037177495.1 Rhadinocentrus ornatus
GAGACTGGCTAGGCCACTCCAGAACCTTGATATGCTTCTTACGGAGCCACTCCTTGGTTATCTTGGCTGTGTGCTTTCGGGTCATTGTCATGTTGGAAGACCCAGCCACGACCCATCTTCAGTGCTCTAACTGAGGGAAGGAAGTTGTTCCCCAAAATCTGGCAATACATGGCTCCTCTCCTTAATACAGTGCAGTCGCCCTGTCCCATGTGCAGAAAAAAAACCCAAAGCATGATGCTACCACCCCCATGCTTACAGTAGGGATGATGTTCTTGGGATAGTACTCATCATTCTTGTTCCTCCAAACACAGTTAATGGAATTAAGACCAAAAAGTTCTATTTTGGTCTCATCTGACCATATGACTTTCTCCCATGGCTCCTCTGGATCCTCCAAATGGTCATTGGCAAACTTCAGAGTGCAGGTGGACTTTTTGAAGGCAGACTAACAGGTCTTTGAGGGTCAGGATTCTAGCTGATAGACAGGTGTTAAAATACTTATTTGCAGCTGTATCATACAAATAAATTGTTACAAAATCATACATTGTGATTTTTCTTTTTGATTGTCTCTCACAGTGGACATGCACCTACGATGAAAAGATTTCAGACCCCTCCATGTTTCTAAGTGGGGGAACTTGCAAAATAGCAGGGTGTTAAAATACTTATTTTCCTCACTGTATATACTTTATTCTCCAGAGGGAAATTCAAGTGTGCAACAGCTACATAAATACAAAACTAAAAGGCATGTTAGAATAAAAATCTCACAAAAACAAGTCATAATGGCACAAACCTGCATGGTAAAGTGCGGTAAAAGAAATCATCTAATGTAAACAGAAGAAAGGTTCATCTCTGCGGATCTGAACTGAAGGGAAAGTTAGGTGCATCTTGTATTTGTAATCTGGGTGGGGGAGATTGCAGTCTACCTCATTTGAAAAACAATGAGGTAAGTGGGGTGATTAACTATGGTAGAGGGAGGGGTACTGCAGGAGAAACTGAATTTCCTGGCAGGTCTAGTGTTAATACTGTAACAGTTTGTATATTTGTTTTCACTTGGGTAAAATATGTTTTAGGCTAACTGCCAAAGATGAGCTGATGAAGTAAAAGGCACTCATTTACTGTTTTAGTTTTTATTTTGGTCTTGGTGAAAGAAATAATGAGAATGGTAACTTCTATTCCTGCATGTTGGTGTGTTTACATGTGTTTTGAACTTGGATAGGTGTTATCTGCCATGACCTTTAGCATCAGTAAACACTGAATTAATTTAAAAATTTGACTGAATCCAACTGTTTTTTTCCCCCCTCCAGTTGTTTCAGTCTCAGCTTCTCTGCCAGCCTCTGCTACAGTTTCTGCTCCAGTCCAAACTTCCACCTCCACTGCTGTGGTTCAACAGGGCTCCATCCTCCAGCTTATCCCCACCACCTCTACTGCTCCTTGTACGTTGGCCACTGGCATCACCACACAGAGTCAACCTGGCACCCTGGTCCTGAAAACGGCCCCTGGGAGCAGCATGATGACTACAGGCCAGCCGCTCGTCATCCAGCTGCCTCTGTCGGTGAACGGTCAGACAGGGACACTGGTCAACTTCCCTGTCTCGTCTTTGTCTGCAGCCAGCTCATTGAACAAGGCCAAAACCACACCCTCCACCACCACCTTTATACTTAAGTCTCCTCCTACAACTAACACAGCATCAGCCTCCACTGCAGCTGCTGCCACTCTCCCCACACTTCAGGCCTCCACTGGTCAGATGCCCACCACCCAGATCTCTCTGGCCCGCGCTGTGTACCAAGGAGGTACCGGAGGAATAACTACACCCAATGCTGGGGTGTCTGTGACTACAGCCAGGACTCCAGTTCAGTCTGTCTCAGTTGTTGGTGCCATGTCTTCAGCCTCTGCACCTGCAACTTCTGGGCCAGCAGCAACAGGTTCTACTGCTCCAGGACCCCCACAAGGGACGTCTCTTACGTCAAAGACAGGTGAGGAAGAAGTAAAATTAGTAATTTTCAGATAAGTGTAATTTTTTCCCTTCTCTATACATCTCTTAATAAACATTACTGCCTTTCTTAGACAATCAATCTTCTGGAAGCAATCCATCCAAAACGGTTGGACCCGTTGCACGACCCAAAGGATCGGTCATTGATCTCACTGAGGATGATGATGATGTGCAAGGTGCAAATCAGCTTTAAACCTCATATGTTATAATAAATTTTCACTTCTTAATTTGTCATTGAAGCGAAGAATGTATTGGAAGATCATCTTTAGGTTAACAATGCTGCGTTTTATGTTCTTCAGTGACCGGAGTGAAGAGCGCCACACCTGCAACCCCTTCATCAGCCCCACGCTCTAACCCAGTCATCAGCATTCCCAACAGTAAGGTTTCCAAATTGCTTTAGATGCATGAGTGGGTGATAGTGTGTATGCATGATTTTTTTAACTTTAGATATCATGCTGGCACTTGTCCTTTTTACCTCATCTTGACTAGGCCTTTCTTTCTGCCTCTTGTTTGTCATGACATGTCCAAAATAAATATAGTATGTCTTCAAAACTACAAGGATTGTGTGTATAATTTTAGTCAAAGGGAAAGCTGTGTAAGACTCAATATATGTGCTACTGTGTCAGACTAAATTCACCTCGAACACAATAGAAAATGTCAATGTTATTCCTCCTAAAAGAAACAGGATAACAGCTCAATTTATCCAGGAATTTAAAAAAAGTAATGTCTGATGAGGAGACTATTAAAGCATCTATAAAACTGCTCAGATTAACTTGTTAGTATCTACTTTTGCAGAGTTGTTACCACGTGATATATTTCAGGAACCAATCAACTGATTTTGACACCTCTATCAATCATCAGTCAGGAGAATCTGGGATAGCCCCCCAAGTATACCTCAGAAACACCATGAGGGTCCAGAAAGAAGTGAACCCCAAAATAGTATGTCATAAGAAGGCTGAATACGTCACTTTAAAAACCCCCTTTATCTTAGATTTAATACAACTTTTGACCACAAAATGGCACGAGTAAAACATGATTTATGACTCTTCTAGTTTGCAGCTTAAATCACACTATAATAAGACGGGCATTTTTATAATCAGCAGAACCTCAGCTGTCATATGACACATTGTGTGGTTTCCTTTTAATGTCAATGCTCGGTCGTTTGGATAGGTGCTTCCAAGTGTGTGCAAAGATCTTCTGAACTTCATGTACCTCATGCTGCTTCCTGGACAGGAGGTTCTAGTTAAGAAGAGGTTATAGAAATGCATAATAAGGATATGTGTCTGTATTGTCTGTTTCTCATCTAATTTACAGTTGTAACACCATTGTGTGTGATCTGTCTGCAGGTGCAGGAGCCCGGTCATCCCCTAAAAGCAATCAGAACCCCTCCAGCAATCCTCAGATAACAGTACACCACCGCCCCCCACTGGTGAGGGTTTAAAATTGCATTTATATATTTTTACTATTCATGTATTTCTGTTATTACAGCTTCTCAATGTTTAAAAGCAATAATTTTTATTTTAAAATTTTAAATGGTTTTTTTGGACACTTGACACAATGACAGACATTTTGTCTTTTCCAAAGGACCCTCCTCTGAAATCCCGCACCGTAACCACTACAACACCAGCGCGGAGCACGGGTGTGACTCTCCCTCCTCTCCCCGTTGCCCCCGTACCGTCGCGTTTACCCCCTGAGGCTGAACGATCCTCGCCTCCTCAACAGCTTCAGCTAAAGCTGGTGCCAGGACAGACTGGAATAGTGCTGTCCTGGAGTGTGGCAGAAACTGATCGGACCTGTGCACCTGTAGACAGCTATCACCTTTATGCCTTCCATCAAGACAACTCGAGCAGCAATGCGGCTCAGCAGCACTGGAAGAAGATAGGAGAGGTGAACGCCCTTCCTCTGCCAATGGCCTGTACCCTAACCCAGTTCCAGTCCGGCTCCACATACCATTTTGCTGTCCGAGCCAAAGACATTCATGGGCGCTTTGGCGCCTTCTGTGAACCTCAGTGCACAAATGTTATCAACTCAAACTCTAGCTAAACCGTTAAGGAACAAAGACATTTTTTTTTTTTTGCCTTTTAAAAGTCCATAGTTTCTTTTACCTTTTTTCCATTGAACTCAAATGTATGCTAGTATCTGTATATATATCTACACATAAAGACTGGACTACTGACTGACTTGGAGATTTGAAGCAGCTGGTTTTGTCTGGTTCATTGTATGTGATATATTCTTTTGTGACTTATGCTGTTGGTATATCACTGATTTTATTTTTTTATTTTTTTTTTTCCTCTGCCAAGTCATATTTATGTTGTCACTCCTGCTAGTCAGAACCTAGATCTTTTTTCTTTTCTTTTTTTTCTTTCAAGTTTTTCTGACAAGTTGACAGGATTATTCGTGTAAATTTGGTTGCACAACAATGTATACTTGTGTGGTAGAAACAGAATGATAACTTTTGTAAGTTCTGTCTGGCAACCAGACTTTGACGTAATAAAAATGTTTTATTAAAATCTAGGCTTACCACAAGTTTTTATATTCTGTCACATGACAGAAATAACTATCATCTTTGGTAACAGGATGCAGATGTTTTTGTTAAATGTTGTTTTTATCAGCTTTAATGGACGCACATTTCTTTACACTGAAACACTTTTTACTTCCCTCTTGGTTTTGCGATGATTCACAATGTCACTTCTCCTTTACATATCAGCTAATTATGGACAGTAATTGCCATTTTTTTGTAATAATTTATACTAGCACTCCTTAAGCTGTTCTACTCTATAGAAAGTCAGGTGGTTAAGGGTTTTTCTCATTTGAAACTTTAGTAGTCTGCGCACAGAGCAGGAAGAGTTTTTCTAATGTGACTGTACAGAAGACTGCAAGATGTTATACAACTTCTGGCTTGAATATGTGCAGTAAACCAAGTAAGATAAGGACCTTTGAAGAAAAATAGTAAAGCTTTGTTTTAAAATAATCAGATTTGTTTTGTTTGATGGTGCTACAGGAATAAGTGTGACCAGATTTAAATATTTGGACACATCTTCCTAAACTCAGAGATCATCGTGATAGATTAGGTCGGGAACAGATGGATATGCTCAGATCTCGAATTACGACTTTTTTAGGAAGCTGGCAATATGCTCTACAAACGGGTCAGTGCAGTTAAGCGCACAGCTCTGCCAATGCAAAGGCAGAAACAAAGAGTAGTTCATAGATATAGAGTAGATACAATAGCAGTCTTGAGATAAATTATGATTAAAATCTACTAGGCTTTTTGTAAGTATGGCTCTAAAAAATGGATGTTCTCAAAAATCAGCATCATCACTGACTAACTTCAATGTACAGTAATACCTCGAGATAAGAGTGCATTAACACAAATTTTTTGAGATAGGAGCTGTGATTCAACCAAATTTTTGCCTTGAGATACGAACAAATTTTTGAGATACGAGCATCCGAGCTGACGCAGCTGAACAAAGACCCACAACAACCACGTGTGCTCTGTTTCCCCGCCTCAGCTTCCCGCGTCTCCTATTCCTCCTAACTCCTCTGCCTGTTAACTACTTCCTCAACCCCCGATAGATAGATAGAAGATAGAATGCCTTTATTGTCATTATACACCGGTACAATGAGATTAAGCCATCACCAAAACAGTGAAGGATAGAATTTAAAAAAATAAATAAAGCAAAATAAAATAGAATAAAGGCACATACAAAATAAGAGATGGGCTGCGTAGTCCTGATAGAAAAAAATATATATATGTATATGTGTATTTATATTGCACTTCGATATCGCATGGATTTAGAGAAGTAATTAAATACAAATAAATATCTCTATAAATGTCTATTAGTGTATTGCACGGGGAGATTCACATTTTAGAGTTCAATATGGTTATTGCCCGGGGGAAAAAGCTGTTTTTGAATGGGTTTGTTCTGGTCTTGAGGCACCTGTAGCGCCTTCCAGAGGGCAGCAGGGTAAACAGACCAGAGCCGGGGTGGGAGATGTCCTTTAAAATGTTTGTGGCTCTGCTGAGGCAGCGGGGGGTGTAAATGTAGCGGGAGGTGTGCATCTTCCGTTAGCTCAAGTTGTCTGATCTCCAAGGTAAATAATAAACTTTATAGTAAAACCAGTTTATTTTTTAACATTCTCTTTTCTTACTGTATGTTTTTGTACAATATTTGTCATTTATAAATACAGGTACTTTACATTTTTCATATTCAAAACACAAACAAAACAACTGCAGTGGAATTTTGCGAGCTGAAACGGATTAATGGGATTTCAATTAAATTAAATGGGGAAAATTGCTTTGAGATACGAGCAAATTGAGATACGAGCAAGGTCACGGAACGAATTAAACTCGTATCTCGAGGTATTACTCTACTTTCAAATATAAACTTCTAGAATTTGATTCCGCATTCACCATCTTGTTCAGTCGGTGCTGAGTCGTTTCCAGGCTAGCCGAGAAATATAGTCTCACCGGTGTGCCCTGGGTCTTCCCTGGGGTCTCCTCCAAGTGGGAAGTGCCCCGAACACCTCACCAGGGAAGCGTCCGGGAGACATCCTGACCAGATACTCAAGCCACCTCGTTTGGCTCCTCTTAATGCAGAGTAGCAGCAACTCTACTCTGAGCTCCTCTCGGATGACTGACCATCTCACCCTATCTCTAAGGGAGAGCCTGGCCCCCCTACAAAGAACACTAATTTCTCTTTAATTCGCGATCTCCTTCTTTCGGTCACTACCTACAGCTCGTGACCATAGGTAGAAGTAGGAATGTAGATCGTTCAGTAAATTGGGATATTTGCCTTTTGGCTCGGCTCCTTCTTCACGACAGGCCGATGCACAGTCCGCATCACTGCAGGTGCAGCACCAATCCACCTGTCGATCTCCCGCTCATTTCCTTACTCATGAACAAGACCCTGAGACACTTGAACTCCTCCACTTGGGGCAGGATCTCATTCCTTACCTGAAGAAAACACTCCACCCTTTTCCAGCTGAGGACCATGGTCTCTGATTTGGAGGTGCTTATTCTCATTCCAGCCGCTTCACATTAAGTTGTGAATCGCTCCAGGGCGAGCTGAAGATTACGCCCTGATGAAGCCAACAGAACCATATAATCTGCAAAAGCAGAGATCCTGAGGCCACCAAACCGGATGCCCTCAACACCTTGGCTGCACCTAGTAATTCTGTCCATAAAAGTTATAAACAATCAGTGACAAAGGGCAGCCTTGGCGGAATCCAACCCACACCGGAAATTGATATGATTTACTGCCAGCAATGCGGACCAAGTTCTTGTACCAGTTATACAGGGACTGGACAGTTTTGTACAAGGGGCTCCACCACTCCATAATCCCGGAGCACCCCCCACAGCAGTCTCCAGGAGACATGGTTGAATGTCCACAAAGCACATGTAGACTAGTTGCGCAAACTCCCATGCTCCCTCCAACACCCTGGAGAGGGCATAGAGCTGGTCCACTGTTCCACGACCGTGACAAAAACCACATTGCTCCTCCTAAATCAGAGGTTTGACTATCTGAAGAACCCTCCCCTCCAGCCTCCACAGGGAAATGCTGATTTCCTGAATAGACCTTACCAAAGAGGCTGAGGAGTGTGATCCTCTCTGGATCCCCTTTTTGATGAGGGGGACCACCACCCCAGTCTGCCAGTCCAGAGAAACTGTCCACGCAATGCTGCAGAGGCGTGTCAACCAAAAACAGCCCTACAGCATCCAGAGTCTTTAGGAACTCCGGGCAGACCTCATCCATCCCTGGGGCCCTGCCACCAAGCAGCTTTTAAACCACCTCAGCAACCTCAGCCCCAGAGATAAGAGAGCCCACACCAAGGTCCCCCAACTCTGATTTCTTGTCGGAGGATGTGTCGGAGGATTGAGGTCTTCGAAGTATTCCCTCCACCAACCCACAACGTCCCGAGTCAAGTTCAGCAACTTTCCATCCCCACTGTACAAAGTGCACATGTAGCACTGTTTTTCCCTCCTAAGCCTTAGCCACCGCCAAAGCCACGTTCCACTTAGCCTGCCGATTACCCATCAACTGCTCCCACATGCCACAAAATGCCCGATAGGACTCGTGCTTCAGCTTCATGGTATCCCTCACTGCTGGTGTCCACCAATGAGTTTGGGGATTTTTTGGTACAACTGTCATGATTCACGATTTATGTTTCTTGGTTCCAGTTGTCTATTGTCAAATCATCCGTCCTGTCTCCTGTGGTTTTTCACTGTTGTGTGGTCCCTGAGTTTCTTGTTTTTGGTTCATGAAATAAACCCTTTTTCCTTCATTCTGTCTGTCTCCTACCTCTCCGTCCTGCATTTGGGTCCTCATTTCCACAAAAACCATGACCCAGGGGGTCAAAATGATCACTGTATTTGAGTATCTCTGCTGAGAGGCAGCTAAGACCTTCCCTACCAGTGTGGAACCAGACCCTGTGTCCCCCAGGCGTCCTCCCACATGATCCACAAGGAGAAGGCCTTTCAGGTGCCAGGAGCTAAAGCCCCCCATAAACATAACCTCGAACAAACCGGTGGTAAAGCTCCTTGGGCTGGACACAGAGCCAGCTCTGTAGCCCATGTTTCCAGTGTGGACAGCGACGCTGGCACCCAGTTCCCATCCTGCTCTCAGTCTCACACCAGTGCCCGCGACTCGTCCAGTGCTTCAGCGTCCCACGCCGGCGTCCGGGTCTTCTCCAGTGCTTCATCGCCGGGACACTTCACGCAAGGGCGCCAGGCGCCCACGCCACTTTCTGATGTTCTTGTCTCCAATGGGGTCCCGGGACTGGACGCTCCTCTTTCGCCTCCTGAGGTTCTGTCTCCGAGGGGGTTCAGGGTCGGGATGCTCCTCCACCTTAACACCAGGGCTGCCTGCGTGGCCTCCCAGCCACCCTCTGGAACTTGGTCTGTTGTAAGCTCAGCATACCGGCTGTCCTCCAGAGCAAAGTCCCGATCATCCTCCAGAAATCTGTTGCCTGGACTGTTTGCTTGGGCATGGTCCCTCCTCCGGGCTTCCTCTGTGGCTGGACTACAGTGTTTGTCATGGATTGTCCATAACGAACACAATATTTGGGCATAAGACATGTCCACATGTGCACTAGGAACCTTGACACTCTAGGGCACAGTTTGATGTTCGACTTTGTATTTGTATCATTGGACCTGCAGCCACATGTCTTGGACACTCAGGTGAAGAGAGGGGCAGAGCTGTCAACTGATCACCACCTGGTGATGAGTTGGCTCAGATGGTGGGGGAAGATGCCGGTTAGGCCTGGTAGACCCAAACATGTTGTGAGGGTCTGCTGGGAACATCTGGCGGAGCCCCCTGTCAGAAAGAGTTCCAACTCCCTTTTCCGGCAGAGCTTCAACTGACATGGTGAGGCGGGGGACATTGAGTCTGAGTGGGCTGTGTTCCGTCTGAGTGGGCTGTGTTCCGTGCCTCTATTGTTGAGGCAGCCAACTGGAGCTGTGGCTGTAAGGTCCTTAGTGCCTGTCGCTGTCACGGTGAGGACTCAAACGCAAAACAGAGAGGCAGGAGGCAGATGGAATGCAGATAAAAGGGTGCATTCCATGAACCAAAAATCAAAGAAGCCAGGTTGGGGGCCTCAAAACTGGTTCTAAGCAGGCACCAACTCTTTGCTGGGCCCAAAGCTAAGAACTGCTAGGTTGCGTCAGCAGTCGAGTGCAGAGTTACCTGACCAACAGAAAAGCGTTGAAACACTGCACCTTCAAAACAGAGAAGCCATGGATTGTAAAAACAAAGGGGGCCAATTGGACAAAGGCTACTTTTGGACATCTCAAGAAGGAGATGCTGCAGCAGGCTATGAGAGAACTGCCAACCAGCTAGTAAATGACTTAAAAAAGGTGAAAAAAAGATTTCGGGACCACAAAATAAAGCTGAAATGTAGCAGCAACAGGTGACCCTTCTCTCAAACAGAACAACTTGCATTTTGAATGACTAAATTCTGTTCTTGGAGATCGCCTGGCAAACCAATTAACCGGGACTTTAAACCCCACCACAGCTATGTCCATCCTCCTGCCTGGTGGGCGAGTCTACGATGGAAACAGGGAACACCACCGAATTTCATGTTATGGATAGAGTGTAAATCATTTTTAACTTGTTTCTTCTGTTAGCCATGCCAATCCGGTAACAGTTGCTACTACAGTGGAATAGGATTTCCTTCCTTCCCACTGAATCCCCAAGGTGTGGCTCATATGGCACTGATCGCTGGGCGGAGCACAGTGCCTTTAAATCTGGGCAGGTCTTGCCCTTCAGTATGCGTACTTGGTCGGTTGACTTCATACTGGCAATTGGTGGGGCTGTTATGGCCAGGGGACTCTTATAAATCTGCAATCATAAGTGCCAGTATCTTCTTCTTGCCATTGATGGTTTCTGGTTTATGCCTGATTTGTTTCTCCACAGCGTGGCAGTCCGCCAGCCATCATGACCACTGTGAAAGCCACATGTGTGTAAAGCAATTCATTCATTCATTCGATGGGCCATTGGCCCCTCGTACCTTTATACTTACTGTCCCCTCCAATAGAATTCAAGTGTCGTGGGTGAGCTTAGACCTGGCTATCACTAAGGAATGCAACCTGTTTTTGTTGGTTTAGAGGGTTTATTTTATTTTGTGGGTTTGTTATTTTATATTTGCTTTTGATGCATGTATTGTTTTCAGGATTGTAACTCCTGGTGAAAACCCAGCCATTGCAACTTGGTTCTATTTGTAAGTTATTTGTCATTTTTATTTATTTATTTATTTTTTTTATTGACTGGTAATAAAATATGGTTTTATTTGTAATCGGTCTTTTGAGGTGTATAATTTAAACCTGTAGTGTTTTTTTTTTCCCTTAAAGGTACAGTGTGTAGCTTTTTAGTTTTTTTGTTAGCAAAAATCAAGAATTGCTTTCATAAATACGTATTTTACCAAAGTCTAATCACAGTCCCATCCAAATGAAAGCGTTCTCGTAGCATAGAATTAGATGTTATAAATACATAGGTGATGGCACACCCAACTGGAGGCTGCCATGTTGCATCGCCATCTTTGAATACAGTGGCCAAATAGGGGATGAATTGTTAGCCTTGTGCGTTTTACCAGCAATCCCGCTGTTTCAGGGGGAGGGGGAGGGCGCGGGGATGGTGTAAACAAGCCAAGACGACGTGGATCATTCAGCTTGCCGGCTTACATTGAAACGGAGGACCATCTATACTCTTTGCCCGTGAGACGGGGTAAAAAAAAAAATAGCCAAGAAAAAACCCGAAATAATAACCGTGAGAAAATCCTTCCTCGGATCCTTAGGCCCCTCTTGGTCTACGAAGTCCCCATTTCAACGGTGGAAGGCTTCGAGATGAGGGTCAGCAGGTTTCTC
>JBAMHW010000004.1:8380151-8402405 GCA_037177495.1 Rhadinocentrus ornatus
ATTCTATTCTATTCTATTCTATTCTATTCTATTCTATTCTATTCTATTCTATTCTATAAGAGGAAAACCATGGAGTCAGAAGGTATCAGTACTCTTAAGTTATGTAGGAAATTAGTACCCACTCGATTTAAGTGCGTGGGAAGTTAGTACCCGCTTGTCTCGGGTGTGTGGGAATTTAGTACGCATTCTTAATGTAGGAAAGTAGTACTTTTGGAGGGTTTTCATTCTTCATATAGAAAATGTGTAGAAAAATAGTTGATATATTTAATTCATTTAATGTTTAATTTAAATATATTGATTTGCTTTTGGTTTAACTTTGTCTATTCTTCAGACTGTCATAGAAGTGTTGGCCAAACGAGAACAAGAATGAGTGAAAATGGAAATACAGCAAGCTGTGGCAGTGGGTATAACAGCTGACATGTGGACATCTGTTAACATGGAGGCTTGCTTGGCTCTTACCTGCCACTATATTAATGAGAATATGCAGATGTGCACATCTGTGCTATGAGTGCAACACTTTCCACAAAGTTACAATGCTGACAATTTTGCACAAGTCAACAGGGGCATGATTTATGACTGGGACATAACTAATAAAGTGTCTTGTGACCGACGCAGCACCAAAAATGACTTCATCTACAAGAAGTCTCCAAATTTGGCATTCAGTTTTCATTGCACACACTCTTAATTTAATAGTAAAGAAATAATGTGATCAAATCCCAACACTTACATCAATCAGACACAATTCTGGGGAAATTGTAACATACTCCAGATCAAGCACCACAGCCAAAGACAGGTTTGCTTATCAATGAGTTACCAACACGTTGGAACAACCATGTCAAATCCTGGCAAGGCTAAATGATGAGAAGGAACCTGTTCCGAATTCCCATTAGAGGGCAGTGTTGTTGGTAATTTAAGACAGGCATTACTAAGGACAGATTATTACATATTGGGTCCACACAGAGCAGGCAACAGAGAAACATTGTATTAGTGATGGGATGTTTGACTCTTTTCAGAGAGCCGGCACCTTTGGCTCGGCTCCCAAAGAAGAGCCAACTCGTTTGGCTCCCAAACGGCTTTTAATTTAGCATCTTTTTTAGCCTCAACCTTTTACTTTACCTGCTCATAAATTAATGAATTGTATTTTGAAATCTTTTTTGCCACTCACATGTGATTGGCCCCTTGTCCATGCAGGCCAATCCACGCAAAGCAGTGCCATGGACAGAGCTGGGGCTGAGCACTGAGAGCTAAGCATGCAGCAAAAGGGTAAAAAACCGGGAGCCGGCTCTTCTGATTCACTACCAAGCATCGGCTCTCAGAGCCGGCTCTTTCGCGCATGGCACATCACTGAATTGTATGAGTGCTTGAGCACCAGTAAGTTGGTTGCACATGGTGTTTTATGTTGAAAGCATTATTTGTTGTTGTTTAGTCACTATGCCTGTCAGAGTGGGTTAAATGACACACGTTAAAATATAAGTAGGCAGTGAATGTATTTGAATATATGTACTTTGGATCTCATCAAGGTCATGTTTCTTTCTGAGGAGTCTGTGGTTATTTCCAGACCTCATTCTGTACATCTTACCATGTGTGATATTAGACGCAGAGTGTGCTGAACTGGACCCTGTTTCAGAAAGCGGGTTTAGTGAAAACTCTGAGTTAGTTGACTCTGAGCTAAGAGAAACTCTGGGTTTTCGGTTTCACAAAGCGAGTTCAGTGCAACTCTGAGTCAGTTACTGCGGCAACAGACTCCGTGAAGCTAACCTGCTCGCTGGCAGGTTTTCTTCAACTAACCCTGAGTTTCTACTCTTTAGCTGCAGACTGAAGGAAGTGGCAGACATCGCGTGCCCTTTTCTTGAAGAGCCAGTTGACATTGAAGCACAATTACTCCGCAGATATCTGTGTTGTTTAATTGGCACCAGAAAGGTTTTGCAGATAAACTTCAGCATTAGAAATTCAAATAACATGTAACAATTTAGTCCCAAAACGACCCAAAGTGCAAAAGACAAATACACTCCACCGTACCAAGGCACATAGGAAATCTAAATACACCATCAATCTCAATATCAGAAACAATTAGTTATTTTCCATCTACTTCAGCTCTATACAGCTCTTTAAATAACTGTCTACTATTACAGCATGATATATTGCACAGATTCCAGGACACCACAGCTTCTCAGTTACTGTCTCAATGTTTCCCAACTAACACAAATCAGCTACAAGTAACAGAGAAACTGAAGGTTTAAATACCACCAAGCGTAATCAGGTAAGTGGATGCAGCTGTGATAATTATGAACACAGCAAATGAGGTGAATAACAAGCTGGAGAAAGGAAGAACAGACAACAAGTGACTTGAGACTTGACTTAAACTTTAGCCATGAGACTTGACTTTGACTTGAGGTCAAACACTTGAAACTTGGATTTACAAAAAAGGACTTGTGAATGTCTCTTTTTGTCACATTTTGTGCACATATGTGTTTCTCCCTCGTCTGGCAGATGCACTTCATACCCTTACAGAAGGGTAGGACAATCATCCTTTGAGATCTGAGGGTGGACTTACCCCTAACCATCTCTGGGTTATGGGACACATGCAGAGTTCTGCTGCTGAAACCAATTGCAGTTCATCCCTCATCCACTAGGGGCTGGCTCCAAAATAGAGTCAATCCACATAGACTCCCTTAGGGGCATGTCCTTTTGATTGACAGGCATCCAATATCTGCGGCAAAAAGGGAGAGTGTAGCACAACCGTGGTCTTTTATAAACAGTCTATGGCTAAAACTGAAGATTTGCAGGTTTGTCTAATACAGTACAACACCTAGTACAACCAACACACCAGTGCTTTGATCTTACTTTTAAACATTCTTCACAATAGAAGCTAATGTTTTTTATTTTTAAATTTTATTTTAAACTGACTGGAGACATTTGATGGTGTCAGTGAAGAACCCTTTGATATTCATGCTCCAGAAAACAAGTGTTCTCTGACTCGGGCTGTAGTGGAAGCTGTGCAATCCTTGATTAACCCCCTTGCACCAGAGACTTGCATGTACTGTATCACTGGTTCAGTATATTGAAAGTCTGCGAAATTGTTAGTGTTTTTTTTTAACAGAAAATTTAGCAAAATGTCATTATTTGAATGACATCCTGATTTTTTCTCAGTCCCCTCAGGACCACACAGCCCACGTCTGACTGGTTCTCCAGAGACTCCAAGAGAACCGACTTTACGTCAAGGCTGAGAAATGTGAATTTCACTTTTCGTGATATCAGCCGGATTGCTGCACCCCTGATGCAATTGATATTCCCTAAGAGACTATTCCTCTGGTCGGAGGCAGATAAACGGGCCTTCCAAAAATTAAAAACTAGTTTTACTTCTGGTCCTATCTTGCACCAAACTGACCCTTCTCTTCAGTTTGTCGTGGAGGTCGATGCATCTGATACCGGGGTTGGGGCCATTCTGTCCCAGCGGTCCCCTGGACTCCAACAAGCTGCATCCCTGTACTTTCTATTCCCATCGTTTAAGCCCGGCCAGCAGAATTATGACATTGGCAACAGAGAACTCCTTGCAGTAAAACTAGCCCTGGAGGAATGGCGATACTGGTTTGAGGGTACAGAGGTCCCTTTTCTGGTCTGGATGGACCATAAGAACCTGACTTATCTACAGACGGCAAAGAGGCTTAACCCCAGGCGGGCTCAGTGGTCTCTATTCTTTGGCAGGTTCAATTTCACTCTGACCTACAGACTAAGAACGCAAAACCCGATACTCTGTCCAGGATGTGTAGCATGCCATCCTGGTTCTACCAGGACCCTTTCCCTCATAAGAAAGAGATTTTGGTGGCCACAGTCGTGGTTCTGCCCGTCCTGGCAGTAGTATGTGTGTGCGGGTTTGTGTATGTGTGAAGATGGGCGTGCCTCTTTTGCAGGTGTAGTGTCTGTCTGAGCGGGTGTCTCACACAGCTGGGGGTGATTACCTAATTGTCCCCAGCAGCATATATACCCTGGCTTGATCACATGCCTCTGCCGGATCGTCGCTTTCACCCATGGGGTAAAAGTTTTGTTTACTACAGTTCTCATTTTTTTGTGAACATTTCCTGTTGAGGAATAATCAATGCTCCACTCTGTTGAAGTATTCCTGCCACTTGCTGTTTACCGGAGACTCCGCTGTTTAAACCTGCCTGCCGACCTGCTCTGACATCAGCACATTTTAACTCCTTTGTCAATAAACCCTTTTGTGATTCTAAAGCTTCCCGTCTGCTCTTGGGTCCTTACAGTTTCTCGCACAACACAAAATTGTGATTTATTTTATGTATACACAGTGTTGGCAAGCTAAATTAAGAAATGCTGAACCGCCATCCATTTCAAACTGTTGGATGAGAACTGGTAATTTCTTATATCTCAGACTTTTGTAGTGTGCTGTGTATCTAATTTGTTCATTTGAGGGGTTTACAAAAAAGTTTTGATTTGTGTTTAGCTGCTCTGCAAAACCTAGTAAATATGTCTACTTATTCTGATGTTTCTTTAATTCAACATTTTTTCAGCCTCAGTCAGTCTCTTTTTAGAGTTGTTGCAAAGGCCTAATTTTAAATAGCTGATACACTGCTGTGCCTGATTTAAATTTTTCAATATTGTATTTTCTGTCTAGGATAGTAGGAACAGAATCAGTGAAAAGACTACACTTTTCTAGAGACAAATGAGAATGTCTGGACAACAAACTGCCCCAAAGCAGCTGCTGTATTTAGAGACTTCTCTTACTTCATAATACATACCTAAGATGGTGTAATACATACAAATCCAGTCAGCTTAGTATATGCTTATGAATTTTAGCTAATATGATGGAAGTTTAATTTAACTGGAGAAAATATTAATGCATGACTATATTTGGATCAACATTTTTATGGTTAACCGCTTTGTGGGGGCAACAGAAATAGAAAACAGTTAAAGAAGTTGTAGGCGAGTTTAAACAAGTGGGTTTTTAGAAAGGATTTAAAGAGAGGGAGGGAATCAATATTACAGAGGTCAGGAGGAAGGGAGCTCCAGAGTTTGGGAGCCCTGCACCCCATGACAATGAGGAGATGGGACAAGACAGTAAGATGAAGAGGATCTGAGAAACAAAGGAAAGGGATGGCAGTGTGAAGCAGAGCAGACAGATAAGGAGGAGCAAGATGATGGATGACTTTAAAAGTGAAACGAAGGTTTTTGAAAAGGATATGGAAATTTATTGGGAGCCAGTGAAGCTGTTGTAGGACAGGAGTGATGTGGGAAGAGGATGGTGTATTAGTGATTATCCGGGCAGCAGAATTCTGGACCAGTTGAAGGTTATAGAGCGATTTGTGAGGTAGACCAAAAATAAGGGCGTTACAGTAAATGAGGCGGGGAGGGTGTGTGACAGTGGAGTGAGGTGTGAGGGAGGGGGAAAAGGCGGTTAATGTTGCAAAGATGGAAGTATGCAAGAGTTGTTAATAGAAAGTGAGAAACTGTTGGTTTTAAAAGCATTGAAGGTGTGCCGATGAGAATGAACTTGGCTTTATTGCTGTTACATTTGAGGAAATTGGAGGAGAACCAAGATTGTAAGTTATTTAAACAGTTAAGAAGTTTGGATTGCCGGAGATGTAGAACTGGGTGTCATCCGCGTAGCAGTGAAAATGAATGTTGTGTTTCCAGAAGATATTGCCATGTAGTGTGGCAGAACACAGCTGTATCTTATTAGTGATTTCCGGCTTTTCCCATTTGACAGCCAATCGCAGCGGGGGGGGACCACCATATAAAGGTAAGCAGGGCATACGTACTGCATCACTTGCTGGTGACTGAGCTACGTCGTTTTCTGGCATTCTTTGGTTCTGCATCAGGTTTGTGGCAGGTAAGCTTTATTCAGGTACCATTTATTCATTCATCACACATTGTCCCTCCAGCGCTGCTCATTGCTGTTTCAATTTAGGGTCTTACGTTGGGTGTTGCTGCACGCTGTTGATTAATTTGGCATGGCAACATGACGGGGGGGGGGGGATTGGATTGGGAAAATGTAGAAAATGTAGCCAACAAACGGATGTTTTGACAACTTGGGCGCTCGGTAACATTCTGATTCACACTCCAGACCACTTAGTGGCATTAATGCACCAATTCGTTTTTGCCAACTGCCGAAAAATATATAGAATAAGAAGAAGAACTGCAAAACAGAGATCAGTGTTTACTGAATGCATCGAAGTAAGAAAAGAAAGGGAGATATATGGAGTAACAGGTAACTGGGATATATACTTAGACAGCAGAGACTGGTGGATGGAGTAAATTTTTGTATTGAGTAACACTATAAGAGTTACAGTAAGGTGTAGAAAACAAATGGGGGAGAGGGATCATTCATACTAGGAACTGCACTTTAAATCCTAGTTTCAAAAGCCAAATGCTTCAGACTCTATTAAAGGATTGCTTATGAATTAAGGCTGTTTCCATAATGTTTTTGAATGTAGTCAGGTGAGTAACTGGGAATGTAACTGTGCAGTTACATGCACTTACAGTTGGATAACAAATGGTATGATCTGTTTAACATTCATTAAAGAATTTCATATATATGATGAAGCCCTCTTCACTTGGCAGAATGGGCTTGTGTTCTTGTCCTGTCCACTGCATGAATCTGCCAACAGTCAGCTGCTGTGGAACTTCATTTTCCCCAGGACCCTGGCCATCTTGTTCTTTAATTAAGGATAGGTAATAGTGTAAACCAAAAAAACAAACAAACAAAAACTTAAAATGATGAAGTATTAGCTGCAAGATACCACAATCCTCAATTTCCTGTAGAGAGTCCTGGGAAAAGTTCATGAAGTTTGTATCTCTGTTGTATTTCACAGAGCTTTTGTCACTGATATTAGACCTTCAACCTATCAACTTTCTATGGCAAAGGCTGCATCAACCTTCCAAAACAAAAATTACAGAGTGCAGACTAAAAGCACAGCATTTCTTGCACAGAACAAGTTTTTATTTGGAGAACCTAACAAAGATCTACAGTACTATATAACCTGTCATCTTCCCTTAGAACAAACAGTGGAAGACAAAGGTCTAGATGTGTTTTCATTACCTTCAGCAGGTCATACATTTGCAACCCTTTTGCATTGGGACCATTCTCGTGATTGAGTGCAGGATAATAGTCATTTGTATTAGTATTTTTGTCTACATGTCAAGTCAACTAAAGCCTTAAAGGTGTAATAGGCAGTGAATGTTTGTGTGGCAATTGCAACACAATCTCATTTGGATAAATGAGTTCCTGCCACCTGAGGGCAGATTTATACTTCAACCGGTAAACTCACCAGATCTGAGTTCTTTTGATAGTTCACTTCAGTTCTGGTATGTATTTTCTGTTTTAAAACAACAATAGCGTCCAGTATGGTTCAGTGTCTTTATTAGCCTGTGGAGGAAAAGGAAGAAATAATTTGATCAGCCTCTCATCAACTTTATCCATTGGGTGTTGTTTTTAAAAAATGCGGTTACTACACAAATTTAAAAATCCGGAAACTCGTAATCTCCAATTGACCGATCTTTGCGTAGCAGGGGTTCACGTCAGGTCTGGAAGAGGTCTGCGTCGGGCCTCTGCGGAGCTACACAGCAACTATGGCGGTGACACACGCCGCGCGAGTAAAAATCTGCCTTAAGTATTTGTTTGTGTGTCAAGATGTCTCTGTTCGACTTGTTTATGATTGCAAGTCCTTTCTTAACATCTGAGTGGCTCACGAATGGCTTCTGTGGTTTCAGCTTACCAGTGCCGTGCTCCCTGCATCACGGCACTTCAGGCTTCTATAAGCGCTTCAGGAAAAGGCGAAAGCAGGGTGGTGTTGTTGTGAGGCTCAGAATCTGCTTGTGCTTCACCAGTGGTGGCTTTCTGGATCCAGCCTCTCTCGTTGGTCTCTCTGGTCTCCGGTGGATCTGGCCTGTTGCTCCTGATGTGCTGCCTGCATCATGCTGGCACTTTCCTATGGTGGCTCCTCGTCTTCGCCATCACCAAGCTCGCAAGTGCGTAGTAGATTTCTCCAGCCTTCCTGATTTGGAGTATGGGACTTTGTGGGAAAAACAGTACCTTGTTCTGCATCTGGTACTTGTCAATGCCAGATTGCTGGCAAAAAAACTTCTGCTTAAAAACTTCTTCGAATCTCAGGAGTTGGATTTTTTGTTCATAACAGAGATTTGGCTTCATGATGGTGAGTTGCCTTTTCTAAACTTCTTCCACCCGATTGCTGTTTCTCCAGCTTCCCCCAGTCCACTGATAAAGGTGGTGCCCCCCCCAATAACTCTCACGCTGCGCTAATTAAACCTCATTAGACCTAATTAGACCTCATCCACCCCCAAGGCCCTGCTCCTGAGGAGTTTTTTAACCACCTCAGTGACCTCAGAGATAGAGATAGGAGAGCCCACGCCAGGGTCCACCGACTCTGCTTCTTTGTCGGAAGACATGTCGATAGAATTGAGGAGATCTTCAAAGTTTTCCCTCCACCAACTCACAACATCTTGAGTTGAGGTCAGCAGAACCCAACCCCACTGTACACAGTGTTGATGGAGCATGCTTCCCCCTCCTTAGCCACCAGATGGTGGACCAGAATCTTCTCGAAGCCATCCAGAAGTCATTCTCAATGGCCTTTCCAAATTCCTCCAATGCCTGAGGTTTTGCCCTAGCAACTCTAGAAGCTGCATTCTGATTAGCCTGTCGATACCCATCAGCTGCCTCCAGTGTCCCACAGGCCAAAAATACCAGATAGGACTCTTTCTTCAGCTTGATGGCATTCCTTACTGCTGGTGTTCACGAACGAGTTTGTGGATTTCCGCGGTGTCAGGCACTAACGACCTTACGGCTACAGCTCCAGTTGGTCGCCTCAATAATAGAGACAGGGAACACAGCCCACTTGGACTCAATGTCCCCTGCCTCACCTGGGACATGGTTGAAACTCTGCTAGACATGGGAATTGAAACTCTTTTTCACAGGGTACTCCGCCAGACGTTCCCAGCATACCCTCACAACACGTTTGGATCTGCGAGGCCTGACCAGCATCCTCCCCCACCATCTGAGCCAACTCACCACCAGGTGGTGATCAGTTAATAGCTCTGTCGATCTCTTTACCCAAGTGTCCAAGACATGTGGCCACAAGTCCGATGATACAACTACAAAGTGGATCATCAAACTAGAGTGTCCTGGTGCCAAGTGCACATGTAGACAGTCTTATGCCAGAACATGGTGTTCGTTATGGACAATTCATGATGAGCACAATAGTCCAATAACACCACTTAGATTCAGATCAGGGGGGTCCAGATGAGCATTAAAGTCCCCCAGCGGAACGAGGGAGTCCCTGGAAGGAGGACTCCCCATCCAAGGACTTCAAAAAGGGTGGGTATTCTGAACTGTTTGGTGCATAAGCACAGACGTTCCACGTCCCCAGAGCTAGCTTCTACGTCCAAGGATCGGATCGCTAGGGTCCCTGCCTTCGGTCGCCGCCCACCCACACTGCATCCAACCCCTACAGTCACTCCTGCAAGTGGTCAGCCCACAGGAAGGGGGCAAAGGCCCAGTCACCAGGTGCTCGCCTCCGTGCCCCACCTCCAGGCCTGGCTCCAGAAGGGGCCCTGGTGACCCACGTCAAAGGAAACCTGGATCTATCGTTTTTAGTCATCATAGAGGTCTAATAGGCCGTGCTTTGTCTGGTCCCTCCCCTAGAGACCTGTTTGCCATGTGTGACCCTACCAGGGGCGTAAAGCCCACGATAACATACCTCTTAGGATTGTCAGGATGCACAAACTTCTCCACCATGGTAAGGTGGCGACTCAGGGAGAAGTGAGTAATATACTGTATGTTCCTGTAATTTCTGTCTTTTGAAAAATTTTAATTTTTATACTTCATACTACCTTGGTTTCATTAAACCATTCATTTCCAACAAGCTGAACTAGCTACTAGCTTTACCAAGATTGATATTTGATGTAGAGTACCTTTTAGACCAGGGGTGGGCAATTATTTTCTACAAGGGGCCATGAGAAACCTGAATTGTGTAAGAGGGCCAATCCAACGACAACTTGAACTTAATTCTGCTCAACTTTCTGCCATTGTAAAATTCACTAAATTATATATTATGAATAGCAGGTACTGGTAATCAGAAGAATAAAACTAGTCTGTAAATATTTCTAGTAGGCTATGTGAACATGTGGTGCATAGGTCAAATAAGAAAACACAATTACTGAATCAGTGCAATTTAATTTTAACTTGTTAATCTTCACAGACAATGAATAACAACAAACAACAAGTTTATAGAAATGCAACAATAAAACAACTTGTAATTTTTTCCTCCTCTTTTTACGTTTTCAGTGAGAATAATACAGTCTGTTCTGGGCTTGAACAAGGGCATTGAAATCTGGCTGAATGTCTGAGGTGGTGATGCAAAGGACAGCTGAGAGGTGGTCATTAGTGATGGAGGATCAGTTATTGGATTTGTTGAACTTCATCACTGAGAATGTCTGTTCACATACATAAGTAGATCCAAAGAGGACTAGAATCCTCTGAGTAGGCCTCCTCGGGTGTGGGAAGTTCTCTTCTTTGAACAGCATCAGCAACATGGTTCATCTTTAACACCGTTTTACGATACACTTCCTGATGTATAAAACAATGCAAACATGTCCATTTCTGTCACTTTATCCTACATTCTCTTTCAAAGACCAACTATTGTTTCACTGTATGGTGTTACTTCTGAATACTCCCACTTTCTCCCTGCACCATTGCCAAGTGACTAATCTCCAATTAAACTCCCAGCTGCTCACTTTTTTTTTTGAGTCAACAGAGGGAGCCATTGCTTTCTCTTAATAAAAAAATACCCCAGATTTTTCACAATTGTTGCAGATGCTCCTCTTTACTGTAGCCGCTCTGATTATCACGCCTCCCTCTCTCTCTCTCTCTCTCTCTCTCTCTCTCTCTCTCTCTCTCTCTCTCTCTCTCTCTCTCTCTCTCTCTCTCTCTCTGTGTTGAGGGGAGCGGGTAGAGAAAGTAAGCGCAGTTTGAGCCATGCTTTACGCGCCACGACAGCCAGAAGTGTGTGCTCGCTTCCACACGCTATATCTCTGCATAGCAGCACCCAGTCATGCCGCCTGCCTGAATGCCATGCCTAACAGCCGTGTTGGCAAAGAGTTACAGCTCATCTGAGGGGAAGGTAGCATCTTGCTTTGAGGAGGACAGAAGATAAAAGAAGACTGACCAGTTGCAGAGAGAGAGAGAGAGAGAGAGAGAGAGAGGGTGCATAACTCAACTCCCCTCCCTTCCTCGCCTCACTAAACAGAGCAAAAACGGAAGGCTTTGGAGTATTCAATTTTTTCTTTCGTTTTATATTTTTCTTATTCCTCATCGCGGTGCTGGGAGGTGCTTCATCCTTTCATATAGTATCTCTCTCCGTCATTTGCCTCCTCATCTATTTTTCCATCTATGTGGTATATAATTTCTTATATTTATGAGTGAGAGAGAGGAAAAGGAAGAGTTTTGTTTTAATTTTTTTCCTTTTTGCTCTCCCTCCTCACTCTTCCTCTTTTTCACCAAACCACACCATCCGTGTCGGTCCCTTATCATTTCATGTCAAACTGCCTCTTATTAGTTCATCATCCTCCCATCTCACACCTCTTTCGGTCTCTAAAGTCTGATGTTATATGAACTTGGATGAATATTCTTCAAAGAAAGCTAAAAAACTCCTCCTGAATGACTTGTTTTTTTCCCCCCTTTTCCTTCTCTTTTGGTCCCTCAACACCCATTTTCTTTGCATCACACTCTTGCGGGATTCTTATATGTTACTCTAGGTAGGTTAACTATTGTTTAGTGTCTGTCTATCTGTCTGTCTGTGTGTATTTGTGTGTGCTTTACGTATACATAAAACACACATTAACACACACATGCACTCGCACACTAAATGATGCCTAAAAGAAGAGTAATCAGTGCGTCGATTTTGGTCTGGTCTCGAACCATTTTTACATACTTCTCATCCTTCCTGCTTATCATGGTCAAGTTCAAACATTTTTAATTGTTCATTGAAAAGTCCTCCTTTGTTGTTCATTTCATGTCATCCCCCCTTTTCTGTTGAATGAATATAAATTCAGCAGTCACATTTGTGACTTTTTTATTTCATTTTTTTTTTCTGTATAAATTTGACAAATTATGTATATTTAGTCTCAGGTGCATCATATCAGTTATTTTCCAACCTGCATGCAGAATTTTGATTAAATATCCATCTTAAGTCATTGAGATCTCAGAGTTGATCCCATTTCAGCTTTGATTTGTTTCTATTTTCAGTCTGAAAGTCCATCAGCAGCCATTAGTTCTGTCCCAGCTTCTTCCCATCCTACACAGCACACAACCAAATATCTCAACAAGAAAAATGTACTGCTCCTGCATGTTTTCCGCCCACTTATCCCACACATAGACCTTTCTTTCTGTTAGATTCCTGAAGCTTTCACCATTTTTTTTGTGTATTCATTTTTATCCTCCTTCATGCAAAAGAGAGACCGGGTGCCATTAGCTGCTTGTTTATCTGAGTATTCAGAAGGAAAAGTAGTGGATTTGAGGTGTAATAGAAAACACGTGCAGTTTGTAGATAGACAGACTCATAGACAGATAAATAGAAGTTAACATCCAATTTTATCGCTACCTCTTCTTTTTATTTTTCTCCCCTTTTCATGTTTTGTTTGATACTTCTCACTGCCACACCTTTTTGTGAATGCTGTTTAAAGCATTAGCAGTGTTAGATTATTATCAATTAGCCTGCATATACCTGAAACTGCCCATTCGCTCAGCCTTAAGGTGGCCGAGTAGCTTAGGCCCACACCTGCTACTTTAGTCTCCGTGCCAACCCCTTTCTTATGGACAGTTAAAGAGGCTTAATAAATCCTTCTCTCTTGCTCTGAAAGGGGGGGATGTCATCATGAAGGAATATGAAGGACCACTCGTTTTGCTCTCTTTTTTTTGTGTCTCAACTCTGCTCCTCTGTAAACCATCTCCACTACAGTCTATAAATTATGTGTTACAGAAAAGAGTTAATTAGGTGAGTAGTGAATTAATAAAGCACCCACTACTTTTTCGCAAGTGACTGTATGCACATGCATGAAACAGAGGGTGTGTGCGCCCTGAATGTACGTGTATGTACAAGAGTACAGCTGATGTAGTAGGGGCGTGCATGTGTCTGCATGATGGGAATATGTTCTGCATGAACTTTCATCAGCAGGTTCTCTATGAAGGGTATTTTCAAATTTTTCCACCACATTTGCTTGCACGTTTAAATGTGACTTCACTTTACTGTGACTAACTGGTTGTTTATTGGAATGTGCCTTTGATTTTTATCCTTTTTTTAAATATACTTACCATTGTATATCCATCATTTTCACACCTCT
Source organism: Rhadinocentrus ornatus (assembly GCA_037177495.1). Taxonomy (NCBI): domain Eukaryota; kingdom Metazoa; phylum Chordata; class Actinopteri; order Atheriniformes; family Melanotaeniidae; genus Rhadinocentrus; species Rhadinocentrus ornatus. The sequence goes on from JBAMHW010000004.1 coordinate 8,393,520, forward strand.
TTCGGTTACCACTTGGCTTAGTGGTGTTTTTAAGCAGAAGAGACGTCTCATTGAAGCACAATTTATAATTCATGGCAGAAACCAGCCCCAAATACTTTATGAATTTGGTCGAATCTCTCACCATCAGCTAACATGAGGTGACGGTGTAGTGCTGAGTGCAGGTGCATGCATTTACATCAGTTTGCTTTAGTTACTTTTTTCCTCCTGGTGCACATGAGCTGTTGTTCTTTTAACAAATACTACATTGATTTCTTTCTCAGCCTCCATCACATTTCTTCTCATTATTTTTGGCTCGATGGATCTGCAGCAGATCTCTGAAAATAATCTGAATAAATCTCTTTAAATAAACCACAGATCTAAATGTGACTCGTACTCCAGCTTTGCTGCACTTGACTCTTAGGCATGACCTTAATGAGTATTCTGAACGTAATGGACTGAATGTCTCTGAAGGCATGATATATTATAAGTAATCCAATGCTGCATTCACCTGTTCACAACCATAGGTGCAATTTAAAAGTACTATTTTGAATTAAGTTGCTAAAATAAATAACAATGGCATGTTACTCATATCCTTGCATGCATGAGTCCTTTCTATATTTGACCTTTTAATGAAAATGTAATGTCCACTAACTGAAATGTAAGACATTACAAAAAATCCTACTGAGGTTTATTAAAAAAAAATGTTAACAGAGTGAGACACTTTGCTTCTTTCTTAAAGTTTTAAGTTGATTTTCACTGAACACCTCCAAGCTCGAAATCTAAATGATTAATTACATCTTTCAAAAAATTGGAAAGAAGTTTCTGTGTTGTGGGCATAGAGTCATTTTTAAAGGGCAGGAGACCTCTAGAGTTTGAATCTAATAAAGGATTTATGCTCAAAAAAGAAATCATTTAACACCTGAATGAAAAAAATAGAAAAACAGGCACTTTATATATCAGAGATGATCACTGCAATGAAGACAACACGATTCTTGTATTGAAATATTCAAAAGACATTTTTTATTTTAACAAAATGCCTTTTCTGTTATTCCATAAGTGACTTTTTTTAAAGCTTCTGCTTATTTGGTTTATGCAAAGGCTCCAAAAAGCAACCAGTATCGAACTAAAATTGCAAGAAAATCTAATCAAATTAAATCAAACTTTATTTATATAGCACTTGTCAGACAAAAGTAACTCAAAATGTTTAAAACAAAGCAACCAAGTGCAAACATATACATACAAAAAACAAACAAACCACAATTTAAAGCACAGAAAGCATAAAATGCAGGTTCTCCAAGTAGACAAATACAAGTTTAAAGAATAAATACAATACAAAAATGTAAAATTAGATAAGATGAGAATTACAATGAAAGTCAAGGATAATTAGACCATAGAGTCAAAGCAAAAAATGGATTTTTATTTAAAAAAAAGTTGGTTTCACTGTCAGATTGGAAGAAAATTCCAAGACTTAACTATATACTTAATTATAAGCTGCATATGCAAGCCCCTCAAAACACAAATATTCTGCATGTATACACACATATTCATTACCTTAATTTTTTTTTAAATTGTAAAGTACAAAAATCACACACAATAGGTTTTGTACCTTCAAGGTTGTTGCTTTATATGAACTCCCTATAATCCACTATTATCTGGTGATATTTCCAGTAAACCAAATCTAAAATAAAACCACCTATTTTTCTAATCTTCTGGTTTAAAAAAAACAAAAAAACAAACAAACAAAAAACTTTTTTTACACTACCCTTTTACCTATTTAATCCAGATTATCAAACAAATTGAAATGATTCATTTACTCTTTTGGTGTTTGGCAGTAGTATGTAATGTGCTTTTGTACCGTTTTTCTTTATTTAAATGAAAAGTAAAAGATAAAATATATCAATAAAATATGGCTGTTTATTGTTTTGGTCGTTAACCAACCTGCATCTGCAAGGTACTCTGATATTTTCCACATTTTTTCAGATAAATTTGTCATGTCCTTTATGGCCTACATTATATCTGTCGCCTTCTTATTTCAGATCATGAGCAGCAAAACAATGCATCTGCATGACTGCATCCAACTACAGGGGACAAGGCACAACTGTAAACTATACATGACATGATGCTGAGAATGATAAATGATGGATATGTTACAGGTTTTTTATCATTTTATACAACACTGGCAAATATAGCTTACATTATAAAGATTTATTTAAAAAAAATTAAACTCTTTATGCTGTGAGCTACTCTTTAAAGCATTTTAAATCAGACGTGCTCTTTGTTGTGACCTCTTGAATGAGTTGACACATAAGGAATGAGATGGTTAAAGAAAGTATCCTACACATCCAGAGCTACTGGAAGTCAAAAACAACATGGTTAACATCTCCATGAAACTCAATTATTTAAGTGTAAATTAAATCAAAGAATTGCTGCAGTTATCTACATCACAGATACAGATTACAGATTCTCCAATCAAAACAATTAGGTTTATTTTTGCCCTTAAATATTTGACACCATATTAGCCTTCTGGAAAAGCACTGCCCTCACAGGCAACAAGAGGAAAATCCAACCCATATGAGCTTTTCCACATTGGAGCATTTTCCTTTTAACAAGCAACAAAACCCTCACACAAAATGTAAACAACCACATGAAACACATGATGAAGACCAACAATATGCAGCTTTTTTGAGTACAGTTTAGTTAAAATACAGGTTGGGATTAGCAGGAAAACATTACTTAGTGTTACCTAATAATCATGAATAAGACTAAAACATAGCTGATGCTTTTACAACGATTACAGTTCGTATATTTCTTCCAATGTAATTATAGGTTATTTTATGGCCCCATGTGGTTATATCTGAGTGCTAAAGAAGGGTCACATAGACTTTACTTTTAAATTCAGATTTAGACTCTTTTTTTAGTTAATATCAGAAGATGACATGAATGTCAGAAATATATCACATATTAAAAAAATGCCTTTAAAAATATGTGAATAAATCATAATGCAGCACTGCTTGTTAAACTGCAACAAATGCTCGAGTAGTTATACTACCAGACATGATAAATTATAAATGCCTGGATGCCTCTGCAAAATTTCTCGTGACGTGTATATTCTGACATCCTATCCTATAAATTTACATATCTTTTTAGTTTTGGACTCTTAACTTTAAAAACACTAGGTAAAAACACGCAGAAAACAAGAGCATTGAACTAAATTCGGGGTGCAGTGAAAGGAGAACATACCTCAAGAGAGAGAAGCCTTGACCTCAGAGGCAATTGACTTGTGTACACTGTGGCATTCAGCCTGCACCAACAGCACTTTGATCCACCGCTGTACTCTGCAGACTGACTGTGTCCTTTTGATAATTTTTTTTTTTTAAAGAAAATGTATTTATTTTCTCCCTTTCAGACTGGGAAGAGTGGGCCAACAAGCTGATGATCATGAAAGGCTAAATTAAGCAAAAAGGCACAGAGTGACAGAAAGCTGAAAAAGAAGAGGAGTACATAAACACTCACTGCTGCTCAACCTCCTTTATCTCCACGGCAACAGCGTTCACATGCTTGCAGACTTCTTGAGGGAGACCTTAGCGAGCTGTTTCACCCTCTTTGGAAGGAGGGGATAAGGCAGGTGGATGGAAAGAGACGAATGAAAGGACTTCCATTCACCCCACTCCACTTGTCAAGTTTCTGTTTCTTTCCACTCAGTTCTGACATTTTAAGTTAACAGTTGCTTCTCCTAAAATCAGAGTCAAAAGCATATTTCAACCAGTTTGGATCTGTTTTTTTGCAATCTAGGTTTTTTTTTTTGGCTGCACTTCTACCTCCCCCCACTCAAAGAGGTGTACCCCACACCCAACTCCACCACCTCTCTGCTTTGATTCAACCCAAGCCTGCTCCTCCATCACCCCTTCCAGAACCCACCTCAGTCACCTCTGCGCGCCTTCATCTGCCTACATCCCTTCATCCGAGGCTATGAGAGGAGGAGTTGAATCCCAGACCGCTCCATCATGCCAGTTCTGAAGAGCAGAGAGGAGATCTGGGCTGGCAATGTTCAAGGTAGGCCCATGGATTTCTGTGACTGGGCTGTATGCATATGTTCATGAAGGTTTCCTTAAGTTTCACCCCTAAAAATCTACTTGCTGGAAAGAATTTCAGGTGAATCTTTGTGTCAAACACATTGGATAACAACTTACCGTACTTATAAACCATTTAGTTTGATAATTTCCTAGAAATATCCCCAGATAATTATTCATTTTTCTCATGTACAACTGAATCAAGAACTAGAGTCCTACATCTGAAAATGCCACGTGTTGAGTCATCACCAGAACAGTTGGTTAGTGCTGTGTTGTATTATTAAAAAGTGCATAAATTTTCCTCAATCATGATAATTTCAGGTCGCGTAAACAATCAGCAGAAGTGGAAATAATTACTAATATAAAAATAAGGCCAACAATATTGCTTTAATTGGTCTTGACACATGGTGTGACAACAGTCTCAAGGACCTTTGGTTGAGTTCCTAGGTTTTTATGTTTCAATAAAATGTGCTTTTGTGACAAAAATCACTTCATAAAATCATATCTATGAAGTCAAACTCTGTGCAGGCCATATCTTTTCTAAGGATGACTTGAGCTGTAAGTAAATTGCCTGTTTAAACCTATACTGTCATGCTTGATAGATAAAGCCCATCATTTGCTCATAACGGCCTGTTTGAGGGCGAGACATCTTCTACGGTCACGCAGGACAAGGAAAAGAAGGATGAGAGAATGGCAGACAAGCATGTCTGCTGCAAAAGAATAAGAGACAAACTGGTGTTTTCTCTCCTGGTGCTTTGTGAGGCAGCCTGGTATTGAGATAAGGGATAACAAGGCACTAGCTTCGATAAGCCCATCAAAACCAAGAGTTGCGCTGCTCCACAGGGGAAAGCAGGTCTAGACAATATTAACCGTGCTAAGCAACAGTGTGGAAGCTGCTGCCTGTTTTTATTGCTGAGCTTTTTCTCTTTTCAGCAGGTGGTTGGGAGTTTGACTAATAAGTTAGAAAATAAAATAACAAAATGATCTGTTTGTTGTGACAAAGGCTAAAAAAAGATGTCAAAGGCTATAAAAAAGAAGATATCAGTGAAATCATGAGGCCCGGTAAAAGTGTGTTTCATCTTCCCTCTTGTGAGCAAAACTGTTTTGAGATAGAAAATGAGCAAAAGCCTTCATCCTCTCACTGTGTTGGGATTCTGCCTGTGAAGCTGCTCCAGAATTTTGTCTCTTGGTGGCATTGCGGATTAGATAGTTGGCTGAGCTGTTTTTTTCCTTGGGGTAAAGACTAGTTTATGCTTGCAAATCTAAACCGAGCTTTTCCGCACACATCGAAGCACCAAGATCTGATGCAGCCGTCTAATTGTGGCGCATGTCTTTGTCGAAGCGTGACTTGGAGGAGGTGTGACAGCTGCCTGAACAACACAACATCTTCAGCTATGAGCTGGTTGCTGTACTTATAAAAAACAAAACAAACAAATAGAGCCAATGTGCTGCACTCTAAACTTAAATTTTCTAGTTGCAGTAGTTGGGTGTCAGCTGCCATGGCAAATATGAAATGGCTGCAGGTGAGTTGTGTTTGTAGGGGATCTGAGGAGAAGAGCTGAGAGATGACAGAGAGAACAAGCAAAGGGGGTTAAGGTGTGGCAGACGGAATAAGAGACAGACAGGCAGCAAATCCTGAGGGAGCTTCACTGCCGGTAGATGAAGGAGTCAGCTTTGTAGACAGATGTAGCTGTAAGTGAATAATCAACAAGGCATAGGAGGGTTTTGTTGTTGCTACGTCGTGATGCTTCATGGGTTTTTTTAGAGTGGAATGGGTGGAGCGGATTACTGGATCTGAATCTCTTGACAGGCGGGGAAGCATGGCCCCGTTTTGATCGGTAGACCGTGAACGGCGTGGCAGCAGTGAATTGCCACGAATCTGAAAGTGCTGGAGATGACGACGCCGGAGCTCACACACAGCCGGCTGAGTCAGTTTTGGATACGAGACTCGTGTAGCCAGCTTTACAAATGTTGATTGAGTCGTCAAAGAATTGCAGGTGCTGAGCAGCCTGGTGTTTATTGTTTACTCAGAACCAGCGAGAAGGAGACGTGCAAAGTATGTAGTTGCACATTGTTACAACAATTCCTCTGCAATCCATGCATTTTTCAAGAAATGGTACACATTGCACAATTATTTCTTTACTCAAAGTAAAGTAGCAGTTAAAAAAAGACCCATGTGGTAGTTGTTGTTTCCTTTTTTAATGGCTTTACATGCAGCTGTTCCTTTCCAGTTTTATTGCTGTTTTCTAGAAGGAGTAAGATGTACTGGAGGGTTAGCATGAGCCTTCTAATACAGTATCTTACCTATCTTATTTATTCAATTCAAGATTTATAGTAGGATTGTCGTATTACTCAACAGATCTGTCAAGTTCATAATGACGCAAATTAAACCAAAAACCTGAACTTGTGACTGGACAGCCATAACAAATGCAGATACACACGGGCACACAACGAGGTGCAGCTACGCAGTAGTCATCAAATCATGCTCTTTGGCATGAATAAGCATACAGAGCAGGCCTGTTTGATGCTGGCTTTGTGTGAAGGAAAAGCAAGAGTTCAGGGTTCAGACGGCAGGATCTTAAGTCACAAAGGCTGCTCAACTGGTAAGTGGAGCACATTTGGCACCTCGGTGCATTAGAGATAGATGTTCAGAAAAACAGCAGAGCGACTCTTTAGTGTGGTTGGGAATGCTGATGCAGGAAGAGTAGCAGTGCATAAACAGGGATGGACGCACATTTCCATGGTCAGTGGTGCAACAACCATTAACACTGGTCTATAGAGATGCAGAAATAATAAGACATGGTCAAATTCGTTTCCTAGAGATTTTTGGATAAGTGGGTGGGTGCATGTTTGCAACTCCCAACGATTCAGTGCTTATAAATATATCCAATTATGCCACGATACCAAATGAATACACACAATATGCAGATTAAAATTAACTTTTCTGCGTATGATGGAAACTTACTGGCCAGTTTGGCTGGTGATGAATGAAGCAAGTCATTTTGCCTATTTGTTCTAGTAGTGATGTCACCCATAAAAACAATTCCAAGACGTACCAGACATGCATCGGACACGTGTGTTAGTTTAGCTTTAGTTTAGCATGCATGATGTTATGTGTGCATTACTACCCGACAAAGTGCAGATGAATGAGGAGCAACATTTAAACAAGTAAAGTGCTGTATAGAAAGAAAATACAAAAATACGGTGGTTAGACGTGTATGGAACAAAGCTGGTTACACAAAAAAGAGGTAGGGGAGAAATTTGATGATGAAAGAGGAGGTGAAAGCCATTGAGGTCTGGCATGAAGATAGTTTGTGCTCAGAGTTCATGCACAAATACAAACACCAAACTAAGGAAAGCAAGATTTTCCAGTGGTTTTATACGATTGTGATGCTTTTGACATGCGCAATGCTTACTAGTTCGGTAGAAGAAGAGTTGTCTTTTTTTTGTTTTGAGCTTTTTGACTGTTGAAATTCTCAATAATCATTAACTCTTTCAGTTTCTAAGAAAAGTGTTGTATCCTCCACAGTCCCGTTCTGTTTGGTGTTTGATTGGCTCAAAAGTTCTCCATGTAAATGCAGTAATTAAGAGAATGTTATGAGGGACCGTTTGAGAAATTATTCAGGCTTACCCTCACACAGACATGTGAAATTTAAGTCATTCACATATTATACTAAAACCTATTGTGTATCACACTGAAATAATTTTTTCAAATAATTTCATCCCTTTTTTGTGAGGTAACACTAACTAAAAGAATAAAAATAAATAAAATTTAAAAAAAAAAATGTTTGCGTCCCCTGGGGGGCTCACCTAATGTAAAAAAAAAAAAGAAAAAAGTGAAGAAAAACTTGAAAATAATAATTAGACTTCAATAATAACAAGAAAAATGTGTTTTTAGCCTTTTTAGTCAGATCATCAGTTTTATTCAGGTTCTTCATCAATATTGGCCGTCATCATGTCTGGTGGTTTTATGACAGATATTATCACCATGGAGATGGTTGGTGAGATGGAAACAGATCTCTCTTTTCTTAAAGAACTTACTTTAAAGAATTAAGGTTGAGCTGAATAATTGTTTCAGAAGGTGACTGAAGAACAATAGATAAGCACACACAAGCAACAAGCAAAGTGTATAATTAATATGGCAGCTCAGAAAGTGTGCGTTTGAACACATTCACTCAAATGACCGACTCCACCAACCACAACGACACTGCAACGCTTGATTCCCTCACTGGTGCCAGGGGAGCACCACAAACTGCTACCTGGTCTGTGGGAAACACTATTAGAAGCAGTTTCAGTACCGTGTTTGAGGTTTCACTATAATATGTGAATGATTTCAGTATAATATACGAGTGGTTTTAGTATAATGTGTGAATGACTTAAAGGTCCTATATTATAAAAAAGTTCATTCTCAGTCATATGTGTCCTCATAGCCTGTGTATGAGCCCCAAAATGAGAAATTTCTGTTTCCTTTCTCACTTGTTTGCTCCACTTTTTAGTGAATGTGTGCTTAAACTGAGCCTGCCCTCTAAAATTACAGAACAGGCACCAGCAAAAGCCAGATCCTCTTCTAGAGAGGGGTGTGGCACCACTCATGAACATTTTAAGGTTCAGACACAGAAACAGACCATTATCAACTGGAGCCACCTTTGGAATGGTTGAAATTAAGGACCAAGGATGAATTTGGGGTAATACACTTTAAAAACAATGTTGTTGAACCTCTGAAACCCATATAAAATAATTGAAAAAAATTATATTATGGTATGTGACAAAGTGGGTGAGGCCACACCATTTGCCACGATTATAATATAAACCTGTGCATATTAATGTCAACCATAAC
>JBAMHW010000004.1:8403669-8415485 GCA_037177495.1 Rhadinocentrus ornatus
AGCCACGTGAGGCCAGGCTGAACTTGTCCGTAGGTCCTGTATTTATTTAGATCAGCCTTGAGATCCACCATCAGTTGACGATATTCACGATGCTGTTTCCTTGTTTGTAAAATAGGATGAACCCTTGTATTGTTTTTTTGTGTTTTTCTTTTGTACAATAGAGTAAACAGCACGATTTCTATCAATTAGTGCAAAATCTTCTGACTCTTCATCATTCATACCTTGTCTTCCTCCAATATCATAACCAATCAAATTTCTTGGAGAGCGCGATGCGCAACACTACCGCTGTCGCTGCTGCTTGTCGCGTCCTGTGTGTTGGGTTTTACCTGGATGGCGATGAGTTTCACCTGTCGCTGTCTTCAGTCGCCCCCGTGTGTAGAGCTCATGAGCATCATGGCAACGGGGTGGCAGTGGCTTGGTTAGCAGAGCAAGTTGTCTAATGACTGGAATGTTGGTGGTTCAAATCTGCCAAGTCCTTGGGAAAGACACTTAAACCACCCTCATACTTCACCTTCCTTGCCTCCAATGTGGACATAACTGGTGTATAAATAGCGAATGTTCGGCTGTGTTTGGAGAGGCTGTTGGCACAGATTGGCTGCCATGTTTCGGCATGTCGGCTACACATGTAGCTTACCATTATTCAATGTAAAGTGGCATGTATTGCTTTAAATGCACTTGTACCCTCAAATGGAAAGTCTGTTCTGAATGACCACTGTTTATCCTATGAACAGGAACAGCCTGATGGGATTGGTCTCTATCAGAAAGACGAGGGCTCACTGAGAGGTTTGATGAGCGTGAAGATGATAAATCATACGTTAGAATCTTTCTGTTCGCCAATGTCAACCTGCAGGGTGGAGAAAACCTTTTAGGTCCAACGACTGGTATTGTTCCGTGTGTGGCTTGTTTCATCGTTGCACATATGTTTTACTTTAGTTGAGGGTAGGAGTTGAAGTGGCTGTGTGTGTTACTGAGCTCCTAAACCTCAGGCTTGAATCAGTGTGGAGAGGAAAGTTGACGTGCTGCCTGTTGTGAGTTTGAGTGAGCGTGAACGTAAACATGTTTTACAGTTTCTGTCACTTTGACGTCGACAATGTGATGTTAACAGCCAGTCCACTCAGGGACTGAAAAGCTAAGTGCTGGTTAGAAAGGTTTCTTTTTTTCTTTCCTTCACACCTGTTCACCTAAACACTAAAATGCAACACTTGAAAAGTCTCCCAGGAAATATTATGTTATAATGTTTGCTGTTTCTCCTCTTGCTCCCTCTCCCTGTCAAAATCAGTTTTTCACTCCACCTTCAAGTTCGAGTTGTTTTGCGTCTCTCCTCATTATGTGTCTAATTTCTACCTAATTTTAGCCATTTTACACCTATAAGTAGATATTCTGGGTCTCGTTTAAAACTCATTTAGATGGTTTTGTGTGTCATTTTGGTCCTTTTGCATCTCTTTGCAGATGTTCTACGTCTGTGGCAGTTATGTAAGGTTATTGTTATTATAGTGTCATTTTGTGCTATTAGCACATTTCTTGTATCTTAGGGGTTATTTTGTTTTTTCTTTCCCCTATTTTATGTCTTTTTGTGATCATGTTACATTGATTATTGGTAAATTAGTGATCAAATTTGAGTCTTTTTGCATCTCTGCTTATTTGTAATCACATCTTATATCTCATAATAGTTTAATTTCTCTTTGTGCTAATACCTGAATCCATTTGTCACCATGTTTTTTTTTTTAATATAATCTAGGTATTTATGTCATTTTTGTATCTCTTTATTTTCTTGCCCACTTATGCTCCACATCTTTTTTTGGTTGCTTTGTGTCTTTATTTCAAGGATATAAATTATTTTTCTAGATTTAATTAGTTAAACTAGGAATGGAACAGCCATGCCCCCCTATTTTGTTAAAGTTAGAAACTAAAGCTCTTTAATATACCTCTCCTTTTCAATCTCTAGTCATGTGTAACTGTGAGAGCAGGAGGAAGAGCTAAGAATAGAGAAAATGGGGGCCAGCGCTGATGCTGCCTCTTCCCACGATGTTCAGCTTCTTAATGTTCTGCTCTGTTTCCGAACAAGCACTCTACCAGGCTTTTGCTGACATGTTTGTGCAGCTTCTGCTACAACAAAATGCTGATATTGTCATATTAGTAATTTTACCTTTTATTGAGGTATCAGATGCAGTAATTTAGCTACAGATGGCTCTTTTATCCTGCATGTATTCAGTAATAACACCAGCAGAAAATCACATCCAAGGACTTCATCAGAAACTGTCACTTTTTATTTCATGCCAAAGGACCCCTTTTGAAGCTCTTCCACTGACAGTCAGGGAACAGACTGAGAGGGTTTTTTAAGTATAATCTTACCACAAATAGAAGAGAATGATGGGACTAAAGGCAAGATCTGGGAGCTGAGAAGAGGGCCAAGGTGCAGAGATGAGAAGGAATGATGGAGGGTTCAGTGGCTGAATTTTATGATGCTATTCTAAAAAGATAAACAAGAGATAGTTGCAAGAAATAGTGTGATACAGCTGACTTAGCAAAAAGAGGACAATAATCTGATATTTTCAGAGAGGGACAAAAAAATGATGTAAGAAAAGAAAATCAAAGGACTAAACAGGTTTTATGAAACAACCCACCAACAGATCTACAAACCCAAATCAGAAAAAAATTATACTATATAGTAAATTAGTTAAAAAATATTCTTTATTTTTCACATCCAAGTCTGCATTTTCAGGTCTGACACATGTATGAAATCATTTATGACTATGTAGAGCTTGCAGTGGGGTAAAAAAGAGAAAGGGAGAGATGGTGTTATCAACGGGTTATTGCAATTAGCATTTGTTGAAAAGAAAAAAAAAGAAAAGAAAAGAAAAGAAAAAAAGAAAATGATTTGGACCAGTATCTTCGAGAAGAAAAAAGATTGCATGAAAAAATAAGCAACAAAAATTTCTTTAATAATGATTAGAAGAGTTTTTTTGTGTATATTGATCTACAGTGAGGAATATTATGAAATTTTTAAAGCAATCTGGAGGCATTTTAGTGCATAAAGGGTGCAAGCCTCAGGACACCTGCTATCTGCATCAAATAAGAACTGCCACTCATCAGCAGCTGATATGACCACACAGAAAATGGATTACTGTGGGAAACCTTTGTCAAGCACTACAATACTGTTACATTCACAAATGTCACCTAAAACTTTAACAGCACAAAAGAGGCTTTTTGTTAGCTTTGTCCAGAGGACACAAGATTTTTCTTGCTTTTAAGGGAAATGGATGCTAAGTGCTCTGAACTGGAGATGAAAAGTACTACCCAGACTCTTATTAGCAGCATGTCCAAAAGCCATGCGAGCTCACTGATGGTAGGATGCTGATCAGTTCCCCTTAGCAGATAAGTTGCAGTTAAGTTGCATTTCCAGTGACTTAAGACTCGACTTGGACTCACACTCAAAAGACTTGAGACTCGGCTCAGACCCGCGATTTGAGACTCATGAAGTCTTATTTATTTATTTGATTTTTTTCACGATTTCCTCTCTGTCTGATATCTATCATTTCCCCAAACACACTGATTTAATGTCACACAAACACATACGTGTCTGCAGTGCACGTTGAATCAATCAAAACAATAGCAGCGGCAACACATCTGTTGCTAGAGCGCCGCTGTAACTTTGGAGCAGTAAAAACTTAATAAAGAGGCACCAAAGCAAGATCAACAAATTGCAAAGGTTTTGGTGGATGCTGGATCCACCACATTCACGTTAAAACACACCTGGAGAGGTTCGTCACTGTAATAATAAAGCTAATGTTAGCATCTATGATAGCAACGAGCTTAGAGCCACAGCTGTGCAACGTAAGCGTATTACTATTTTTGTACTAAAATAATGTTAATTCCATCAGATTGGCATCATTGAGACTCTTAAATTCCGTGTTCTTATCCTGTTTTTTTTTTAATCCCAGAGATTGTTTTATTTTCCTAAGGTTTTCAATTGTTATTATATTGTGTTTTTATTTTTATTTTTTTTTATCCATCTTAATCTTATTTATTGTATTTTATCTTTTTATTTGTCTTTGCCGTTATATTGAATAATAGCGGAACACTGTGCACTTAATGTTTTTGTCACTCGATCAAGTACCTGTCTTGTCAGGGTCAATGTTCGTTTTATTAGGGAATACCAAAGGCTACCATTGTTTCTGCAAAACAAATCTACATACGGGTATCAATAAAGAAACAATGAACCTCACGAGGCTTGTGCAGAACCTGAATTGAATCAAGTCATTTGAATCAAGTGTGATTTGGATCTGGTGTGTTGCTACAGGACAGTTGGTGATCCTGGTCCTCTCCATTCAGAAAAAATGCTATGAACTGCTGTATTAGTTTAGAAGATTTCTCTGTGGGTCCAGATGGAATTTGGTTTTTACAAAAAACTTTTGTTGGTAATAGGGTTGTCACGATACTAAAATTTTAAAATCGATATAGATACTAACAATGATGCTCGTTACTATTTTGATACTATAGAGGGGAAAACATTTATTCTTTCAATCAAAATCAAAGCACCACAAAAATCACACAATCCAAACAAAAATAAATTTAAAAAATATATATAGAGAAAAGACGTTAACAGTGCAATATTTTAAAACTATTAGTTTGTGCATAGTAGGGTTGTCGGATACTAAAATTTCAAACTTGATACCGATTCTAAGGATGGTGCTTGATAATAACCTACTATTTTCGATAATATAGAGAAGGAAAAAATGATTATTCCCTTAATCAAAGTCAGAACACCACAAAAATCACAACACAATATAAGCAATGCAACAAATATATATGAATAAATATAAGAAAATAAATTAACAGCTTAAAATAAATGCATAATTTTAAAGCTCTGTTAGTTTGTGCAGAGATAGTCTTCATAGTCTAACAGTGTTGTCAGGCAGTTTGCTCACTGTGATGCAAAAAATAAAAAATAAAAAAACATTTCAACCACTAGTTAGAGTACTTATTGAAATAAGTGTCCTTATCTTCACAATGCTTGAGACGAGATCAAGTAAAAAGAAGAACAAGCTAGTTAAGACTATCTACTTTTTAAACTAGATTAATTAAAAGCATAAAAAAGATTAGCTTTTTAAATGTTTTATTTTTTTGTGGCTGAGGTGGTAGAGCAGGTTGTCCAATAATTGGCAGGTTGGTGCAATTCCCACTCCCCCAGTCAACTGTCGTTGTGTCCTTGGGCAAGACACGTCACCCTCCTTGCCTCCAGTGGCATCGCTGCTGTATGAATATGTAAATGAATGTTTGGTGGTGGTCGGACAGGCTGTAGGCACGTATTGGCTGCCACGTTTCCGTTAGTAGCTTCACCAGGTATGAGTGAGGAGTGTGTATGAATAATAGATACAACATAAAAGCGCTTTGGGTACCTTGAAAAGTGCTTTTATAAATCTAATCTGTTATTATTATTAGAGTCACCATGTTCATCTAATGATTTTGCAAAGAAAGCTTCATTTATTTAAACATGTTGTGTTACGAGAAGATATGGAAACATTACAAAATGAATAAAAAAGTAATAAAAAGTAGTGAAAAAAGTCAAATTGAGGTACATTAAAAAATAGTAATAAAGTGGAAGAGAATAAATTTTAAATATCTTGTGTTAAGTCTGTTGAATAAAATGAAAGTCAAAGGAAATATAGCAATCACTATTTTAAATCCTTTTGCAGCTTTGTGTTTTTGGGACCCTTTCTTGTAGAACAGTTTTTTTTAAATAAAACTGAACAGTCTGATTTACATGACGACCTGTCATAGCTGCTCTCTGTGTGCGCAGTGAAGTTCCACCTGATGCCACATCCAAACACGTCAACCACCTGAAAACAGTGTTTTTTTGTGTCCGTGCAAATTGCTTTTATTTGACATCTCCAGGACTTTTGTTTGTTCAACCTGTTCAAAGTGACAGTAAAAGTGTCTCCATTAGATCCTCGGAGCGGGCAACTTGTCAATTAATTATCCGTGACCTGAGACTGGGAGTGGGGTTTGCAGAGCAGACAGCTGTGGAAGTGATGAGGAAGAATTCGCCTCTGCTGTTGTACAAAAACGGAGGCTTAGGTTTGGGGAGAGGTGCAGTTGTCAGTGATTCTGAACAAAGCAGAGAAACAGCTGATCAGGGTGATCTGCCAGCCTTTCAGGGGGGTAAATTTGAAAACTAACACAGGAAAATGAGAAAATGCAGTCAAGTGTTAGTATGTGTCTGCATTTAAGCCTTAATGTGAACTGAATGAATGGGTGAAGCAAGTGGTTGATGCAGGGTGTGAAGGATTACGTCATCCCAATGAATGGAAAAATAAAATCTGTCTCCTTTTCCTGGTATTCAGTTAAAAACAACAACTGAAGTCTAATGTCAGAAAATGGTGGCAAATCTTTTTTACTTTGTTAATTTAAAGCTGCATCTGTAGTTGTGTATCTAAGTGTGGACCAGATTATATTGGAGACTTAAATGAACATGTAACGGTGAGTTAAAATTCTGGATCATACCACAAACTATCTCAACTTTTATCATAAACTGTTGGGTGAATTCATTAAATCCACTGATAATTATTTCAAAAGCTTCTTTGTTATTGTAAAATCATCACGATCTCTGAAACAACTGGATATTTCATAGTAAATGTGCTGAATATTACACCTCATAACAGGCATTTTACAGACTAAAAAGCACCCTTTACTGTACTGGATTAACTCCTGTTGGATACAGATAGGAGCTGTTAGTTTCTCATCATTTTTAACAAGTGTCCAAGGACGGTTATTAATATTTACTGTAGTCATGAATGAAAACGAGGCACCACCAAGAAACAAATGACTAAACATGGGCATCAGTCTAAAGGGTTTGTTGGTTTGTGTATATTAATCTAGGACACATATATGATGCACACAGAGCAGACAATGGACGCTATGAATCCGAGTACTGACCTTCACAACCAACAGTTATCACAATAAACTTTGATCACAAACAACTTCCCCTTAAACCAACAGAATTTATTAAAGGTATTAATAGCTGTTATTCATATTTTAATAAATGCTATTGTTTCCTGAAACTGAATACAGGATTATTTTACTTCATGATTTCTGCAATTTTATGAGTTAAAGACATTTGTTGGTTTTAATGTTTCAGATCAATATTGTACAGACAAGAAAACTGTTTACAGTACAAGACATTTTTTACACATATTTACACAGAACAAATCCATGACTTAAATTTGTCACTTCTATGAAACCTTGAAGGAAAATATGACTATTAACAGATACTACCAAGTACATAGTCATCTTCACAGCTGATTTAACTGTAAAAAAGATTTATATGTGATCACTTTCACTGATTGCAATGGCATGAAATTGATGATATAAAATAGTATGGTCATTTTTATAAAATTATTAGTTTAAATGTAAAACATGTTAAAATTAATATGGTCCATTTCTTGCAGAGATCTGAACAAAAATGTGTTGAAGGTCAGATAAAGACTTCAGTAAGCCTTTTTATGAGACAAATAAAATTTTAACTACTTATGTAGCACCCAACTGTCTGATTTTCAGAGGTTTTGTTATGAGCAATTTGTTTTGGAACTTTGTCTTTTATCTTCGTCACCTCCTCTTAATCTGGTGTTCTTGTGGTCTTGCCAACTGCATTTACAGTTCTGGTGACATTTGGATTTCTTTCTCAGTTATATTTTTATTTCCCGTGTCCACTAATATCTGTACCTCCTTCAGGTTGAATTATATGTTGTGTTTGCGATTATCCGGCTCTGCTACTAAACTCCATGGCTAAATCGTCATTTGCTGTTTGCGCCTGTTATCGATTGTGCCAACATTTTTAGTCATCATGAACAAACAACATGTGCAATTTTTATTTTTTGCAATTTTGTGCTCTTTATCAGGGATCTTAGTAAACCAGGCCCTTTGAGTAGAAACCTGCCAGTGCATTGCATCCTTGTCATTTGGTTACATTTATACTGCTATTTCTCTGCACTCTGGGACAATGCTGGTGAAAATGACAAAGTTGATTTCTCAGCCACAGAAACAACATTTTATTAAGATAACTGAACATGTAAAAAATGGAAAACGAAAAGAGCTGCAAAATGATTTGGTGAAAAGGGACCTGCATAATTCCTTCTAGATACAAATTTCAACTAATCCCAGACTTCCTTCAGAGAATTGAGAATAATGTGGCTTTGCAATCTTTCTCATAACGCCCTATCCTGCCATAGACTTGTACAAATAGAGAATATCTTGTTTCGCATACTCTCCTCCCACTGATGTTGAGCAACATCTGTGCCTCCTCTTTCACGAGGTATCACTGCTGCATCAAGCTCACAGTTAAACTTTTTTCTGCAGTAAGTAATGGCACAAGTAAAGAGCCATTGGCAGGAAACCTGAATAAATAATTCTGTGCTGTGTATCATTTAAATATAGTTTTCTCTAAATGTTGCCACACATATCCAACAAGAAAAAATAAAACTTTTCTTATCAGGTAACATAAAAATAAATGTTCAAAATTCAATACATTGTTTTTGCTTGGTACAAGCTTTAGTAAATCTAGGTCAAAGTGTAGTAACCATTATTAATTTGTCACAAATGTCTAGAGCACGTTTGGACTTCACAGTAAATTCAGATGGTCACCGTGTTATGACAAAAAGGCCAAAAACATGTCAAAACAGCAAGTTGTTTGTCTAAATTACTACCTTTAACAATTTGTGATAGATGAAAGAAATCATGCATTCATTTTCCACACTTGTTTAACAGCTTAGGTCAGGGGTTCCCAAACTCTTTTTGCAGGGCCCCCTTTTCATTGACAACAATAATGCCTCATCATATTTTCTTCTTCCTTTTTTTTTTTTTTAGTAGTTGAAATCACTGTTCTTGATTTATCATTGTTTGCCCATTGTTACTTTCACAAATTTGTCCATAATTTGCTAGCAGCGTTAAACTACAAGTTTTATTTAGCCTTGCTGTGTCCCCTTTGACATGGCTCTGGGCCCCCCACTGGCTTATGTATATCATTTGCAAGAAACTGAGCACAATACCCTCCATGCATTTCTTTGCCAGCATTATGATGGGCTCAAAGGAAATATTGGATGCCATGAGCTATGGTAACTTATAACTAGGCAAGAAATCTGCCTCCTAAGGAGACAGAAGAGAAGCTGAAGTTGTAGCACTTTTGCTGTGATTTCATATGTTCAAGTCCCATGTGCAACCTTGAACACATTTTAAGCCCAATTTAACTCATTAAGCATTAACTGTTCCTCTTTTGATAATTCATACTGACCAAACAGCAGTGGCTCAGCTCTGTATCAAATGTATGCTTTCGCACGACCATACCATCGTCAGCTCAGAGGTACATCGGTGAATTCAAACAGGATGGGACATCATAATTAAGTGGTTGTCAGACTGCTGTGAGTCCAGTTGGACCCAGGTGCTGTCATGTAGCGCTAGAGACAGTGCTGCCTTATAATAATACCCCCCCCCCATTTATCATGTTTTTTGTTCATCTTTACCTTTTCAGGGTTTTGTACCTTCCATTGTATCTTCCCAATAACATGGTCAATAAAAATGGTGTTAAAATTGATTTGAATTCCACATTAATGCTTTGACCTAAAAGCCGTCTTCTGGTCCACGTGGATTAAGTAGCTACACAACAGTGGTGGTCCAGATCCTGTAAAGCCCCACCAGTCCCAGAATTGCTCAGGCGAATTTGTGCAGCAGTTCTGGGGCTGTTGGAGCTTTGCGTTTCAGATTGTTGCCAAATTAAGTGCAGAATTTAAGACTGAAGCCCAAATGGTTTCAGTGAGGTAATGAAGACCTTAGGGAGCAGATGGCTCCTGCTTCAACCCTGCGCCATTCACTGTGGAGGTTTTGCTGAGCCTGTGCGTTACATTGTGTGGTCATGCGTATGTGTTTGCATGTTAGTTGAGTTTATTTACCTGTACTGCAGAGGTCATATATTGTTACCCTGAGGAAGTCTCTGAGACATCATTGAAGGTGCAGCTAGCTGAGACGGGAGTTTAGACCAGACTAGACATCAAAGACCCACTAGAATAAATAGTTAATATTATTATTTTATCTTCTTTTTGGTCCGTCTGTAAGACAGTAGCATGATGGTACATGAGTCAGTAGAGAAGACTGTAGTGGAAGAATTTCAACATAGAGTAATATGTAGTATGTACTTTTTAAAATAATATGTTGGTTACTCCTCACGGGAACTTCACATTTCCACGAGTTTATTTAATGTTTTTTTGATGTTGTTTTTGCATACTTCCATCTTCTCTACTGAGCCTCTACACTTTAAACTCTTATTACTAAATCAGCAAGCTTACCCACACTTCTGCTGTTGGTGAAACATTTCTTCACTATGATAAGAATTTCTAGTCAGTTTCAAGATAATCATCACAGCTATAAACACGCAAAACATTAATATGTATTAATCCACAGCTGGGAGAAAAAATCCACTTTAAATAAACAATTTACCTGTTTCAAAGTGGAGCATCCAAGTTTTAGGAAATTATTTAGCTGTCTTTAAAAATGAAATTATATTTGTGACCCATTTTGTGACACTTTGTTCTTTCTTATTAAATGCTGACTATTACAGTTTGGTGGAGAGGCAGTTTTTTGGCAGCAAGCACCCACCTCACACAGACAGATGACTTTGTGAGAGTGAAATGAAGAATGAGAGAGGATCATCGGAGCTGCAGGATGTCTAATTATTTAACTGAACACAACAACATCACACAGCTCTTGTAGTTTTTTCTTTGGTACAGATGTTACTGTTTTTCATCTCTCCACAGTGTTTTGTTTAAAATATATTACCTGTTAAATAATATTTCAGTTCTTAGGAATAATAAACAGATAATGTGATGTGAAAGCATCATTAGTAGTTGTTAGGACAATAAAAAACGGCGGGCAAGCTCAAATGTACCATAACCTACAAATAATTATTCTAAAAAAAAATCTCTCTTTAAATACTAAGGTTTATATAACATAAATTATCTGGTCCTTACCAGGTCTTACAACCTCAAAAAAATGTCATGTTATCTTACTAAATTAAGACAAAAATTTGTTTTGGTGTGTGAAAAAGGGTAGGAAGCAGCCAGGTGCTGCTTATTAAATGCACTTCATTAACTGATCATTAGCAGGTATGAGCACTTCTTTGGCAACAGTCAGGTATGTGTTAATACGATGCCAAAGAGGAAGGAGCAATGGTTTACAGAAGCTGTTGTTGGGAGAAACCATCTGGAATCCATCAATGGAAAAAATTCAAAAGGGAAAAATAACAAGCTGCCAATCTTTCCAGGGGTGGATGTCCAGCAAGTTTACCACAAAGTCAGAATTTACAATGCTCAGGGAAACTTCATGTCAAACTCTACAGGCCACAGTCAGCATGGTAAATGCTCCTGAGAGTACAATTAGGAAAAATAGTCTGAATAAGTATTACTAGTTTGGTAGGGACATGGCTTAGGTCTGCAAAGTTACAACTGAACAAGCACATCAGCACAAATAATTCATACCAGCTGCAAGCACAGTGGTGGAGAGGTGATGAATTGGGCTTGTTTTGTAGCCAAAGTTTTATCAGTGAATTTTGACTTTTTAAGAGGACAAATTTTACTTGTTGAAGCAGATTAGGATTAGAATGCAATTTTTATTGCATTTTTTCCTTTACTATTGGGGGGGGGGGGGGGGGGGGTTTCCAACCTTAGATGCCCCCCCCCAAACTCCACAAAAAAACCCCTACACCCCTTTAACCCACAATTCTTTTTCTTCAAGGTGGTTTCCCAAACCCCTCCCCACAGATGTGCACATAG
>JBAMHW010000004.1:8421445-8433916 GCA_037177495.1 Rhadinocentrus ornatus
TTCTAAGCTACGAGAACGCTTTCATTTGGATGGGACTGTGATTAGACTTTGGTAAAATACGTATTTATGAAAGCAATACTTAAAGAAAATACCAAAAAAACTACACACTGTACCTTTAAAGGTTTCTTGCACTGTTTTTTTGACCGTTGGAGAACTGCTAAGGTTCATGTTCTTGAACATAGTCCAGGGCATTTAGGCCCTAAAAAAAGTTGGTTTGAACCTTAGATATTGATTCACATTGCACACCTAATGGCAGTCAGTGGGTTGATATTTAACTTGTGAGACAATCAACTTGCCTGACTGGAGCATGGAACTGGTGTTCTCGTGAAACTGTCCCAGTTCACAACAAGGCGGTTTTGTTCCAGATTTCCTGAACAGAGCTGATGTGCAAATGAGAGCCAAACCATTTCCCTGCTAGTACATATAAAGTGTGACATATGTTACTCACTGACTGAGTGCTTTGTTGTAAGAAAACAAGTAACCAAGACCCACAAGTTATAAAGGACAGTATTATTCTGAAATATTGACAATATTCTGGAGTTGTGACAATAAACAGAGATGTCAGACATTGTCACCTGCTGTTGCATCTTGGCAGGGAATAGCCAGACCGTTAAAAGAAAGAAGAACTGAATTCTAAAGAGACTTTTCATTCATTTTCAGAGGTTTCAGGTCATGTTGAATGCATTGAATAAGGCATATGATTCATAAAAATACAACGTTTGGTATTATTTGTTATTGTTTCTGAAGTAACTCTAGTTGAGTTTGTTTTAGTTGAGATGTGAACAGTAACACTCACCTGTATGCAACCACCCACTGAATGTAAATAGGTTCCTTATCAGACATGCCTGTCAGATTATGTTATCTAAAATTCCTTTAAAATGGTTTATAATGCATTACAGCATCAAATCTCCAGGGATAAAGTAGAGCCTGATAATAGTGGCCTACGTATGCTTTCATGTGACTCAGTTTTTAGTCTCAGGCTGCTGCTCACAGCCTCTGCAGTTTATACACTTTTCTCCAACCAGTCGACTTGTTCTCCACATGTTAGTGTGAGAACCAGTCGACTTGTTCTCCACATGTTAGTGTGAGAATAAGTCGACTTAGTCATACATTTTGTGGCTTGACTGACTGGAACCCATTTTGACAGAGAAATGTGAACCTGTGCAGTTTTCAGTCAGCTCAATCTATACTGTTGGTTGTGTGTACCATTTATTGATTTGTTATCAGTGCTCTTTGTGAATGTTAAAAACGTAATGACTAATGCTTTAGTATTGGCATGATCAAGCTCAACCCAGATGGTGCTCTATGCTTATTAAACCAATAATGTGTGATTTGTTGTTGCATGTATGTGCATCTATTGTAAGGAGAATGTTATTGCCTTTCCCATATAGCTTTATGACTGCTACTGTCATTGTATCACAAGGCACACCATAACAACTCTGTCATGGTTTTGGTTATATTTCTAGTTTTTTTTGGTGTTTAGTTTCAGGTTAGATCATGGTTTGGGTTTTTGGTTTTGTCATGTTTAGTTAAGTTTTCATTCATGTGCTGTGGTTTCTGTCCCTAGCTCATTAATTCACCTGGTTTGATTTAGATTGACTTCACCTGTTTCCAATTAGTTTCCCTGTGTATATATGTCCCTTGGTTTTAGTTGTGGTGGTCAGATCCTTGTATGTGCATGTGTGTTTGGTTTCATCCCGGCTTGTGTGGTTACCTGTTCCTGAAAAAAAAACATTTTTTTACCTGCACCGACCTGCCTCCTGCCTGAGCTGCCAGCATTTGAGTCCTCACCAACACCTCCGCCATTCATGACAAACTCCATCCTGCTTGCATAGTCATAGGGATCTGATTACCCAAAAGTTGGGTCATCTTTTAACCAGAACAACAGATAATTCTGTTCAAACCTACTGTATAAGAAAGCACAAATGAGATTCAAAGATGTGGTGAAGAAGAGGAAGGAGAGAGCTGAATTTCGACAAAAGAGGCTTACATAGAGAAGGAGATACAAGCCATGCCTCTCCTTTCTCATCGTTTATTATGGGGAATGTGAGATCTCTGGTAAACAAGAAGGCTAGGCCCAAAGTCAGAGGGAGTATAGTTGTCATGCTTCATGGAAAGAAGGCTATACCAAGATATTCCCGATTAAAGTTTTTTTTTACCAATGCCTACAGGATTATTTGTGTAGAGACTCTGTTGCAAGCGGTTAGCGAGAAGAAGGGGACTTGTCATCCTGACTGAAAATCAGTGATATTCCCTTGCCCATATAACTCCTGCAGAAAATGTTCTTTTGCTTGGACATTGAAATGTACACTCTTGGTCTACAGCAGGGGTATCCAGCTCCAGTACTTGAGGGCCACAATCCTGCAGGTTTTAAATGTTTCTCTGATTCAACACACCTGATTTAAATTAAATTTCTCTCCTCAACAGCTTGTTGTCATGTTCTGCCCAAGAATGTTGACCCATTGATCTGATTCAGGTTTCCTGCAGCAGGAAACATCCAAGGCCTGCAAGACAGTGGTCCTCTAGGACTGACTTTAGACAACCCTTTGTCTACAGTCAGGGGTGAGGAACCTTGGGCCTAGAGGGTTGCAGGCCTGCAGGTTTTCCCTGCTCCAACACACTTAAATCCAATCAAATGGATCCAACAGCTTATCAGCTTAATGAATTTAATTTGAATTGTGTGTCGGAGCAGGGACACATCTAAAACCTGAAGGACTGCAGCCCTCAATGACCAGAGTTTACCTCCACTGGTCTTCAGCTATATCATCTGGAAAGGTAGTTTTTTTTAAAAGTGATATATGTTTTAAAATTTATTTAAAAGTAGTGTTGCGGGAATTTTTCTGAACAAAGACACAACGAGAAGTAAGGAGAAAAGTTTAAAAGACAAGTCTTTAATTCTGATCAGAATGGCAGGAGTCAGTAGAAAGCATGCAGAGGTTGCCCGAGATCAAATGGCATGCTGCTTTTTATATGACACTATAAACACAACAGAAAACAGATGTCTAGCTAGGCTTTGTCTGGCCTCTGTCCCCGAGTGGCGTAAGCCTGGCCATCATGACACTCTAAGGACAGAACCCAGACACAGAGGAGCCGGACATCACATTCTTTAAGAAGAAATGATGAGTGCATAATGTCAAAATAGCTAATATAAAAAAAAAAAAAATCAAATTTCTATTACAGTACAGAGCCTTCAAAGCTGGCAAGCCAAAGAGCCCAAAAATACAGAAAGGGACTAGAGAGGAAACTCCAACAGAGTAACTTAGAAAACATGTTGGTCAAACGTTTTTACATGGGATTTTATGCACAGTTTTCCAAAGTGTCACCGTAATAAAATGAGTGTGCCTCTCTGTTGACCTTATTTGGAGTGAATTGATGAGACTCCACTTAATGATTTTTACACATTATGAAAATCCGGCCTGGACCGGCTTCAGCTTATGGTTAGGGCACTCGTGGACCCATCCTGAGTTTAGCATTATCGTCCTGCTCAACTGGACCTGCACACATTTAATCTGCAAGAGAGCAATGTGAGGGTCAAGTCATGGCTTCTAAGGTGCATTCAAAAACATCAAGTGGCTCTATTGGATAAATTAAATAAAATAATAAAAAAACAACTATTAATTCTGAAGGAAAATAATTTATTGAAGAAGCTGATAGCAGGGCAGATGGAAAAAAGAACATACAGTCCAAGCCCTTTCTATTTTCTGCGGGGCTTGAGGTCTTTAAACATCTGTTGGACAATGTTCAGGATGCTGTGTTAGTCTGTGGTGTCCAGCCCTATCCTCTGTGACATGCTGTGGCAGCAGACTGAGGAAGTGAAGTCCAACAAAGTGTAAGTGTTGCAGTATTCTGGGGGCTGAATTGTACTCAATGACTGGTGACAGAGGATGCTTTTTGTTTGCCATGGGAAGTCATTTATCCCTGTAGCCATCAAACAGTAAAACTCCTTTCTGTGAAACTTGCTCGTTCAGGAAAGAGAAACCCAGCTAATCTCTACAAAAAAACAATTACACAAAAAAATATAACTTGTTGAATAAACATAAAAAAAAGAATATGGAAAAGAAATATATGCAACCAAGTAGAGTTTTCATTAATATATGTGTTTTGGGTCGACATCATAGTGAAGTTGGGTCTAATTAAATTGGGTTAGTTGAACTACTTTACGTGAGCACAAATTAAAGTAATAGATAAAGTTGATCTCATTAGATTTTCTTGAGAGAAGGCAGCTTTATGTCATGGTGTCACTTGTATCATTGCATCCTGACCAGATGCCTGAGCCACCTCGTCTGGCTTCTCTCGATGCGGAGGAGCTGCGACTCTACTTTGAGCCCCTCCTAGATCACAGAGTTTCTCACCCTATCTCTGAGGAAAAGCCTGGCCACCCTGTGGAGAAAACTCATTTCAGCCGCTTGTATTAACAATCTAATTCATCCTGTCACTACCCACAGCTCGTGACCATAGGTGAGGGTAGGATCGTAGATCGACCAGTAAATCGAGAGCTTTACCTTTTGGTTTAGCTCCCTCTTCACCACGACAGACAGATCCAGAGTCCGTATATCTTCAGACGCCGCTCCGATCCGCCTGTCCATCCTTCTCTCACTCATGAACAAGACCCCGAGATACGTGAACTCCTCCACTTGAGGCAGGACCCCATTGCCGACCCGGAGAAGGCACTCCACCCTTTTCTGGCTGAGGACCATGGTCTCGTATTTGGAGGTGCTGATTCTCATCCCAGCTGCTTCACACTCGGCTGCGAATCGCTCCAGTGAGAGCTGAAGATCATGGCCCAATGAAGCCAACAGAACCACATCATCCGCAAAGAGCAGAGACCCAATCCTGAGGCCACCGAACTGGATCCCCTCAACATGTCGGCTGCGCCTAGAAATTCTGTCCATAAAAGTTATGAACAGAATCGTGACAAAGGGCAGCCTTGGCGGAGTCCAACCTGCACCGGAAACGATTCTGATTTACTGCCGGAAATGGGTACCAAGCTCTGACACCGGTCGTACAGGGACCGGACAGCTCAAACAAGGGGGTCTGGCACTTCATACTCCCGGAGTACCCTCCCACAGGAGTCTTATGAACGCCTTCTCCAAGTCCACAAAGCACATGTAAACTGGTTGAGCAAAGTCCCATGCCCCCTCCAAGACCCTCAAGAGGGTATAGAGCTGGTCCACTGTTCCATGACCGGGACAAAAACCACACTACTCCTCCTCAATCCAAGGTTCGACTCTCTGGTGGTCCCTCCTCTCCAGCACCCCTGTATAGACCTTACCAAGGAGGCTGAGGAGTGATCCCCCTGTAGTTGGAGCACACCCTCCGGTCCCCCTTTTTGAAGAGGGGGACCACCACCCCAGTCTGCCAGTCATGGGGAACTGTCCCTGATGTCCCTGCAATGCTGCAGAGCTGTGTCAGCCAAGACAGCCCTACAGCATCCAGAGCCTTAAGAAACTCTGGGCGGACCTCATCCAAACCCAGGGCCCTGCCACTGAGGTGCTTTTTAACCATCTCAGCGACCTCAGCCCCAGAGATGGGAGAACCAACACCAGGGTCCCCAGACTCTGCTTCCTGCAGAGAAGTCCAACAACAGAACACCACTCGGATTTAAATCAGGGGGGCCATTCCTCCCATTCACGCCCCTCCAGGTCTTGCTGTCATTGCCCATTTGGGCATTATAGTCCCCCAGCAGAACGAGGGAGTCCCCAGAAGTCCTCCAACACCCATGCCATGTGCATAAGCACAAACAATAGTCAGGACACGTCCCCTCACCTGAAGGCAGAGGGAGGCTACCCTTTCGTCCACCGGGGTAAACCCCAATGTACAGGTGCCAAGTCGGGGTGCAATGAGCATGCCCAAACCTGCTCTGCGCGTCTCACCGGGAGCAACTCCAGAATGGAAGAGGGTTCAGCCCCTCTTAAAGACAGTAGTTCCTGTGTGTTGAGGTGTGTCCAACTATATCTAGCCAGAATTGCTCAACCTCGCGCACCAACGTAGGCTCATGATGTCAATCCATGCAAATGTAGCTAAGAGAGCCAAATTGTTTCATGCGGAAAGAAAGCAATTTGACTGTGAGGAAATGTTTGTACTTTTTATAAATTCTATTAATTTTCATTCAAAAAGTTGCTGCTAATGCAAAAAAAAAATAAAAAAAATAAATAATAACACTTTTATTCAATTCACATGAGATTTTATTAGGGCTTTTTTTTAAAATCAATCTGCATTAATAAAGAAACAGAATATTGCTGAAATTGGTACTTATGACACTTGCAAACAGTATTATGTCAGCATGTCATACAATACGCTTGTTACATCCCCACCACTGTCTAACATTATGTAATCATGTATGTCTTAAATGTGTATGCTCGTATATTTATTAATTGCCAGTCAGGGGCCAACTACACACTGTATCTGGGATTGGGACACACCTGGGAATGCTCGAATCTCAAAACAAAAGAGAATACCAACAAAAGAATATTTGCAGGCACATTTTTGGGGGTCACTATCCATACATTTAGCTGTGTTGATCCTCCCATAAAAACACAATCCTTGCAAGTTATACCTTGTTGAAAAAGTGACTAATCAGGCTTTCTAACCATGTATAATACAACACCAGTTGAAATGAGAGAAATAATCAACCAAACACAAATGTCCTTAGTTTTCATGCTAAGTTTATATGCAATAATTCATTAATACATAACACAATATACTAGGGCTGGGCGATTAATCAAATTTTAATCACAATTACGATCTGGGTTTTCAACGATCATAAAAATGAAATGGCCCGATTATTAGCTCCTTCACAGTTTACTCTTGTGCTGTTTTCAGTTGCAAATCGAGCGCCACTGGCATTGCTGCGCTCTGCTGCAGACTCCTCCCACAGTCCCAGCCGCTTTGGTTTAATTCAACTCCAGATGACAAACGGTATCACTGCTATCTTGTCACTATTTTAATCTCGTCTCTCCTTGTCCTGTATGATGAGTGTTGTGAGGGTGTTGTGAAGGACGTGGCTACAGTCCAGTGTTCCGTTACCGCTGTGGACCTGTGGTCGAGCCGCACCATAGAGCCGAATATAACGTGGATTTCAACGTGAAAACGAAATGTCTCCAGTCTAATTTTTTCCAGATCACACTGGGCAGAACATAGCTGCTGCTGGTCTGAGACAAACAAAAGCTACTGGGACCTGGTGGAAAGTAACTAGTCTGTATACCACAGACAACGCTTCCAACCCCCCGGCTCTTTTTCTTTCTCTGATCGTGTTACATAATCGAGATTTCAATTTCAATCAAAATAATCGTGATCGTATAATTTTTCACATATTCGAGCAGCCTTACAATATACTTATTATGTACACAATTTTTTATAGTTTATATAAAACAACCTTTTTTAATTTCCTATTGTTTTACTTCAATTTGTATTTCATTATAATTATTAATATGACAATTATTACCAGTGTATGTCTAATGGAGTACTGTAAAACAGAAAATTCTCCCTTATCTGTATCTATAAGAGGGGTCAGGTATCTGAAAGTATGAAAAACTGTCAGGAGCACATGCTTTATTATATGTTAGATGGCTGGTCATACCTGCCATAAATTACTGAATGCAAGACATGCAGGTGTGTTGTCACTTATTGCCAATAATCCATTTTCTCACTGTGCTGCATATTGTGGTAATTGCTGTTTAAGTGCGGTAATGGCCAACAAGAGTGCATACATTCATACATTAACTTGAATTCAGCGGGTGAGTCTAAACAACTTGTTCTTGACAGCTTTCATTTTAATGTCATAAACCGGGTGCTTGTCAGTGACAGTGGAGATGCTGTATAAAGGTCTGATCAGCAGCTCCTGCTCAGTTTGCTGACTGGTTGCTTTCTCTATTCTGTTATTTCTGTATATTTGCCTGTAGCTGTTTTGGAGATTCATTTTTAATGTGAGGCAAACTAAAAGGCGGCGCACAAGATCTCTATCTACAGGAGTGCATTGACTTCTCTCATATGTGTGTACAAGGCCGTGCATACACATGATTGTGTGAAGGGCGTATGCCAATTAGTTTATGCCTTTCTTTCGTCAGTGAGAGTCGGCACCTCGATGTGCAGACGTAGATTAAAGTAAATTGTGTGTTATTAGGGAGCATGTAGTGAACTGCATGAATTGCATGGTGTGAGTTGTGTGCATCTTCCTGTCCATCAGGATGCTATGTGAAGGCATACTTGAGGTGCTACCATGGAAACCGAGCACTGCTGTTAAACAGAAACACATATCTGGATGAGTCTTTCTCTGCTCCCTCTCCTACTGTCACACTTCTTGCGTGATTTTAAAAGATTTTTTTCTAATTCTTTCCCTCCACTGCCCTCTCTGAGTGGATTCATCAGCTCTTTCTTATCCAACTATTCTCAGGATTTAACCCTTTTTTTCCTTCCCTGGTTTTCCTCCTTTTTAACCTCCTCCCCAACCTTAGCTCCTCTTTTATCCTTTCGTGCTAATCATGTCTTCTTTCATCTTTTCAACTTCAGCTGCGTTTCTACTCCACACCTCCTTTCTCCACTCTCTCCCTCCCTCCTGTGGCTTTCTTATTGCAGTTCCTTCCTCCACCTCCATCTCTTTTGTGTATGTCTCTATTTATTCTTCCCTCTCCACACTCTTCATCTCTCTCCTCTTCTCTTCTCTCTGCTGCCTTCCTCCCACTCGCTTCCTCCCCCTCCACTCTTTTTCTCAGCTTTGTCGTCCTCATGGAGAATTCAGCTCATTTACAATTAGCATGTGCACCTGCTATTAAGCCTGACAAATGGCTGGTAATTAGACCTTTTAGACAGTGTTGGGTTTCCTCCACACTGTTCGGCCTCTTGTCTCTTTACTTGCCCTGTTTCCCAGATTTGTTTGCTATGTTGTCTGTTATGTTTTTCTTGGATTTTTGGTATTTTGGCTTAATGGTTTAGCTTCACAACACAGAGGCTGCTTGATACTGTAAATAAAAGATTAAAAAAGGTGTGAAAGGGACGATGAGAAACAGTCCTTTTATTCTACCCTTATTGTGCTCCTCCATGCTGGTTTTAGAATATGAAAATATTTTCATTATGATTCTTCATCTATATTTTTGCGTATAACAGGCCCAAATATACACTCCTTGTTAACTTTTCATATCAAGTGGTGACTAATTGTTTTTTTTCCAATCTGTAGTCTCCCTCTGCCTTACATCTTTTCCCTCTTTCCTCTCTCTCCTGTTCTTCCTCCATCATCTCCATGTCTCTCTCTTCTCCACTGATTCTATATGCCTGTGAAGAAAGGCTATAGATACCAGCAGACAGGTCAGCAGTTGATTTTAAGGAGCAGCAAAGGAAG
Organism: Rhadinocentrus ornatus; assembly: GCA_037177495.1. NCBI lineage: Eukaryota > Metazoa > Chordata > Actinopteri > Atheriniformes > Melanotaeniidae > Rhadinocentrus > Rhadinocentrus ornatus. Next base: position 8,430,780 of record JBAMHW010000004.1, read on the forward strand.
GTAGTCTGACGAGAATTAATTATTTACTTACATTTTCTTTTTTTATTGACATCTTTGTATAAAAATGATGTGCTTACACAGAACCACAACATGAATATAAGTAATAATATTCCTCAATAGAAAAAAAGTATGCTTTATGCCTCAGAAGCTGCTATAGCATCACCCTCTTTGCCAGAAAGTACTTAGGGTAATGTGCTTCCTGAATAACCCTTGCCAAGCTAACTCATTTGCAAGATATGTGAATGTTTAAAAAGTTTCTCTTTTTTTTTTCAGATTTTTGCTCTTCTATATATGACGATCAAGGCACTTCTTCAAGTTGAGTTTGTACTTTCAGACAGGTGGTCTCATACGATCTTCAGAAACTGATATGATAGAGAAGTTATGGTTAAATCCGTGATTACCAATTACAAATTCACAGACACAGTGAAGTAATCGAAATTATGACATTTCCACCACCGCGCTTCACAGTTTGGGTTAATATTTTTCCGAAAAGATGTTCTTGCTTGCACCCAGCAAGTCTACTGTCACTTTAACATAGCAATGTTGTCATTGATGAAACTGATGTTTTAGGACAGCAATAGATGCTGGCATGTCTCCAGTACAGGTGAAATATGTGCAGTCTTATACTTCCAGACAGATATGCTTTGAAACCAACAACTGCAAGACTTACTGAACCTGCAGATCCTGTTCTTGGATTCTTTGAAAGTTCACTTCCAGCTCTTTGGTAGCTGTTTGATGTCTGATCTTCATTGATGTGGAATTATTAAAGTCAATCTGAGATTTTACCCTAGTCAAACTCTTCGGCATCCAGAGGTTTTTATTTCTCTCTCTCTTTAGATTTTCATATGTTGACACAACATCTTAAGAAAACAATCTTTCATAACAGGTATTTAATGTGACAATTTCTGTTTCACTAAGGAGGATGAAATCATTAGGACCTGCAACCTTAAAACCTTTATTCTGATCTGAAGGAGAGTTAATAATATTATTTCCATATATTTGATGCATGCACATGTTTTAATTTATTTATTGTTTTTATATGAATTGCTGTGACTTCAATAATCCCAGTTTTGTATGAGTGTATCTTATACATTTGTTATATTTGTATCAAAGAGAATTGAGTATCAGCTTTGTACTAATATCTTCAAAACAATGCAATTTCCACAGGGTGATTTTTTTTACTCCTGACTGTAAATAAGCTGTTTTGGAGGACGAAGTGGAGAAAAGCAGAGAAAGTAGTGTGAAAGTCAGAGAGAGGGAGAGACAAAGAGGAGAGAGAAACTCAGTGCAGCTCTGTTGGAGAGTCTAATGGTCACTTAGCTTGGCAGTGAGTGGATGACGCTCTGAGGCTGTCAATCTGTCAAAATCCACCCAGTGTTATCCTGACTCCCTCAAAACCCACATAAAAAAACTCATACACAAGACTCACTATATTGTTGATGCTCTGACTCTGATGTTTGCCACAGGGTTCCTCTGAGGGAGTTACTACACAGCATAATGGATCTGGCATTGTCACTTAATGCTCTTTGAGAGGAAATATCTTTCGGTGTATGGTTTTGTACCCAGCTATATGGGTCACAGCGGCTTCTGCAATTAATAAGTTGGCTTATCTGTATTTGTGAACCCTGAACAACAATGAATTTTATTACTATGATCTATTGCATCAAGCTATTAAAAAGATAGCATATGTGCTATGTTTAAGTCCTAAAGTGCTTCTTTTCTTGAACAATTCTGGGATTAAATATTAAAACAGTGATTTCCACCTTTACACTACTCACATAGCTCATTTGTGGCAGGAGGTGTATAAAAGATGTTTGTTCACATGTCCATATTGTGATGGTAACATGTCCAGGGGCTGTTGTTTAAAGTCAGGAGACCCTCGTGATATTCCAGGAATCACACCTTATTAACAGAAAATGCATCAGCTTTAACTGTTCAGATTTTTGTAACTGTTTAACTTCATTGACACGCTGTCCATTACGGTAACAACTATTCTGTAAAATCAATATATTTGAGCCCTTAACAATAAACCATAACTAAGTAAGTTTAATGATGTAATTTTGTTGCCTTTTCACAACAAAAGAGAGTAAAAACAAAGTTTTAATGAAGCGTTTTCATGTTATTGACTTGTTGGGTTTTAGTAAAAGCAAGTCTAGTTATTAGCCATTATAAATAATCTATGGACCATAGATACGCATGTGATGTGAGCGTATCTTCCTCTGCCATTTTGGGGATACTCAACTACTATTTCCGTCGACTAGCAAATTGTCTTAAAAACAAGTGTAAAACACACTAAAATAAACGTCCTGAGCGATGAGCTAAAATACTCACCAGAAATTCTGAATAAGATGCTTTGGGTAAAAAATACTGTTGTTTAATTCTACTGCACTATACAAATGCTAGTAAATGTACAATATAGACATTCACCTGCGTTGGTGAGACAGTGATTGTGTGAATGTGTGAGTGTGTGAGGGTGTCACTGCAAATTTTAGGTGATATAATAATTAACAGTTAGCATCAGCTAACTGATTAGCCCAAAATGTGTCTTTTGTTACCACAGTCCTTTGCTCCAGTTTTCCTCTGAACTCGAAATTCCAACGAATCTTTTGCAAGAAATGACAAAGTGATCTTGTTTTTCCTGAACGAAGAACTCGTAAGTTTCAGAGGACCCCGAGATTCCAGATTTTAAGATGTCTGCGCCCAGTACCACTTGTAGTCTATTGTCTTTATTAAAATTCTGTCCGTTAAGTTTCTAGTGTAAACAGTGGTTTTATACCTGATTTGTAGATGCTCACAAATAGATTGTTTTGGAGGCATCCATTTTTTCCAAGTTGGTGCAATTGGAACGCCAACTACTACTTGGTAATGATGTCAATCGTTCGGATTTTCGAGACAACTGGAATGCGCCGTTGTTCTGAAGTTAGAGGAAGTTGGTGGGAATGGCAATCTGGAACGGAAATTTGTTCCCTGTCACAGAAAAAGATTTAGTATAAATCCACAAATGCGAGCTTTGGTTCTGTGGTGTTTCAACAGACTGATAATATGACATGACATTTTACCTGATGCGTTCAAGGCTTGTTTTAATTGCAGGACTATTTTATCTAACAATAGGTTTAGTAACATCTCTCTCCATATAT
>JBAMHW010000004.1:8448361-8463276 GCA_037177495.1 Rhadinocentrus ornatus
GAATGAATGAATGAATGAATGAATGAATGAATGAATGAATGAATGAATGAATGAATGAATGAATGAATGAATGATAGCTTTTCTATTGTTTGCATGGGAAAGTTGTATATAGGTTTTGTAATGTATCATTGTATTTTGGGAGTTGTGGACGGGAGTTGAGAACAAGCTCTGGCTACAAACTGTGTGCATGGCATCAACTACAAACTTTTGTGACTATGTACAAATTCAATGTCCCTGTCAAATAATTCAAAAAATAAATAAACATCGTAAATTAATTAAATTACCATAAATGACAAAATCCTGACATTTCCTGTTGTAATGCACATGCGGAGGATCCCGATGGGAATTAGACAAACACTGACTTGTGTGTGTTAAACTAATGTTTAAATTAATCAAGAAATTGCAGGTTTATTATTTAATCAAATATTCAAAGGTTGTTTAAACGTTTCTGGAAATAGTGTTTGTCCCTGCATTTGTTGGAACATATGGAACTATTATCAGATATTATTTTTTTTATTTCTCTTGCTCATGACAGTGTTATTTTCAACAAGGCGCTATCATCAGACACAATTGGTTTACAGGAAAATATACAGAAAATATTTATTAAAACCCTTATTGTGACAAGGGAATGTGCACAAAAGACGTTTGTGTTTGGTTTAGGTAGGACATAGACCTGAGTGTCTTGTGCTCAAGTGCAATGCTGTGTAAGTCTAATAAAGTCTCAATAATTGCTGCTGATAGGACTGTTTAACAAAAAAACCCCACTTATTTACAAGTGAAAATAAAAGTCTAAGTAACAATTGTTCAAGGTCAGGTCATGGAGAGAACAGGTCTAGAAGGAAAAACCCAGACATCCCTTTCCCCAGCAAAGCTCCCAGCTCCTCATGGGAGAACCACAAAATATTTCCAAGCCAGAGGAGATATCTAATCCCCCCAGCTTGTTCTGGGTCTGCCTCGGGTTCATCTCCCAGTTGGACGCATCTGCTCCCCCTGGATGCTGGAGCTCCTTCCCCGTCTCTAAGGCTGAGCCCAGCCACATAAAAGAAAATTCATTTCAGCCTCTTGTATCTGTGATGCCATTCTCTCAGTCACTACCTAAATTTCATGGGGATTAGATCAGAGATGGTCCAGTAAATTGTACATAATTAACAGATTTTTTTAATAAATGACCACTTTTTAAATAATTAATGGGCATGTTACTATACAAATGGCTGGGTTTATATGGTAGAGTAACAACAGAGATGCTCTAGTAATGATCACTATACCTCCTCTTTGCTAATCTAATCCCATCCTGTGTGAACTCTTTCTCTTATCCTCTATCTGTCCTCGTGAAAATACAGAGACTCCATCAGATCGTCCTTTTTTATTCCTGGCTTAGTTGTGCATTTAACCCTTTAACAGTCCAAGAGATGGAGCCTATGCTAGGAAATAAATCTGCCCAAAAATAATCCTGTTTGCCACCCCCGTTGTCTTTGACAGCCAGACATTTGGAGTGGAAGAGGTCACGAATGTTTGACTCTCAGCTGAAATCAAAAGAGCTCAGTCTAATCTGAGATGTCATAAAACAACAAACCTGGAGCTACTCTGCTGTCAGAAGAGGAAAAACAACAAACAAGTTTTTGTTTTTTTTTAGAACTATTGACAAGGTCCAGGTATTTATGCTGGTAGTGATTTATTTAAAAGTAAAAAAAGTTGCAGCTCTGTCGAAACTCAGTTGAAGCTCAGTTTTCACGACTGTCTCATTTAACTTCACATTTCCTAAAGAAAACATTTTTTGAGTAAAATGTAACTCATCTTGACACGTTGTTAGTCCTCTTGAAGCAGAATTTTTAATTAATCATCTGTTGAGGAACAAAATGCTCACTGACAACTTATTTCAGATGTTTTCTATGAAATCCCAGCTGTTGTCTTAAAATAATCTTGCTCCACATGGTTACCAGTTGAGATGGAGGCATCACAGTGTGGCTGAAGCTGATGAGAATGACATTTAGTTCTACTGGTATTCGCTCCAACAAAATCCTCTCAGATACAGAATGTTACTTCTTTTACATGAAGCTATCCGATACCTAAAACCCCAAATATGTTTCTCAATAATTAGAACTGACTTTCAGTTACCACTTCCTAAACACTTTTAAAAGGGGTGTATTGTGTTTCATCACTGTATCTTTGAGAATGGCCAACTGTTCCACAGAAGAATTTTCTGACCTTTGTTGGCCAGGTAAACAATAGGGTAATAAGATGGCAATGATGGAGTGTTAATCTGCACTCAGAGATCTTGGCCTTTTGTTTTTAATGCTGCAGACTAATTCCAGCTCCATTGCTGGTAGAAAGTAGCCCCACAGAAACTGGTGCTAATTGAATTGAACTGGATAATTTGTTTGGCAACAGCTAAGCTGATGACATCATGTGGAGAGGACAAATAGGTAAACTCTTTCGGGAGGCAAGATGGACAAAAACTCACAGCTAACGTTAAACAATACTCTACCTGCAGGATGGCAAACACCCAATCATCTTAAGTCTTATAAGATTTTCCTATAACATTATCATTTGGTCTGAGATGTGTTAAGAGCCAAATTCGTCCCGATTATCGGCTTCGAAATGGGTCATGGCCAACAATCGGAAGTATTAAACATGTTCAATATTTACGACCAACCAAATCTTCATGTGTGTGAGGAAAGGCGACGATTCTTGAGTTGTGACTCTGTGGATTGTGATCTGCAACGGAGTGTAACCAATCAGAGAGCGAGCTGATTGTAGAGCAAGGAACAAGGCTGGATAATCCGATGAGCATTATGGGTTCGGGCCCAGGGGCCCACGGCCACATGAAGCCCACATGAGCAGTTTTAAGAATAGAAGAAAAAAAAAAAGGCTTTAAGTTTTAGATATGGGAGCCGTTAACAATAAGAAGCACATCGATACAATTTTTAACCTTAACAGAATTATTTGATTGGTGGGGTGCAATCTTAAAAACCATTGTAACCTGCCCGGCGGCCCGCCCCCTATCCACTATCTTTAAATTAACCAGTGTTGAACTGGCCGAACTGTGGGGGTAGTAGTAGGCTGTGAGAGAAGTGGTTGTTTTTAAACGGAAGTGAAAGCAAGAAAAGGAGGAGAGGGAAATGTGTTTATTAAGAAGTGTACCTTCACATGTTCTTTCTCAAATTGAGGGAGAAAAATGAGGATGAAGTAATAGAAGACGTGGAAGCAGGTCCGGATCTGGAGGAGGCTACCGTTAGTCCTACAACAGAGTCTGAGAGTTTTTTTTCTAAAGCACCAGTTAAAGCAGCGCTCCCTATTTCATTGTCATACAATGATAGTAAAGGTTGACTAAACAGCGTCCATCTGAAAGTTACTGTCAGTTGTCCAGTAACGCACACAATAATATGAAGTATGAGGAAGTTCAGTTTCCTTAATCAAGTTATTATGCATCTATCCTGTTGTTTTAGAAGCCCTAAAAAAGTTTTTTTTTTTTCTTTTTTTAAAGGCTGAATGTGTAATGATCAATCCCTGAAAACCCAGAATTTCAGCCACACACATACACAGAATTAAGGTTTGCGTATGATTTATAGAAACTATATAAATAAATATAGTCTCCCGGATTCAAGACAGAAACGTTTCTGTACTACGGATAGGGTTTTGTTTACCCCTGGATAACAATACAGGCAAGAACTGTGACAAAAGGATAGTACCTCGGACACCATGTGACTGGGAAGAAACAGATGACCCTTAGGGCAGTAACCAGGTGCTGGGTGTTGCTGATGGGAATAAAGAATCTTATTTTCAATGTCCAGTCTGGTGACCGCTAGCCGCACTGAGACTGGCAGGATGAAGTGTGTTTGAGCCTCAGACTGTTTCCCCTCTGGGAAGTCATGGAGTCTAGACAATGCATCTGGTCTGATGTTTTTACTCCCAGGCCTGTAAGACAGAAAAATTAAAGCGGTCAAAAAACAGCGGGCCTGCCTTTTAGCCGTCTTCATGTACTCCAGATTCTTATGATCCGTCCATACTATAAAGGGCTCAGTGGCTCCATTCAACCAGTGTCTCCATTCTTCGAGAGCCAATTTGACGGCCAGTAACTCACGATTACCCACGTCATAGTTACGTGCTGCTGCCGATAAACTTCTAGAAAAAAAAAAAGCACAGGGATGAGTCTTGTTGTCTGAATACCGCTGACAAAGGACCGCCCCCACTCCTGAGTTGGAGGCGTCCACTTCCACAATAAATTGCTGTGACGGATTTGAGGAATAAAAGAACAGTGGCAGAAGTGAAAAGCTGCTTCAACCGCATAAACGCCCTTTCTGCCTGGTCCATCCAGATAAATTTGTTCTTGGATGACGTGAGTGCGTGTAAGGGTGAAGCAATGAAACTATAAGCCCTAATGAACCGTTGATAAAAGCTGGCGAAGCCCAAGAACTGCTGAAACTGTTTGCGGCACTGGGGAACTGGCCACTCCTTAACTGCCTTTACTTTACTAAGGTCCATCGACATGCCCTCAGGGGTGATGACAAACCCGAGAAAAGAGGTCGTCTCTCTATGAAACTCACACTTTTCTGCCTTTATATAGAGTTTGTTTGGCAGGAGTTGAAGATGCACAGCACCGACATGTTCCTTATGGGATGAGATGTCCAGTTAGATAAGGATATCATCCAAGTAAACAAACGCAAACTGACCAATCATGTTCCTGAGAACGTCGTTAACCAAAGCTTGGAAAACAGCAGGTGCATTTGACAGCCCAAACGGCTTTACCCAAGACTCGTAAGTCCTCGTAGGAGTATTAAATGCAGTCTTCCATTCATCGCCCTCCTTAATACAGACAAGGTGGTAGGCATTCCAACTTGGTAAAGATCGTGGCCCCTTAGATCTGTTCAAACACTGTGTTCATGAGGGGAAGGGGGTAACGATTTTTCACCGTTATATCATTAAGTCCCCTGTAATCAAAACATGGTGTCAGCGACCCGTCCTTTACAAAAAATAATCCAGCACCAGCAGGAGATGAGGATGGCCAAATAACTCCCGCCTTGAGGGAGTAGTCAATATAATTTTTCATTGCATGACTTTCTGGACCAGACAGGGAATATAACCGACCCCTAGGAAGAAATGTTCCAGGCATGAGCTCGATGGTGCAGTCATACAGTTGTTGTGGGGGAAGGGAGGTGGCACGATGCTTGTTGAAGACGTCTTTGAGATTGTGATAACACAGAGGGACTTCTGCCAGACTGGGTTAAGCCTCAGAGCAGCCCTGGAACTCATACATGGAGAGGTAGCGGTTCGGAGGCAGGTAGATAGACAGCGTGGAGACAAACCCAAAATTTCCCCCATATTCCAGTGAATGTGGTGATTATGATTTCTAAGCCATGAGGCACCCAGAATGACCAGCACATCTGGTTAATGAATAAGCAGGAAGGATACTCGTTCATGATGGTTTCCCCCTATGACTAATTCTAGTGGGACCGTTTCCTGAGTGATCAGGTGCAGCAAGTGACCGTCCAGAGCCAAGATCTTGACCGTCTTAGAAACGGGTCGAGTCGTGAGCTTAAGGGCTTGAGCTAGACCAATATCCAGAAGCTCTGTACCCGCTCCAGAGTCAACAAACGTGGACACTTGCTTCAGCAGACCGTTTATTATAAGCTGAGAGGGTACGGAAAACATGTCTAAGGTCTCCCGTGATCTCCTCAGACTCAGTCGGCGCCTCACTTCTCCTACTGAGTCGGATCTTTTAACAGACACCGGAAAGCCTGATGACGCCTCCTCCACAGTAAAAACACAACCCCTCTTTAGAGCTTCGTTCCTTCTATGGGGAGGGCAGACGAGTTTGTCTGAGCTGCATGGGGTCCCCGGCCTTTCTGGAGGAAGGTAGGTCATGGAAAAGCTTACCCCTGCACTCAGGTTGATGACCTCGGTGGACTTGCCCCCTCTCCGCACTCCTGAAGCTTTATATCGTTGCGCGTTGACAGAACCTCCAACTCGACCAGACTTTTGGGCGCATCTTGGGTAGCCAACTCATCCTTTATCTCCTTCTTAGGACCTTGATAGAAAGCATCACAGAGCTGCATCGTTCCAATAACTCTCCGCAGACAGGGTGTGGAAATCTATGATAGAGTCTAAGACCCACCTCTTTTCCTGTCACATGGTTAACAGCCTGTGCACCGCCTCTCTCTCCGCCAGAACAGGGTCAAACACTCTTACAAGGGCTTTGACAAAATCTGTGTAAGAGTAGCAGATTAAAGAGTCGTTTTGCCACTCAGCGTTTCCCCATAGCTTAGCCAGACAATAAAGATATCATATAGGCGACTCTCGCTCGATCGGAAGGAAATGATTTGGGCTGTAGCTCAAACTGAATCTCACCGTGGGTCATGAATGGTCAACACTGAGATCGCTCACCTGTGACCACCTCAGGTGGGACCAAACGTGGCTCCTGGGAGGGTAGTACGTGACCAGCGTGTGACTGCGGGGGTCTGAGAAGTCGCGGCGCCAGAATGACCTGCAGAGGTAGAGAGGTTAGCCCACCATTGAAATTAATTCCTGCATACCAGACTCCAGTTTAGTGATTAACGTATTCATGCATGAGCGCCACTCCTGTATGGGTGACGGGTCCATGTTGGCCAGATGGTACTGTAATGATCAATCCCTGAAGACCATGGAATTCAGCCACACGCATACACAGAATAAAGGTTTGAACAGAGTATAATTTATTGAAACAGGGATACTGGTGGGAAGAAACAGGATGCAGTCCAATAAGGATTGGCATAGAAATCCTGAGGGACTGCAAGGTTAGAATCCTGAAAAGACTCCAGATATCAATGTGCAGAGCCACAAGTCCAAAAAGGCGTAGTCAAAAGGCAGGCAATGGTCAACACAAAAAGGCAGAAAGCCGACTACTTATCGGGTTGGACAAGCAAACTCCGTGGTCTTTCCAAGCAGGGGCAGTCACGAGAGGTCCAGGGTACGAAACAGGGTCAACAACAGGAATCTAAAACAAGAGCAAAGCAGGATCTTGACAAGGTATGCAAGTTGACTGGACAGGTAAGGAATCAGGGCTGCCCGGGTGGAGCAGATGAGCCTGATGAGCAGCTGGAAGCTCAGCAGAGCAGCAATCATGACAAAATAATTAGGAAATTTTCATTAAAAATAATTAAAAATGTTCTCATTTGTTAGGAGGGATAAAAGGAAGCTTCCCTATAAACAATCTGTCCTCTACATCAACAATGTCTTCGTCAAGCTTTACTCCTTTCAAAACAAGAGTTACCTGACGGAACAACTTTGGTGCACTGTGTAGCTCTTTCCTACTTTCTGGTTCCTTAACCAATAATATGCGACTCCCCAAGGTTGCCAAACAACAGTGCAGCGTTTGGTATTTTATGTCGGCAAAAGAACCTACAGGCTACAGTAATGATGTTTTGGCCAAGTGAATAGTGTGTTTGTCCTTATATACTCATGAAATTACTATCAAATGAATTTATTAAGTGAGGCTAAGGGAAAACAGCCGCTGCATTGCATTTGTTGATTAATGAAGTTTTTGTTTACACTCTATTTTATGCTAACGTAAATTAGCGTGTGAAATTAGTGCTAGCATTGCAAAGCATAGAAACTTACTGTGTGTGAATCATTTTCGCTCGTCATCATGATGTTTGCAGGTGCTTTGTTCGGTGTCCTTTATAGACTGTATGTAAAAGAGCCGTCCTCTCAAAAACCTGCAACCTGCGCGAAACTCTCCGAGGGGGAAGAGGGGGAGGAAGGAAAAACGCTCTCTGTGTTTTTCTCTTTCGACTGCAGTTCTAATTTGAAACACTAGGTGTCAGAACAAGTTATTTTGCCTTTAAGCTCTAAAAGCCAAGTGATTACAAAGTTAGTAAATCACTAACATGGGGGTAAGATAAAACTAAACTAACGATTCCAGTCCCAGTCTTGAAGTATGAAACAGTTTATTGTCCAAGCAGCCACCGCCTGCCACACGTAACTACAATGCACTTCCAGCCACAACAAAAGAACATAACTGTAATGTTACATGACACACAAAAACTACACTGAGTTCAGAGTGCATGGAGAAATGTATTACTTGAATGGCTTTGATTTTATTTGGAGCTATGTTGGCTGCATCTAGACCACAAACTGTCGACTTAAGTCTATCAGATGTCAGTAAAAGGTAGTGGCTCACCTCACCTGCTTGTGGCCAAAATGTTAGCAGAGTTGGGAAAGTTGGAAGACAAACGAACAATCGGAAAGGTCAGACTTAGAAAATTGAACACAGGAAGTTTGTTTTCCACTGGCCTCTCAATGATTTAGTAGGTTGTTGAGATTTTTCACTTAGAAAGAAAGATGTGAACCCCCCATGGTGGCAGCAGGTAAAGTGAGCCAATCATGTCACAGAAACACATCTTCTTAACACAACATTACATGTTAGTGGCTTTTAATGCATTAAAATTATTTCTTAGATGCCAGTGGAAATGATCTGGTAAAATGTTCAAATCTCAGCTGAGACTAGGTTTAAATTCCAGGTGTAGAATTTATTCACCTCAATGTTGAGGAGTTTTTGGACTCCTCTTACTTTTACTCTCAACTGTTATTAAGCTAGGTTTAGGAAAAGATCATGCTTTGGGCGCCGTGATATTAACAGATAATTACCAACCATACTGTCCTTATAGCTTGTGTATGTAGTAATCTTACATCTTATTTTTGGTGAATTTCTGGTGAATACTCATGCATATTTATTTCTGATTGTTCATAATTTTTTAATGCAAACAATAAAGACAAAAGAGAAAATTGTGCCATACTGGTGAAAATTTGTAGTTCAGGGCCTCGTGTGCTCATGTTCCACGCACACATCAAGTGTACAAAGATTAGCTTTGCGTGGATTTGTTCACACCACCATGCAAACTTTCAACCTGCTGTGAGAATGTGCATACTACCACGCAAAGTCTGTTATTTGATAACTACTGAAACCTGTTTTTACACATCAAAATACTCTAAATTCCACTGAATTTTTCAAAAGTCAAGAAGGATTTGCAAACAATATTTTTCACGTGTTTATGATTTACCTGCAAACAATAAAACAAAGCCACATGTGACATATTTTTCCCACATATATTTTGCCTTGAAATGATTGCCTCAGCCTAAATCCAGACTAAACTCATACATTTTCTCTGTTTATGTCAGGTGAAGATATTACCACACATCAATGAGTGTCTGTGAGGCGCACGGTGCAAACTCATTCTTACAGAGTTCACAACACAGAGTTAGATGATCTAATTTTTTAGAACAAGTCACGTGAGACAACTTCTTAATTGATTATTTCACTCCGTGAGTCTTTGTTTGATCTTAACTTTTTTTTTAAAACAGAGTACAAGTACTTTTATTTGAGTAATTACCGATACAAAGTACTAATAAATCCCATTACAGTTCACTTGTATGGAGTTTGGACCAGAATGCCAGATGCGACAAATGAGTGGCCGATTTTTAGATAAATAAAATGAGTCATCCTGCGGCCATCTTCTAAATATGAGCTTTGAAAACTGTCAGAATCTTCATAAAGGAAGAAAATGTGGATTTTGGTGGATCACAGATTCATTCACTCGTACAGCATCGCTTAACTTGCCTTGCTACTTAAGATATTTTATAGTTGTATTTATATTTCTTATTCTCTTACTTTTACTGTTTAGACAATTAATTTTATTTTTTATTGTTATATATTTTTCTTGGACTCTGGCACAACAGTTTCCTTCAGGATCAATAAAGTTCATATTTGTATGCCTAAAATCAGCTTCCCTTGCTGAGGTTATGCCAAATTGAGATTTTCAAAGTAGTACCAGTAATAACTGTTTCTTACGGAAGAATATTAGGGCCACTAAAGAAAAGAAAATAGAATTCTAAGGTTAAAGTCAGAATTCTGACTTTAATCTTAGAATTCTGAAAACAAAGTCAGAATTCTGAGATAAAAGTACCCAATACTGCTATCAGTATTTGCATACTTGCATTTGTCTGTCTCTGTATTCACAAATTCTCCCTGGAAATCCAGCACAGCACTGGTCTGTCATTCTGGGCAATGCTCCTTCATTAAACAGCCCATAAAAGAGGGCTGATTCACAAGTTGATTCAACATGTTGAATGGGTTGAAAACAAAACTGTAGACAGAGTTCATCAAGGCTGTTACTACAAACTAAAAATAAAAGAGAGACCATCATTCAACAATGCTCCACATGTTATTAATGGCTCATTGGTGTTTTGGTGTCCAGTTATGGAAAGATAGAAGTGCCGTGAAGAACAATAAATCTGTACAAAAACAAGAAAATAGTAGGAAATATTTATAGAAATAACTGGGAAAAAAAATAAATATAAAATGAATAATATGAATATGAAAAATTATATGACCACTAAGATTGTTTTGATAGCACTCCCAGAACTAAACAAACTTTTTCCTTTTCTTTTAACCATAAACACATGCACGTACAATCACGCACACCAGGAAAAGTAGAGATCACATAGTGTACTTTTTTCCATTATGCTTTCCATTCACTCATCCTTATCTTCTTTTTTTAACACATTTGCCTCTAAAATGACACAAAACTGTTTATCAATGTGGTCCCACGCCTTCCTGTCTCTTCAATTCCAGCTAAACTCACACAGGGAGCTTTTTCTCTGTTGTTTTCCTCCAGAACAATTCCTAAATTTTAATTGTGTCTGTTAAATGGGCTCTCTTTTCCCTTTTTTCCCTCTAACTTTCTCCTTTACTTCCTCCTTCTCTTTCTCTACTTATAATGAGTTCTTTTTATCAACCGCTGTGCCATGCGTGGACAGGATGAATAATTTGGGAGATCACAGGAGACCTCTCTGCATTGCATTCGGTTACAACAGGTTGTCAGATAGCTTTGGGAGCTTCACTTGGCTTCTCTCCCTGCCATCCCTAACTCTCTTGCATTTTAACATTCCAATACATGAGGCTTAATTACCCACCTAATCTTATTAAGTAAGGCAAAGATGGAATAAGATTTAAATGGAAGTGGATTAGCCTTTCATGACACCACATGACTTCCTCATCGGCTTATCACTTTGAGCTAATTTTGTTTAGACAAACATAACGGTGCTAAAAGTTGTCATAAAATAATTATGTTCATTCATCAAAGAGATCTTTTTTTGTTTTTACTCTGTTTCAAACTGGAAACTTCCTAACATTAAAAACCTTATAAACCTGTAATAGTATATATTTTTTTCCTCTAAAGACATTGTGATGACATGTTTATTACTTCTTAAAGATTTTTGTTGGGAATTTTCCTACATTCATGAAAGATTTCAGCATTCATTCTTGTTAACGTTAAACATTTCAAGGCCCACTATCCTGCAGGTCTTAGATGTTTCCCTGCTGCAACACACCTGAGTAATGGCTCATTAGCAGACTTGTGCAAAGCTTGTCAGAGATCCGTTTAATTTGAATCAGGTGTGTTGCAGCAGGGAGACATTTAAGACCTGCAGGATAGTGGGCCTTGAGGACCAGGGTTGGGGACCTCTGCAATAGGTTTGTGTCCAAACTTTTGACTGTTAGTGCATGTTTATTATTTACTCTCCTATTGGTGGTTCTGGTCTCTGCATACACCAGAGAACATGTTCAGCTGTTTGGCTACTAAATGTTTCAGTATGTTCACCATAAAAATCATGAGGTTAAGAATAAATAGCAATAGAAATTCATAAAGATCTAGGAAAAAAATTAACTCATTAAATCCCTATTATTTTAAGATAAAACATAAAATAATAATTTTTTCAAAGAATTGTTTTAAAAAAAGAGAGATTTGAAGGGAGTTAAAACGGCTCAAAACTGGCATCTATTGTCACAGCCAGCACTTGTTCCTGTTCTCATAGTTATGCACACAAATTGCAGCAAAACAGAATAAATATAATTAAATATTGCTTTGAAAGTTAAAACTGCAAGGAATTGTGGGACAGAATAGTTAGTTTATTTCACAAAGGATGGCCTAGTGTTTTCAAGGCTACCTGGTGATAATAAAGGAAGCGTCGCAGCTTCTTTCCTCAGTATTTACAAGTTCAAACAGCTCTTGTCATGATTGTCATCCAGATTTCTGGGTCATTTCACTGAATTATAAATCTTTTGTGTACAAAAACCCCCCCAAAATATTCATCCCACTGCGTATTTTCTAGTGCTGGGAGGGTACTGTATATGGTGTCTATTTCTTACATTCAAAACACCTTACTGCTGCAAATGTGTCAGTTAAAGTTTCGACCTATAAATAATCCTTGCAAGCATCTGTTTTTGTGCAGTGTATGCTGTAGTTACTTAAAAATGGTGTAACATAAATTTGCATAAGAACAAATAAGGAATGATCTGATAGTTAATGCTTCATATTATCTGAAACATCAAATGATAGATGCATTGCAAAGGTTTTATTCCTGACCAGGAGACCAGGAGGTAAATCCATCATGCAGAGAGCCAAGATGTCTACATGGGGCCAGACATCCGGTAATATTCTTCAAAATTTGTACTCATGGATAAGGAGAATCACATCATTTCATTTAGAAAAGAGCTCTCTTCTCACATCTTCTACAGTTTTATTACAGAACAGATTACTCTTGGATAAAAGTGCAAACAAAAAGAAGCACAAAAACAGAACAAATAAATCATAGATTTCCCCACAAAAAATTTTTTTCAAAGACAAAATAATGCAAAAAGATCAATTACAAAAAAATAGCTAAGATTATTGATTAGTGCATCATTAGTTAATTAATGTTAAGAGTGGAGTGAAAGCTCGGACAGCCCTCAGAGTTGGTGTGCATCTCACCAACTGCTTATGTCAGCTGGATGCAGCACACAGCACATTATCAGCTTTAAACATTGTGATCATAAAGTAGTAAGAATCACTGTAAAACATTATTAGCAGTTGCCAGTAAAGTCCTGCATGTCCTTCCCCATGAAAGAAAAAACAAAACAAAACAAAAACCTGGAAGACCTACTATGATGACTGAGGAAATTCTTTTTTCTTCTCTTTTTTTGTTTTCTGCTTAGTGCTAACTTAATCTAACACTGTGTTTATTCCAGCCATGTGATATTTTCCTGCATCTAATGGCAGCCTGTTGTAATTTCTTTAAATTCAAAATTATGACCCTAATTCATGCTTTGTTTTTGCTTTAATCCTTAATAAATTTGCTTCTGATTTGCACGAGTATAACATGGTTAAACTGTCTGAACATTACTCTATAGAGAAATGCAGCATGCTGAGCCTATCATAAAGATGACACTGCTGAGCCTATCAGATTGTGTTTAACAGGATTTTGAGCAAATTTTTTACCATGAAGTGATGCAAAATGTCTCAGAAACTGTCGTGTTGGGCTCTTAGGGGTTAACTGCCCATCTTTCTTTTTATAACATAAGAAATCAGAATCATTCAAATCTGAACATAATTTTATGACATCGTTACGCACATTTTGACGTGGTTGGATCAGATTCCCTAATCTGACGACAGACATCAAATTAGAAAATAGTCAGCGTGTTGCTTTAGAGGGTAACAGATCACAAGATATTTTGTTAGGTTTAGTTTAGTTTAAAATCACAGCATTAACTAACGTCTTCAAGATGGCCTCCTTATCTTTCTCCCAAAAGATGCTTTTTCAGGGAAATTTGATCCAATCCTGGAAAATTGGCAATTGTATAAAATGTTTGCCACTAACAAATCATCTTTTTCTGTGTAGACTGGTAGAATCCAAATTGTGTAGAGATGGCATTTTGTTTCCTTTCCAGTCTAATAGGCAGCAACAGTTACTACTTTTTGCTAATGTCTTTCCTCCTTGGCATTGTGTTAATATTTACCTGAATGTTCCAAAACAGCAAAGTGCCCAAACTTTCGCTTTTACAGAGGTTCTCACTCGTGTGTATGACTGATTAATCAGGTGCCTTTGATTTGAAGCATCTCACTGCTGCCTATCCTTTTTTTTTCCCATGGAAGAAGTAGATTTTTATAAATTTTTCCTTTGCACTTTACTTCTTCTTCTTTATTTTTCTTTTTTTACTTTATGTTTTAATAAATAATGACGTGTTATTTAATGAACACAGCATGCCATTTCTTTTTGACTGTCTGAACCCATTTCAAGACTTAGGGTAGGAAGTACATGACTTTTATTTATAATTTCCTGACTCCTAATACTTATAATTTAAATAAGTTGACATTGTCTTGTTTAGTTCTTTCATATAACTGTAAAAGAGTAATCAGTATTTTCAGCCAGTATTTATTTTTATCTTATCGCACACTACTCAGCACTGGAGCCTCTTTCCTCAAGGCAGTGCTTGTATCTGTTACATCAAAATATCTCAGATGTCCTACATAAATTTGGGGAGCTTCACACATTAGAAGCTCTGCTGCAGGCGCTCATGGAACTGACCTTCATCATGGTTGTGTTTGTTTTGGTTAGGGAGCACAGACAGAGAAAAAGGAGTGTATGAGAGACAAAATATACAACTATAAGAACCAATGTTGAAAAAAGTAACAGTGGTTTTCTTAGTTCAGCAACAGACTGTTGCTATACAGCTCTAAAATACAGATATACCCAACTAATCTGTGGGTGTTAAATCCTAAATGTGCAGAAAGACTGAGTTTTGTCAAATTGCAAGGGGCAGAGGATTGCAGCCATTCATCAGTGAAACTCCATTTGTTGGGTTTGAGATAATGAAAGAGGAAGCACAGCAATGGTGGAGACAGGAAAGACAATTTGGTGCATGAGTGAAGTTTTGTTTTTTGTTTAACAAAATCCCACAAGTGCTGTTTCCACAATGGGTCCATATGTGTATTTTTAATAAGAGAAGCATGTTGTCTGTCATGCTGCCCTCCCAACCTCCTTCAGGGTGTCAGTCATCAGTCAGTCATTTTCTGTACCGCTTGTTCCCATTAGGGGTCGCGGGGTGAGCTGGAGCCTATCCCAGC
>JBAMHW010000004.1:8511548-8533404 GCA_037177495.1 Rhadinocentrus ornatus
AAAAACTGAGCAATTATAATAAGCCTTCGCACCGCTCAGTGCTCGGGCCTAATAAATGCTTGCATTTTAATAGGCCTATGCACCGCCTTCGGTGCTCGGGCCTAATAATGAAAAAATGGAGCAATTACAATAGGCCTTCACACCACCTTCAGTGCTCGGGCCTAAAAATGAAAAAACGGAGCAATTCCAATAGGCTTTCGCACCGCCTTCGGTGCTCGGGCCTAATAATAATAAATGCTTGCATTTCAATAGTCCTTCGCGCCGCCTTCGGTGCTCGGGCCTGATAAGGAAAAAATTGAGCAATTACAATAGGCCTTCGCACCACCTTTGGTGTTTGGGCCTAAAAAGAAAAAAACTGAGCAATTATAATAAGCCTTCGCACCGCTCAGTGCTCGGGCCTAATAAATGCTTGCATTTTAATAGGCCTTCGCACCACCTTCGGTGTTTGGGCCAGATAAACGCTTGCATTTCAATAGGCCTTCACACCGCCTTCGGAGCTCAGGCCTAAAAATGCACTGTGTGCATACCACTGATGATTCATTGCAACTGTAACTAAAAAACTCAAATCCCCTTGCAGCCGGTGATTAGTTGGGGAACAGTTTGTGAGTGAGGCACACACATTTGCATTTTGCTGTGATGAAGCTCACAAGGTTCTATTAGTGGCTTGTCCCAATTGTCTTTGTTTATTTATTTATTTTTTTCTTCTTTCACCAGTCAGAGGGGAGCTCTGACATGAGGAGGGATCAAACGGTGCAGAAAGGCTTTAGCAATAGTGCAGGGCTTCAAAATGATAAACAGATCGGCCTCTTCTGCTGTAAATTCACAGCATGCATGTCTGTGCAAAGGCACAGGTTAATGCACGGGTAAATGAGTCATATTGATGTGCAATCCGACACGCTGCTCAGAGGTTAGATGGTGAGATTGATCTGAAAGTGAAAGACAGCATGAGGGAAAGTGGGTAAACACTCAGGTTTAGACTGAAAAGGACTCCTTTCCCTCACTTTCAGTCTCGCTTTCAAACAGCCTCTCTTGGGCGAGATTACTGTTCCCATGGCAACACAACTGATTGCATGAAAATTGCTGTGGTTGTGGGTGCCATGGTAACACGTTACATGACATTATACTATGTAAGGAGCCTCCTTGTGTTTTTTTATTTTTTTCATTTTTTATTTTTTTTCTACTGCTCATACACAAACTCATTCTGTCATGACGACACATGAGCTCACAGGGCGGGTACTGGTCTTGTGGGTTGTCATGGTATCAAGATGGCAACTAGTTGGACCTCCGGAGCATCCACCCACACCGCCTTGATATTTTTTGTTGCCTATTCAAACAGAGATTATTCCTATGAAGCTAATCCCATGTTACACCCGCATTACAGCACTTGCAGCGTGCTAGCCAGCCTGTATGCAGCAA
Source organism: Rhadinocentrus ornatus (assembly GCA_037177495.1). Lineage (NCBI taxonomy): Eukaryota > Metazoa > Chordata > Actinopteri > Atheriniformes > Melanotaeniidae > Rhadinocentrus > Rhadinocentrus ornatus. Next base: position 8,512,965 of record JBAMHW010000004.1, read on the forward strand.
TAGGCACTTCATGGAGGCTTGAGTCATATTATTGACTTGCTTAAAGCATTTAGCAGCTCTGTGTGTGTGGAAGATGCAGAGAGAGAGTTGAGCTATAAATAAAGTCAAAGACATTACAGATAGAGGCACTGAATGTTCTAGTGGGAGGTACCTGTGATAAAATCTTGGGTAGATTTCAGGATCATGTTGGCTATTTTAAAAAAGATCACTTGAACAAACTTACTGTTTTTATTTCACACTGTTAACATTATTGGACATGATGGTTGGTTAAATGTGCTTCTCCTTTAAGGATCTGCACACACACACATGCATACAGATTCTTTCTGCTCGCATTCAAGATATTTATTTCTCTGGTGGATTGTTTCAGAGGCAGAGCGTCTCCATGGTGACAGCAGCCCACAGATCAGTATGAGGAAGAGGGAGGGAAGGAGGTGGCTGGGAAAGAAAGCAATGATTCCAGCTAATCTGCCACTGCTGTACACTTGTTGACAGATATAGAGTATATACTGATATGGATTCACCATTCGGTTAATACACTTGCTTCTCCTTTCTGGCTTCTGCACCTTTCACTTCTCACTGTGCTGTCTTCAACCTCCCGGCACTCCTTCTTCTTCATCGTCTGTCAGGTGCCATATGTCTCAAATAGGGTCACCTTTGTAGTTGTTTTAGTCTCGAGTGCATAAATTATCAAGGTCACTACTGATTATCATAACAAAAGGAAAAGGGGGACGAAAAGATGAACCCCAACCCAAGGGAACCTTGAAATGTTAAATATATTACCACCTTATATTTATATTTAAACACAATTGCAAAACTTTCTTTAAAGCTATGATTTCTTCAAACCACACAGAAAGAGGACATCTTTACCTCATGAGGTGACACAATTCTACCCTTATAAAACACATACACTAATTCTTCATTTGCATGTATTAAAAATATGATCATGTTTATAAAGGATAGTGTTTCCCTGGACAGGAAGCAAAGCTGAAGATTTTTACTGGGAGTGACCAGCCCAGATTGAACAGTTCAAAGACAAATGCAGAGGAGGGATAGTGGTTATATCGAACAAGAGATGCTGGAGGTGGAACTGCAGGGCTGGAAGAAACACAGAAAAACAACCAAAAATGGATCATGGATGACATGAAAGAGGACATGAAGATGCTGCAAGAGATAAGATGACGTAGAGGCAGATATTTTACTGTGGAGGCCCCTTAGGCGAGCAGCTGAAGGAAAAATAAGTTCTTCATATTGATGTACAACAATGACAAACTATAACTATACTATATAAAACACCACATATTAGTTAGGAACCATAAGTTCTGTTATGTTCTGTTTTTCTTGGTTTTGCATTGGAATTTGTTTCTTGTTTTTTAGTTAAGGCAAGAACACACTTTGCAGTGTTAGCAATCCCAGATTAGATTTGGTCTGCGTAAAAGACATGTAGGATCTCGTTGATCGTGGTAGAGTCAAATTTTTGGCAGTGCCAGAAATTGAGCCACATCTTCCAACCAGCCAACAGGAATGTAGCCTGGCGTCACAAACTGATGTCATTTTACATCAAACCAAAAACAGATCTGAACATTGTAGATGAAAGTAAAGTAAGCTTGCTTATGGAATTTAAAAAGAGAAGCACGTCTAGTTAAGTTGCAGCAACAGAGGCCTTATTTGTCTGGTATGAAGTCAAACTCGGACCCTGAAAGATGCTGCATGAAAAGAAACCACTAAGTAGCGATATTAACACACATCTTTGCAAACAATGCAGACAGTTTCAGACAGTTTATTGAACTTAACTTTACGCTAACATGACACTTAGAATCCATGTTTCTCCACACAGTTGTGGTCTACTACGATTCACCAGGTATCATCTGCACACATCCTGCGTGATTAGACGCCTGTTGCACAGAATGGTTTGCCGTGAACTTTTAAGACGAGAAAAATCTCAAACTGTGTAGCTCTAAGTACACGGTTTTGTTCTTCTTCTGTTTTATACAAAGAAAAGGAATTTTCTTTACATGCTCACATCATGAGCCTGAGCCGGCATTTTGGTCTTCTTTACTGCTACTACAACACAGAAACCTCATCTTCAGACATCTTCATAGGTGTTACTGCTGCTGTACTAATATTGCAATTTTTAAAAAGCATTGTTTTGGTAGCAAGGCTCATATCTGTACTGTTGTGAAGTCTCCAGCAGCTGCACTGTGTCGGCTCAGCAGCAAACAGCAGATGGACAGTTAGTTACTTGAGGATGGAACAGATATGTCTCACAGTGGTTGGTAGAGCCCAAATAGACCTTAAAAGAGGGTGGATATTGAACTGAAATGTGGCTTAAGGTTGGCTATGAGTAAATGGCAATGAAAGCAATGAATATAAGTTAGAGAACACTCCCCCCCCCTCCTTTTTTTTGTTTGCTTTTTTAATAAACCTTAACAACTTAACAACAAATAAAGAAAAGGTGATATTTGAATTCTCATTTTTAGGTACGTCATGAATGTAACATTTGAGGGTCGAAACCTGTCATTCAGTGAAAAAGGCCACCAGATGTTCCCCAAGCTGGTCATCATACTTCTGGACAAGGACAGAAATTGGGACAGGGTAAATCTCCTATTATCTCTTCCTCTTATCCTCCCTCTGTCATTTCTCTGTATTCTTCATCCTCTGTGACGTGTCTGTCACTTTTTTATCTCCATTTGGAGTGTCTCCCTGCCATGAAGTAGCTTTTACAGTAGCCTGTATATCACACAGCTCTCCTCCCACTCACTCATGCAGGTTGGCAAGTGGGAGAGAGGATCTTTGACGATGAGGTACCACGTGTGGCCTCGCTTTGAGCTGTACTCGGAAGCGAAGGAGCGGGAGGACCACCTGTCCATCGTGACTCTGGAGGAGGCGCCGTTTGTCATTGTGGAGGACGTGGACCCACTCAGTGGAACATGCATGAGGAACACGGTGCCGTGCCGCAAGCAGCTAAAACTCACGTGAGGATTTTCCTTTTGAATTAATTCTGCAGCCATAATGATCCATACTTTATTAAGACTGAGAATTAATTCATCTAAACTCTTCTGTATCCTGTGCAACCTTTTCCTCTCACACTGAGCAACACAACAGCTGTAATGAGTGTCTTTGCTCCTTTTCTTCACCGAGTCTCTTACTCCTGTGATTACCTTGAATTGTTTCACCTCTGCTAACTAGATCATTAACTTAGTTTCTGTCCCCATTTTCCTCCTCTCCACAATGACCCTCTCACTATCCAGCTCTCAGAGGAGTGTGCTGATTTTTTTTCTTCAATGGGCTTCTGTTTCTATCACTGACCTACCTGAAATCTCCTGAGGCCATTCTACATCTTCTAGCACAGTGCAGTGTTTTGTTTATAGACGTGTCTTTCACCCCATTTTTTCTCACTCCCATCTCGCTTCTCATAAAAAATATAATCCATAAGCCAGATGCAAAGAGTTGCTTGTTTTTGTACTCAGAGCAGCAGACACGTGGGCACAGCATTGCTGCATGATAACTAAACCACAGTTTTTACTTTATTCCATGTTAGTACAACCCTTTTTATCATAATGGTTGCTCACTTGCAGGAGCCTGATTTCACGAACAAACAGTAGGAACAAACAAAGCCCGACACTCTTGTGTGAGCAGAAAAAACACACAAACACATTTGTCCTTGGCCTGGTAATAACAGCATCCTCTAACTGTGCCAGCGCTGTGATTGTGTTGTTACACAGCTGTTACACACCTGCATCTCCTGTGAGCCAGAGCAGCCTGTTGACTGATGGCGCACAGTTTAGTTAAATGTTTGTCTCATTGTGTGTTATTCTTTGACCTTTATTGCTGTATGAGTTGGATGGCAGTTTAAAAACCTGTTTACTCAAGTGAGACTGAAATAAGTCTCTTGAGAAATGTTATTGTAAACCGTGCAGCTCTTGGAGTAGATTTTCTCAGTTGCTTGATTTTGTTGTAAAAAAAAAAAAAAAAAAAGAAGAAGAAATATGCACCACTAAATACATTTTTATTTAACAGTTGAATGCTCTGGTTTTAGAAAAAATGAACAAATTATTATAATTAATTGTACTTTTTCCACCACTTCTTTCAAAGTGGTAAAAAGACAAATGTAATCACAAAAAAAGTAGATAAAAAATGAGTCTTTTTTGCAGATTTCTTATTTTTTATAAAAGTTTAAATTAGTTGAAGCACAGACATCTCTAATTAGAAATAATATTCTTTATCAATCAGGATCCAGCGCTCTCGTATTGCTGTTGACAGATCAGCTTTACAGGATTGATCCGGACTGTGTGCTGGCCATATTATTAAGTAGATATCTTTGAGTCTTTACTGGAGGAACTTTGATGATCTTTACTTGGTGACAAGATGATGAAGTCATTTTTAGAAAACTAATTCATTACCAAACCTACGAATGATGGAAGAAGGACAGAGGTCATAATTTCGGTGTTCAGAAATTTGCTAATTTCCATCAGGCAGTCATATTTATAGTTTTAATCAGGACAGAACATTATTGATGACTAATTATCACTTTTATTCAGTTATCCACAGTCCTGACTGCTTCGTTTTAGCTGTTTGTTTGTTTTTTCCTTTTTAGGTGGTAATGATGGTTTACATTTAGGTTTCTGGGTATAACTCGTGTTTACTTGAGGCAAATTTTCACTGTTAAGTCACAAATACTGCAATAAAGTTCTTTCCAATCGCCAAACACACCCTAAACCAGGGCTCTCAAACTCCTGGCCCCTGGGCCACATCCGGCCCATTCGCCACCTCCAGCCGGCCTGCCCAACACTACCGCACTGCGCCTTTGTTTTTCCAAAGGTGCGCAAGTGTCTGTGCTTAGCTGTTGTTATGCAGCAGACGGCAAATATGTCTCTTCCCGAGCAGAAAAGAAAGGTGGTCGGAGAACACAGAATACTTCAAGAATGATGGATATCACAGTATTTTTTGTGGAGTTCAGTGTAAGTCCATCATGCCTGATATGCAAGGGAAATGTCACAGTTGTAAAGGAATACAATCTTAAATGCCATTACTCAACTAAACATGGGGAGCCGTATGAGAAACATGCAGGAGATGAGAAGAATAAAGGATCAACACAGCTACACCGATGATTTACTTCTTAGCAAAGTCTTTTCCATAAGGCTGCCGTTGCGTTGTTGGTGAGTTAATCGCCAAAGCAGGAAAGCTGTTCACTGAAGGACAGTTTCTGAAAAATTGCATGCTGCAAGTTGCTGATCTCTATCTGAGAAGAGAAGGTTGTTCAATAATCTCTCTATCTGCAAACACGGTGGCGAAGCGCATTAGCGACTTAACAAGTGACATTTACAGTTACGTGACAAAGCCCAAACTTTCACTGCATACTCTGTGGCGCCTGAGGAGAGCACAGACATAACAGACAGTGCTCAGCTAGCCATTTTTATAAAGGGTATCAATGAGTATTAAATGAGAGTGTGTGTCCAATACATTGGTGTACCACAACCATCAATATATTTCTGAGGCTGTGTGACTCGCAGCGAGCGGGTTTGCCATGGAACAGACTGGTTGGCATCCCCACTGATGGCGTGCCTTGCATGACCTGTAAAAAACACGGGATGCTAGTGCTGATGCAAAGGAAGTTGAAGGAGGAAGACGCAGATCCAATAATTGTTTTGAACTGTATCATATGCCAACAGGCACTGTGCAGCAAATGTCTAAAATATGAACATGTCATGTCTGTGTGGAGGAGGTTACAGCATTATGCATTGATAACCTGCTGCAGGAGGTTGATCAGCGATTTGCTAACTTTAACGCACACCGTGACACTTTCCACCTGTTTGCAGACCCCTTCTCAGCTCATGTGAACAGCGTCCAGTGTGTTGCAAATGGAACTTATTGACTTGCAATGCAACAGCTGCTCTACGCTAAGTTCAGAAAGGCACAGAGAAAGCAGACATGACTGGAGAATTTCTAAAGGAATTGCCTCCATCCTTCCTAGAACGGTCAAAAGTGTTTGTTCTGGAATCACAAATCTGTGTGAGAAGCTTTTTCCACTATGAATTTTAGAGTGCAAGTACAGGTTCAGGCTGAGTGATAACCATCTTGAAGTTGTACCCAGGGTTTCAACTGTGACCTTTATCAGGCCAGATGTAGCATCAGTGTAATTTGACTTTAAGACCACTGCCCTAAACACTTGCAAATAGTCTTTCTTCAAAAGCTTGTGCAATTTCTACAGTTTTTGTCCTTGTATTTATCCTTCTTCTGCGTTTTTGCTCCCTTCCTGATCCTCTTCTTCTTCTCTAGTTTGTTTCTTTTGCTGGTCGCATGTCAGCTATTCTGCTCATCACTGCCCCAGCAATTTCAGGTGGTCCTCTGCATCAAGCGATGAATAGCTACGCTTCTTGAAAATGGACCAAGTTATGCATGTAATCAACTCAGAAGGCAGACAAAACTGTGTATTCATCTTCTGCGTCGTTCATAAAAAGGTCTTTAGACACATCTGTGGCCATCATTTTGCCACAATTTGTGTTAATTGAAGGAGTTTTTGTCATCCTTCCCAATATTTCAGCTGCAAGCTGTTTTGCTAGTGCCATGCTTCCTGTCAATCAGCCAAGTTCATTTAAAGATGCAATACTTAACTTGACTTATCTCTTGCTCTGTCTCTCTAATGTCTTCTAACGTTTTTTTTTGCTGAATCAGCCACATACCTGTTCAAAACGACCGGCTTTTTTACATCTGCTTGTGCGAAGCGAAACTCTGCAACATCACGCAGTGTCCTAGATAGAAAATTTGCATAGTTTGGTGTCTCAGCTGTGGGACACTGCTGGGCAATGACGGCTTCAGATATGCACATAATAGATGTCACTCTGCCATCAAGCAAGTCCAGAATGCAGCATTTTAAGGTCAAAAAGTTACGGAGTGGGTTTATTTAACAACAACATATAGAAAATCACACCAGGGTAGTCCACTCGACTCCGTCTGATTGGGGACTTCCTGTATTTTGTCCACTGAAATGGACGAGACCTGCGTTTGTAGGTGGACCACGTCTGCTTCTTAGATTTGAATCCGAATTCATTCCCCAAACGAAGCGGGCTTTCCGAGCTAACAGACTAGGATTTAATTTGAATTTAAAAAACTAGCATGAACACACCCTAAGGTCTGCAGGTACTCTCTCAACAGCAGATTCATTTATATATTTAGACCTGTGCAGGTTTTGTTTTAGAAATGCAAATTACAAAGTGATTCTATGATTTTTTTTCCCCTCTCTTCTTGATCTGGAAAAAAAAAAAAATAAATTACTAACACAAAAAAACAATGTCAGTAATAATTACAGCAGTTCTCTTCTGTTTTTCCAGGTCTGTCTCACAAAGACGGAACATTTGACTGCTGAATAAAAATGTTTTGTGTCATAATTATTACATCACCCAAGATTGAGATTTTTTTTTTCCCCTGAATGGCTGTAAACGATAGTGTAGCTAATTATTTTATGTTTTAATTAAAAGAGCAGTTATTTGTGTGGAAACCTGCAGCTGCAGTGTCAGTGTGTGTGTACGTCTATTTTTATCATTTAGGTTTAATCCTTGTAAATATTGTGTAGATTCCGAAAACAATTTTTTTCTTCTCTCTTGTCTTGACTTCTTCTTCTTGTTCTCCTTCATGTGCCGTTACCACCTACCAGCAATCAAACGGGTGATTCAGGGATCTACATCAAGCGCTGCTGCAAAGGTTTCTGTATCGACATCCTAAAGAAGATCGCCAAGGCGGTGAAGTTCACCTACGACCTGTATTTGGTGACCAACGGCAAGCACGGCAAGAAGGTTAATGGAACATGGAACGGCATGGTGGGAGAGGTAAAGACATTTCCTTTTACATAGTCTCTCTATATACTCTGTATACTGTATACTCTGTGTGTTTTTGATTAATTACTGACTAATATTAGCTGAGATCAGATTGTTCTCCTCAATGTAAAATAATGTTTAGAAGAAAAGTGGTGTTTGTTGTTCTGACAAATTTGTTCTAACACTAGAGAGAAGCATCAGATTTTTTGTTATTTGTAAGCAGCTTGATAGTTAATTTAGACCTGCTTGCACACCAGCTGATTGTGGATGTCACTGCTGGCGGAGCATTTTTAGCAGAATGCCACAGACATCACCATACAAATGCTATCGAGCCATCAGTGTGACACAACAAGGGATTCACTCAAAATAGAGCAACATCTTGTGCCCTCCTCATACTTCCACCACTAGTCTTTTATCTCATCATTGTGGATGTATTGTAATGTTTTTCTTAGGGCTTTTAGCTTTTTCACACTTCTTTAAAGCATGCAACAGTTAACAATGACAAAGTGAAAAAAAATTACAGGTCTACCCCAAATCCATGAAGAAGCTTTTTTCTGTTTGCAGGAATTAAATTTATCATCTGCTCATTTGCAGAGTGAGATAAGCTGTTGTTCCAGGTCTAGCCTTTTAATTTAGTCTGGAACAGATGTCAGTAAGAAGCAGCACAGATGTGAAAGTACTCTTTCTGTGATGATACAATGATGTATGCTAGATTAACATGGATGTGGGTTTTGAGTGCAGTAGATATGTATTCATTTGTTTAATTGGTTTAATATATTTATTTATTGAACATGTACTCACCAGCTGCTTTATTAAGTATACCTTGCTCGTACTGGGTTGGACCCCTTTTTCCATTTAGAACTGCCACAATTCTTCATGGTATAGATTCAACAAGGTGTTGGAAACATTCCCCAGAGATTTTGTTCCATATTGACATGATAACATCACATAGTTGCAGATGTGTCGGCTGCATCCATGAGAATCTCCCGTTCCATTTCATCCCAAAGCTGTTCTATGGGACTAAGATCAGGTGACTGTGGAGGCCATTGGAGTCCAGTGAACTTGTTGTCATGTTCAAGAAAGCAGTTATGATTATTATTTGACCTTTGTGACATGGTGCATTATCCTGCTAGAAATGGTCATCAGAAGATGGCACTGCAGTCATAAAGAGGTGAACATGGTCAGCAACAATACTCAGGTGGGCTGTGTTGTTTAAGTAGTTCTCAGTTGGTACTAAGGGGTCCAAAATGTGCCAAGAAAATATCTCCCACATCATTACATTACTAGCAGCAGCCTGAAGCATTGATACAAGGCAGGATGGATTCATGCTTTCATGTTGGTGACCAGTTTTGGTAAGTCTGTGTGAATCGTAGTTACCTGATGTGGTCTTATACTGCTATAGACAATCTGCTACAAGGTTGGATATGTTACGTGTTATTCTGCATACGTTGGTGAAACCAGTGGTCATTTGAGTTGCTGTTGCCTTTCATCTCCAACCAGTCTGGCCGTTCTCCTCACATCTGACATCACCAACAAGGCCCTTTCATCCAGACAACTGCTGCTCACTGGATATTTTCTCTTAGACCATTCTCTGTCAACCCGTTAGATGGTTGTGTGGAAAATCCCAGTAGATCAGCAGTATTTGAACTAACCAGACAAGCCGTCTGGCACCAACAACCGTGCCAGGCTCAAAGTAATTTAAATCGCCTTTCTTTCTCATCCTGATGCCCAATTTGAACTTCAGAAAGTCATCTTGACCACATCTAAATAATCTGAGTTACTGCAATGTAATTAGCTAATAAGATATTAGTGGTAAAATCTTTTAAACAGGTGGATTTAATAATCCTCTTTTTTTTCTTATAACTTTAGTTTATTTAATGTCCCCCACAGATTACACTTCTGTCAGCTTTTCAAAATTGGCTTTACTACCAAGTAATTGTTGTTAGAAAGCAGATCTAACTGCTATTACACCCAGTAAGTCGTTTCATTTATTCATTCATTTGGTAAGGCTAATCATGCTGTCTTAATATTCCTTTTGGTTTGCTCCTCACTGTCTCTTTTATCCCATCCAGCACTTGTTTCCCACAACCTGGCCTGAGGGGAAGCTGTGATCAGATCCAGAAAAACCTCAGGGGAACTCAGTGAGGTTCCTAATAAGAGACTGAGAAAGAATATAGAAGACTACAGCAAAAGAGAGTGATTGTGCGAGTAGGGAAACCAACCTCAGGAGAAAAACCCCAATTTTTTCATTCACACATTACACAGTAAACAATCCCAAACAACTCTGACCTCATCAATAAGCCCGATGTCCATTTTGTTTGATTATGGCAAATTTTAATGATATCTCTATCCTACTCACTGTTGCGTGTTGTTTGAAAGTCCTGAGGTGGGTTTTGGATAAATGCAAATCTGGAACACATCTGTAAATGCCTAAGCAAGCAGTTAATGATTTAATTTGGGAAAACAGGACAATGGAGGCAGGAAACTAAATAAAAGTGAGAAATAAGAGCAGGTCACCACGATGAAGTTCGAGGATCAAAGTGACATCGGTGTGTTGGATCCCTGCTTATTCTGGTCATTTGTGCTTTTTCTTTATGGCCAGAAGCCTCACAAACACAGGGCTAAACATACCTTAGCATACCCAGATGCTTTGCTAGTGTGCAGTTAAACACTGACCCAGTAGAAACAATCTTCCTTTCCTCCTGTTTTCACACCACAGGTAGAGCCTGTTAATGTCTTAGCTGTGAAGGTGAGTGGTTTAGAAATGGCAGCACTGAATCTGGGAGAAATCTGAACTGAGCTTCTGTGTGTGTGTGTGTTTCTGTCTGGTTGACCCTCAGGTGGTGCTGAAGAATGCCCACATGGCAGTGGGTTCACTCACCATCAATGAGGAGAGGTCGGAGGTCATTGACTTCTCAGTGCCATTCATTGAGACAGGTATCAGCGTCATGGTCTCCCGTAGCAACGGAACAGTCTCCCCCTCTGCCTTTCTGGGTGAGAAGAAACACACCTGATGCGTATAATTGATATATAACACGATATGAGGAACTGTTGAATGTGCTCATACTGAATAATGATTGCACCCTCATGCACAGAGAAACAACCAGCTGTTTATGTGCCACAGACACATGCCATCCATCTAAAGACTGATTTAAATCAAATCATTTTTATTATCTATTTTCTTATAAATTACTTTACTAAATTTTATTTATCACACATAAGTTACCATACCATTTTTATTTTCATATCACTTTAGAAATACAGCATATGGTTAACCAATGTACTGCACAAAGGGTTACTCAAAATTTTAATTTTTCTGTATGTTTGAAGGTCCTTTCGGTTTTAAAATGTTTTAAATTTGTAAAGTCTCCAGTAAAGCACATTGATAAACTGCTTGTGTAGCTATAAATTGACACTTTTCTTAAAACTGTTTAAATATCTATAGAATCACAATGGCAATTGCATTCTTTTTTGTCACTGTTTCAGAGGGGGAAAAAAACTCCATGAGAATTATTATCAACCTCAATAGAACATGTCCAAAATAAATTTCCTTACTTGGTGGCAGAGCTTTGTTAATGAATAGTCTGGACTATAGGACATAGAGGTAGGAGAATGATGGTATGGGGATGCTTAACTGCAAAAGATTCAGCTATACAATGGTGTCTTTTATTAATCAGGCTGTAGAACTCTTCCAAGAGGCATTTTAGTCACTGCAACCTGTCAAGGAAGCGTGGTGTAGGATCAAAAAGCAGGCAGATGAGGCAGGAAGCACACTGGTTGAAGGAATTATATTTTAATAACGCCTGAAAATGTCTAAAGCTGGGAGGGCGGAGGGGTCCCTGAGGGGGGAACAGGTCTAAACAAACTATACTAGTGACAGAGCTCAGGAGGGCGACCGGAAAGCCGCAACGACAGGAGACTGGGCTCATGAGGGCAGCCAGGAGGCTGCGACCACAGGAGACTGGGCTCAGGAGGGTGGCCAGTAGCCTGGCTATAGAGGAGCAGGGACAGCTCTGGCAAGCCACAGGACACCCAGTGAGCAATATTCCCTCAGACACACAAGCAGGAACCAAAGGCAAAGGAGGAGCGACCCCCTTAGAGACAGGAACCAAAAGCAGAGGAGCGTCCTAACCCGAGACCCCTTCGGAAACAAGAACCAGAGGAGCTTCCCAATTAAAAGTGCACTAATATATATGCGTGTGCACTTCGACTTGCAAAGTCACAATGCACCTCTAAAAATAAGGCTCCCCAAAATACCCGAGTAATTCCAGCCCCTATAGAAAATAGATTGATGGATAAATTGATAAACTGAATGAACTAAATTAATTTTAGTTAAATTCCAATTCAGTCCAATTCAGCACATACCCCTGTCAGAGTTTGTATAATCCCAGATTAAATCCTTAAATGTTACAAGGGCAAAGTAAGTCAGTTATCACACACATGTCTACATATTTTCAGGTTAATGCCAGTTAGTTTGTCTCATGATGCTGTTTTATTTGGTTTAAAAAACTTCCTCTCTTTGTTCTCCCACAATCCACCTCTCCTTACTTTCTCTGCACCCCAAAACACCCTCCACCTCTACCCTGTCTGTTTCAGAGCCCTTCAGTGCTGACGTCTGGGTCATGATGTTTGTGATGTTGCTGATGGTGTCAGCTGTGGCTGTGTTTGTGTTTGAGTACTTCAGTCCGGTGGGTTACAATCGCTGTCTGGCAGATGGAAGAGGTGAGAAGACACACACCTCCAGAAACACACATATATGCACACACTCAAGCCTGGACCTAGTTAATCCATGCTGCTATACGGTGATACTGAGATACAATGTCAGACAATCTAATATGCCAAAATGGGGACCTTTGTTACCTTGAATAGACCATTTAAACTGAGCCGTCTAGGTGCTAAAATACTACAAAAACCCTGTCAGAATGAGTGCAACTGGAGCAGCAACACTTACAACTATGTCTTTAAGTACTTATCTACATTATCAGTCACTTAAGCCCTTTCACTAATGAAGAGGATCATTGACAAGAACCAGATAGGTAATCTTAAGCATTCTTAGCCTCACTGTGTGAACAAAGACTCCTCTGTGCTTGCATTACAATGTCTCCTTTGGTTGTGCTGTTCTTGAATATGACACCATCACACATAGGGCTGTGAAAAGAATGAATACTCTCCAGTAGAACTATTACAATAGACTGAAAATATGTGTCTGATTTAAGTGCATCTAACAGACGTGAACAGTACCATGCAGCTCCAGCAGGTCCTTCAAATCAGTTTGCCCATCAGAGTCAATGATTTAGATTAAACCATTTGTTCTTTTCTTGGGCTTTTGTACACAGCTCAGCTTGTCTCTGCTGCAACAGAAGCCATTCAAGACAAATTCACATAAGTGTTATATTGCTCCTTGCAGCCTTGTTTTATATTTTAAGGACCTGAGGAGATATCCTACCTACAAAGCCATTTTCTTTATATCTCACAGCAAGCCAACAGTGGAGTTTAATCACCGGTTTACGTATGATTGTATACTATACTGCTGCTCTAGCCCTAGTATAACCCATCTGCCCCTCCCCCTCCCCCTTACTCCTCATCTCTGATGCTACAGAGCTGCTGTAGGTAGTATTTCTGACACCTTGTCATACAGCCATGGTGGTATGTGGAACACAGTTAGTGTGTAAAAGTGGGTTATCACCACAGTAGCTGAAACAGCAGATGTGGACTGCTCCGAACATCTTGCAATCACTAAAAAATTAAAGGATAGAAATTATTTTCTTTTTTTCTGCAATCCATCAAATGCCTCCCACAATGGTGTTCACAAGTACATGCAGATCAAGAAAAGAAGCACCTGTTATCTGCTGAACTAATATCATTCACCCTCCCTTCCTGTCACTCTGTCCCTCAGAACCCGGCGGTCCCTCCTTCACCATCGGTAAAGCCGTCTGGCTCCTGTGGGGTCTGGTTTTCAACAACTCTGTTCCTGTACAGAATCCCAAAGGTACCACCAGTAAGATCATGGTGTCAGTGTGGGCCTTCTTTGCTGTCATCTTCCTGGCCTCCTACACTGCCAACCTGGCTGCTTTCATGATCCAAGAGGAGTATGTCGACCAAGTGTCGGGCTTGTCAGACAAAAAGGTGCGAATTCAGTGCAGTGTTATGGATAGCGGGGTGGAGGAGCAGGTGTGTGAAAGTGTGAGAATAAATCTAGCAGCTTTTTCGGGCTTTAAAACTTAACTGGCTTAACCTATCTGTTGAGGCGACAGCATTGTGTTATGCAGATGTTCCTCATGGTTTTGTTCAGACGTACCCATGACAGTGACACTTATAGCTATGGAGCACTTTTTATAATTGACACCCACACTCAAAAGAGCTTAAAAGTGAAATAAAAAATATAACTGTTGTACCCATTTAAGCTTGTTGAACAGGTGGTTTGATAAAGGATGAATTTTTACATGCGAGAGGTTTTTTTTGCACATTCAGTAATAAGCTGTAAAAATCATCTTCTCCTTATTTTAGTCCTCTGTCTCCAATCCAGCCACTTTTCTGTCCACTGAGTGTGTGTCAGACAGAAAGGAGAGGATCTAGCACAACCAGGGATGACACCAAAAAGCAGCTGAGGACCATCAGCTGTTTCTTTTTTCTGTTAGTTTGGCTCAATCACTATAAGGAGCTGCTCCAATAATGGTATAGGAAACTCATGGAAGAGCAAAGCGCTGTTACATAGATGGGGTCTGTAAGGTTCCTGTGGAAAGCGGGACATTTCCCTGATTATTGCATTGTTCTGGTGCATCCCTACTGACTGTATCTGTAGTAGATTAGGGTGTCATCATATGGATGAAAAGAAGTGCATGTCTGCAAAGGGAAAAGAGCTGCAACATGTAAACATTTTCATTTTGTTTATTTTATCTTATCTGACCTTTACATGATGGCCTGGATCAGCAAACATATTGAAAGTTTGAACAGTTTAAACATTCAGAACTAAGCATGTAGTATCGTCCCTGCTCATTTTTTAGTTAGTTTTCACCCACAAAACTCCTCATGGCAAAGTTTTATTTGTAGTAAGCTTGTGGTACCTGATATTTTATTGACATTAAATCACTTCAAGATCAGCCTGAGACCTCTTTCTAATTAACTTGAATTGTTCTTTGTCCTTGTACACACAAATATATGAGGACATCGGCATTAACGTGCTCTTAGATCATGTTTCTGTTAAAACAGAAACTTCTGATCCGACAACTAAACATCGATTGTGTTTCAATCGGCTATATTTTTAGTTAACTCAGAATGTAAAATATGTCATTTGCAACAATTGTGATGTGTATCTTTCATGTTTTTTCAGACATTTAATAAGCCAAGTAAAAACTAAATTAGTATAAATATAAATTATAAGTTGCTGCTCCAGTCTTGTTACTGCTTATAAATAATTTATTTTTAACTGTATCTGGTGCACAGTCCAAGATTCTCTCACCTTTATTTATCACAACTCTAAGCAGTTTATTGATCTTAAACATCTTTAAGTACAGACCTTTTCTTCTTCCAAGAGATACATTAACAGCTTTAAATGGAGCTTCATTCTAAAAATCACTCTTTTATTTATATTTCCCTCTTTTCCTCCCACTACAGTTCCAGAAACCCAACGAATTCTCGCCGCCATTCCGGTTTGGTACAGTGCCCAATGGGAGTACAGAGCGCAACATCCGCAACAACTACAGGGACATGCACGCCTACATGACCAGCTTCCACCAGAAGAATGTGGATGAGGCCTTGTACAGTCTGAAGACTGGGTGAGCAGGAGACAGACAGGGAGGAGGATGGAGAGACAGATGGGGAGAGTTGAAAGGGTGTCAGCAGAAAGGAAGGGGGACGGTGTTAAAAATCTGTGATGTCCTGGACTGATGCAAAACAGGGGAAATATGATGACACGATAAGGAGAGGAAGAGAGAGAATTCTGGGAAATGCGGGAGGGCAGCCAGCGGCAGTGCACATCTGCCTTCCACTGGCACCTGGAATAGAAGCTTGTGTTTGCTTGATAACTAAATTCTTACTTTCCCCATTCCTCTTCCTAACTCCTTGTCTTTAAACATTTTCATCAACCACTTCTGAAGAAATAAGACTGCAAAGCTGTGATGTTTCTGCTGATGTTAAATGGCCACGGAGGCCTGAAGAGCCCCGAGGCACTTTTGATCCTAGCCAAAGAAGCTGGAGTCTGTCATGACAATTTATCCACTCACTCTGGGTTAATATGGACAGCACATAATACAGGATTTCTCTGGGAAAGATTTTAGCTAGGACACTGGGGACTCAAGCTCCTACACACTGCGTCATAGGATTAGTTCATTATCAGACTTAAATAGTGGCCACACTAGAGGGGAGACAAATGAGTAGGGTTCTCTTTCTGTTTATAGCTTTATAAGTGGGATGTGAAGAATTCGTCATGGAGAGGTTTAGGCTTTAACTCCATGAAGCAGATCACATGATCATATCTTAATTATATCCATGACAACAGAGCAACTTAAAAAAAGAAGAAATACAAAAGCCAAAAACTCTAACCAGGTTTCCTGTGTGAACTTTTCTTATATGTCTTCAAAATTCAGTGAATGAATGGACAGATAAAGCAGAGCCTGTACAAAGACTTTCATTCTAAATATCCTGGTAACGCTTGAATTATTGTCTCCTTATTAAAAACAAACAAAAAATATTCATTTTTTGCTGAAAAGTTCTTTCTAGTTTGTCATGGATCATAGTAAAATAGAAAGTTTATCTGTTACGGTTCCTGTTAATGCCAATTAAGGGCCATGTTGGACCATTCTGGAGCATTTCATCAACTTACAGCAGCTTGAAAAATAAGCAAACATATCACACTTGCCTAAAACACCAAAATGGAACCAGGTCTGAATGTATACTTGTATTGTGCAAGATCTGCAAGGCAAGTTGATGTAAATAGTACATATTATGTAGTATGCTATCATATATAGTGCCTAGCAACTAAGCAAATCATAAAAAACAAATAAAACAAGTAAAACAAAAAAGAAACTGGAAAAAAGATGAAAAAGTATCAAATAATAAAAACAAAAGGTATAGATAAGATTATAGATGGATTTACTGTAGTAGAGCCTACACTAAAAGCAGTGGGGGGAAATGCTTTTAAGCATTAGCTGGAATGAATCTAAGATCAAAGGAGGGCTAATTCCAGTAGTGAGTAGTGACTGAAAACCACTTCACTGTGACTGGTTGAACTATGTGCACCATTAGCTGACAAATCCTTGCACATCTGAGAGAACTACCAGACTTGTGTTTAGCAAAAAAAAATCCTTTTTAAATAAATTTTTGGCACAAACCAATAGCCAAGAGTAGGTATAAAATATTATATCTCCTTTCTTTTTCCAGTTATCTAGCAGCAGTTTTTTTTAACCAGTTACAAATGTGTCACGTTCATTTCAGGAGGCTTTTGAATCCATTGAATCGAGCCTCAGTCTAGTGAACAACATAGAAAAGCACAGGATGTTTATTAAATCCAGTCTTTCTGTACTGAAGGGACAAAAGATAAACTACCCTATTACATATGCCAATTTTGTAAACTTCAATCATAAGAAAAACCTTAATGCTAAGAAAATATTATAATATGAAGTCTGGACACATTTTGAACAGCATCACTAAACTGTATCTTTTGTGGTACACGTGACTCAACTCTTCTAACACACTGTCTGTGCCTCACAGCAAATTGGATGCCTTCATATATGACGCAGCTGTGTTAAACTACATGGCCGGCAGAGACGAGGGCTGTAAGCTGGTAACCATTGGCAGTGGTAAAGTGTTCGCCTCCACCGGTTACGGCATCGCCATCCAGAAAGACTCCGGCTGGAAACGAGCTGTGGATCTGGCCATCCTCATGCTGTTTGGAGATGGTACGAAGTTGAACACTATTTATACTTAGACATGAAGAATGTGCTGGAATCTGAGTAAGAAAGGACTTAACTATGTCATACAGTATTGGAAATATCAGGTAGCAATAAACACATTTCACACCAAATAGATTTGTCTATTTTTAGACGCAACTGCTGTAGCCTTTATTTGTTCAGCGATTAAACATGTTTAGGATTACAAAATGAAGTCTTAACGGGGTTGTAAGATTTTTATGTACAGGAGCTGTGACTCAGAATGTGGTGAGTGTTTTGTTACACATAGAGAGAAGAAGGAAATGTCTTGGGCCTCAGGATGAAACTTCCCGATCCAGACTGTCACAGTTCGGGATGATTTTTAGTGGGTTGGGAGATTCAGGTCAGACTTTCTTGAAAGAAACAGGGAAAAATGAGCTCAGAATAAATTAGAAACTTGAACTAGAAATATTGAAGCCTTCAAATATAGTTGAACTTGTGTGATTGATATTTATCACTTCAGAAATGGCGTTAATGGATTAGCAGATGAGTAAAATGGAAAATAAATTCAGCAGGAAAACACTTTAAAGGGATATTTTTCTATATTTTTTTTCCAGGGGGATTTGTGTGAAGCACTTATGAGCAGTCAGTGTCTTCCTAGCAGCAGACAGCAGTCTCCATCTGGAGAAGCAGGGATTCTGACAAGAGGGCTGAGCTCTGCTCAGAACAGACCCATATCAGGGGGAATATTTGCCAGCTGAAATGATTCATACCTCAAAATTTTCATAGTTGTTTGAGCAAACGCTATAAAGTATATAAGGACTTCTGCTGAATCCATCAGTTGTCAGACATGCTGGAAAGCTTTCTGCTGGCAGGTACTTTCGCAGAAGACGTAAAAAAAAAAGTGTTTTTTTCAGGCCTTTCAGTAATTTCGACAGTCTTGTATTTGTTTATCTGTGATTTTACCTGCATATGAGTCACATCTGCATTAACAAAATTGGTATGTATTAAAGAAAATTGGATTTCCGAATGATAAATTGTGTGCTTAAGTAAAAAAAAAAAACTAAATAAAATAAATAACCTTTATTTAACCCAAAAAAAAACTATTGAAATCACGATCTCTTTTACAAGGATGACCTGGCTGAAGAGGTCTGTAGCACATCAACTTAAAGCAGTACACAGTAAAACTGAAATTTTGTTTTTTCGTAAACATTAACAACCAGCTGACGAGAGTAACAAGTTAATAACAAGAGTACTTTCACGTTACTTGTTCTTCTGGTAAAATTAGGTAACTCCAGGTTGTCTAAATGGACTAAATTTAATGTAATTGTCAGTAAAGAGGAGCAGGAACAGCTTTAAGATGAGATTTAAATTAATTTTTAATTTTTAATTTAGTCAGCCAGCTACAAAGAAGCTTTGGTAGAAGTTTTTGATTTTTAATATATTCATATTCTTCAAAGCAAGTAATTCAGGAAAGGCAGGAATATTTTTATATCTTATCTTAACTGTGGGATGATTTTGACCTGCGATACCTAATAAAGCTGCAACTGCATCTGACTGGAAATCCATGTTGCCAATGCTTTAAAGACCAAAACTCAAATATTTACCACAGCAAAACATTCTAAAAAACATGGGAGTGAGACTGGCTGGGGTATTTAAACACCATTTGCTAAAATTTGGAATACTTTTTCGTGAGACTTTCCTTAGAAAAATGTTCCTGGTAAAAGACTTGAAGTTGTGTTTTGCTTAATTTTGCACGAGAGTGCCATTTTTCATTCCCTGAGCACGGATCCAAATATCCTCATCCATGTCTTCCCCTTGCTCTTCCATCCAGCTTGCTAGAATTTTTATGCATCTTTATGTCTTCAAGAGATATTTTGTAAGACTCTGAGTACTTCTAAATATCTACTTAAAAGATACACCTATATAAAAGAAACATTCCTCTAAAATGTATTTATTTGTTAATGCCAGGCTGTTGCATAATCTCCAAAGTCTGTCACATGATTGTCCCCCCCTGAAAAGTCCCTCTCTCAGATCAGTGTAGAACTCATGAGATGCTTTTAAAAGCCATTTCCAGTCTTGTTTCTAAACCCTTTACCACCTCCACTGGCTGATGAGTGATGTGCAGCGAGTGCAGTAGCTGGCTGCTGTGTGAGCTCATCTCCATAAAGCACATGTATCTATGTATAAATTATTGCTTTAACACCACTTCATATGCTACGTTGGTATGGCTACGCTAGTCCTTGCTGCGTAAATGTTTATGTATGGAGCAGGTTAAATCCTGGATGTGCTGTTTGTATACAACGAGTGCTTAACGATGACTAACGGTGATGACACTGCTTTCAAAATGAGATACTGTACTCACTACAGAGAAATGCTTGCAGCTGTAGATTGTGTTTGTAACCCACATGCTGTTACCATAACTTTATGCAAGAATATGTAGTATCCAGGCAGTGGGGAAATTAGTCTAATGGCATTGTTTTAAATTAATTTAATTTAGTTTATTGCATGTTTTAATAAGTTTGCCAGTCTGGTTGTTGAAGCAATGAAGGTCTTTTGCCTGTTTTTGTCTGCAAAGTGGCTGTTAATATTTAACACCGTGCATATTCACGACTGTAGAAACATTTATTATTTAGAGCAAAAGACTTTTTTTTATTGTTTATTTTAGAAATGTGCTGTTTGAGTTAAAATCAAAACACACTCAAATTCAATAACAATATTATATTAAGGGGGAGCATCTTTACAATCTTACATATATATATA
>JBAMHW010000004.1:8533435-8558376 GCA_037177495.1 Rhadinocentrus ornatus
CTATTTCTAAATTAAAAATATGAATCCCTTTATTCAACTTTAAATTTGCATGTAGTGCACGTGTTACCGTTTTGCTGTGTGTTTTTGCTGTTAAAAGCTTAAAATAGATTTTTAAACAATCATTCATTCATTCATTAATACCATAAATGTTGCAAATAAAAGAGACTTTAATGCTTATTGCACGATCATCAGGTTACATAGAGACGGTTGGGTTTTTTTAAGTAGCCTCTCTGCTGAGCATATGCTCTATCAGTGCAGTTCTTATTATATGTGTTGTGTCTAATTTCACCTGAGCCACTGACAGACGACCACCAATCACAAAGTCAGTTTGATCCCCAGCCCTTCTACTTTGTGAAGTGTCCTTGGGGAAGACACCAAACCCCACATTGTGTGATTGTGTGTGACAGAGGGGAAAAAAGTGCCGTGTCCATGAATCTATGTGGGAGAAGTCAAATGGGCAACACATCTGAAGCTTTTTGTAGAACTTAACTCTGGTTTAAAAAAGTCTTATATCAGTGTGAACTATTTGCCAGTATCTGTCAGATGACTGAGCATGCACACACAAACACTGTCCAGAACTATTTAATTCAAAATAAAGTGAATAAAAGCTGAAAGTTGCTTGGCTTACCTTGAATTTTGTTTTGCGTTTTGCAGCAGTGACAGAAACCAGCTGCTTTTTTAACATGGAGCAGACTGAGCTAGTCCAGGTGGTTCTGGCGCATGATGACAATGCAAACTTTGCAGATCTTTACAGCAAGATGTAGCTACAGACTGTTGACAGAGGAGGTCAACTTTCAAGTACAGCGCAGTGGAGAACATCTGCTTCCGTGCGTCCTTAATATTGCAAACTATAAACAGTCAGTCCCTTAGTTGTTCAGCCAGAATGAGTTAGAACACAGAAAAAGGCTCAGTCACTTATTAAATGTAGAGCTGTCATGATATAAGACTTTACTGCATGATTATTATGGTCTAAGGACAGTAAAAGAGTAATTATTAGTATTGCTCTGTCTTTTTAAAGATTCAGGACAGAGCAAACTTGTGATGAGACTGAGCAGACAAATCCTTGTTGCCTGTGTGGTTATTGAAGTCAGCTCTAAGGAGGACCAGTGATATTAATGCTCATTCTTTTGTATTCTTATTACACAAACTAAAGATTTGTCAGACTGAGGCTATGTCTACATGTGCTTAACATATTTTTCTGCATGGCTTGCATCACAATATATGCTATTATCTCGCTTGTTTGCATGGTTATGGCAAAAAAAAAAAATAACAAAAGAAGTTATTCCAACTATTCTTGGAATAAAAAGACTCCCACTGCATGTTTTCTTGACTTTTGTTCACTTTATATTCAAGTGCTGTATTGAGGAATAGCTCCATTTTGCTATCAGTTCACACAAAAGGTTCTGCCTGGATTACTTTTGTCAGTGTTCTGATTTGCCCTCAGAGGCACAGGCGTGATCACCATCTTTTGGTTTGGCATGCTTCAGACAGCATTTCAGTCATATGTGTGTTTTATTTTGTAAACGATCCATAGGAGAGAAAAACTCTAGACATAGCATGAGTAACAAAATGTCTCCACACCTAAAAGAAATGCTTTGCAACAGTCAGATGATGTCCTTAAACATGCACAATACACATCTGTTGCTGTCTAAAAGCAGTGCATACACTCATCCTGTGCTGGTTTGATGGTGTTATTTTGTGACAAATTAGATCACTGTTAATTAGTTTGCCTTAATAATTTTGCATCATAGGTTTTTAAGTGTTAACAAGGGTAAGAGTTAAAACATGAGAAGAATCACAAAATCAAGCTGTTGCATTGCTGCATATGTATTTTGTGCTGTATATATTTATGTGTGTGTGTGTGTGTGTGTGTGTGTGTGTGTGTGTGTCAGAACAAATCAGAATAAACATTGTCGCCCTCGAAGGGAAATTTATCACAAACAACGGTGCAGCTGTGCTGCAATCACAGTACAATAGATATCACCTGCAAAAACAGACAAGAGTCAACACTAAAACACATGGAAGACGGTAAACTGTTCCACTACAATTGAAACCAAATTAAGTCAACATAACCAAAATAACATTCAAACAACACACTAACTCCGAGAATACATTTAATGTAACAGACCATTTTCTCTGGGCTGTTTACTTCCTGCCACATCATATACTACACAGTGCTCTGACACACACACAAACACTAAAGTTGGCCTTCAAATGGCCATCATTTTCTATTGTGGCCTTCCTGATGAATAAATAGGTCAGTATAGAGAAAACATTTCCTTTGGATCTGATCTTCAGTAGTACTGACTCAGACTTCAACATACACTCTTAGAAATCTGTTACATATGACGTGTATGGGATGTACTTCGGATATATGAACATGCACATGCTTGAGTGTGTGCTTCCTGTGTGGAAGCAGGACTACAAAGAGAATAATAATATGGATTTTACTTTTTACAGATTTTGCTTATTGATGCGATTATTAGTGGATTCTTTCAGTTTGATTTCCTACACTTGGTCTAAAACAAGCATATACTGTTCAGATATAATAGCCTTAAGCGTTTATTCAGGAGGGCTTATGCATCAACAAGAATCAGCCATGTTGAATCTGAATGCCTGTCTCCAGCAGAGCACATTTTAAACAGTTGTACAATTTAGTTATTTACAATTGATTCATTCATTTCTACTTTTTTTTGGCATTAGAAATCTCTAAAAGTGACCTGGCCAAGACGGCAGCACAACCACAAGTTTATAATAATAAAATGTAAGTAAAATGAAAGTAGCAGCCTTCCTTAGGTAAATGAAATATGTGTTGAATACTGCAAAAATAATCACATTGACCAAGGGAGTTTTCTCCTTGAGCCTTTTATAATTTTAGCTCCCTACTGAAATCAGTTTTGTTCATCACAAATCAGTTTATAAGATCTTCCAAGTGGAAGGAGCAGCATAGTTACATTTTTATTTTATTTTTTCCCCAAGTTCTGTTCTCAGTCTTAGGACCACCATCTGTAGACCAGAATGGATCAAAGGCCGTATTAAGTCTGGTATCTAGACATGTAGGTAGAGCGATATAAAGGGTATCACCTGGGGCACTATAGTTCATAGTTCATTGTTAAAGTTCAGGAACATAATACTGCTACCAACCTGTGATGCCACAATACAAAATTAGATGAGTAATTTTACTCCCATCATTAACTCTGGTTCATATTCAACATATTTTTCCATTTACAGTATTCCTTAAAAACTTAAAAAATGATGGTATCTACAGCTTAAACAACACAGTCAAAGTCAGTTTCAACCATAAATAAACTGTTGATCATTTACAGAAAAGTTGATCATGCTTAGCTACGTTATGCTAATGGTAACGTTAATGCTATTTGCTAAAGCCCAGTATACCATATATTAGAGGGTGACACGGGAGTGGATTTTCCCACTCCCACAGAAAAAAAATCCTGCCTCATCCCAATCCTGAAAAAATGACTCCCAATCCCATCCTGCTCCCATTTAGAATGACTCTCGCTCCCATTTTTTAAAATTTAAAGTCTTTAGTCAATACATTGAATCTGATTCAATATTCTCACCATTCTTTTGTAGACCAGCTGCTAAGTGCTTATAGCTTTTTTGTTTGGAGGTCAGTTGCAATAAAAGAAAAAGGGAACAGCAATAAAACAGTACATGGTTCATACATGTCTACCAAATAAAGTTGTATTTCGCTCATTTCTGAATGTAATTAACTAAACATGTTTTACAAGCGGCATGTGTTGACACCGTCGTCGTCGTTAACAGTAAAATTGACTCCCATCCCGTGGGAATCCCTCAGAAATTCCATGACCCATGGGATTCCTAAAAAAAATGTCAGCCACTACCATATATACAGTTGTGTCCAGTTGGGTTTTGGTCTGGGTGCTCTTTAAAAGAAGGAGACTGGTCACTTCGTTTCAGTCAGAGGTTTGCAGGCAGGCTAACCAAGTAGCTCTACGCAGACTTGGGAAAAGTGGACGCATCTCCCAATGTCCTTTCAAACACATGTGCATAACTAAAATGGATGTCCTTATACTCTAACATTGTACCCTTCTCCCAGCCTAGAGGCTATTGGGACAAGATGCTCAGTATAACAGAAAAATTTGTTTGGGGTGGGAGACATCCATGTGTCAAGCTCCCTACTCTTCAACGCAATAAACGGAATGGAGGTCTTGCTGTTTAGGTACAAATGTCATGAAGACCTATAAAAGAACATGTGGCCTCCCCTCATCAGCTTCAAGATTAAATGAACTCAGGCATTTTTGTTAAACGCTCCAAACTAAAGCTGGGCCCCATTATGTCGTTCCTTTTAACTGTGTGGCACTCAGTAGGTAAGGTTAAAGTGGCATGCACAAAGTCCTATTTTGCCTTTTTCTTCCAAGGTGTGGAGTGGGAGGGGGTTAACGCCTTGTCTTTTCCCAGGCACATCTTTTTTCCCTCTATTTGCGCCTTGGATCTGCAATGTGAGGATACAGTGTGTCCTGGGGAACACCGCTTCCCACTCACAAGTTACTCACGTTATTAGATGTAGGAGCAGGTCGAGAGGCCGGGTTTCTGCTCTTTACTCTTTTTTGCAAGACTTCTCTTGTAGACCTCAGGCTATTTATCAAGTACGGGCCAGAGACCTTGGTCAACCCAGAAACAAATTGTGTTGATCGACTGTCTGGGACACTTTAGAAAAAAAAAAACTTATACACTTTAAGCTCAAACACAGAATGTATCATACGGCAAGAAAGCGATACCTGATGAAGCTCATACATTCTCCTCCCGTGTGATCTATGCTCCCTGGATCGAGTGGAATCTTTCTATCATATGTACTGGGATTGTTCTGATGTAACGTTTCTTTTGGAAATTAGTATCTTCTTCTTTAACAGATCTATTGGAGGTAGACATGCCATGCTCTCCTAGAATAATACTTTTAAACAGTACCTCATCATTGGGCCTGTCCTCTACTCGGAGCAGCACTCTATTAGTGGGGTTCACAGCAGCTGAAAGAATTCTAGCCTTGCGCTGGAAGCCCCACACACACTCACACGCACCCAGTGGCTGCAAACATTTTTGAGCTTACTCTTAATGGCATTATCTGTAGCAAGAGTATATGGGGCTTGTCAGAAAAAAATCCTTTTACTTTATTTTTACTCACTTATTTGGGCCTATAGGACAATGACAACTGACAGGACAATATATTATGTGCTGTAATAATATATGTAACAAAATAGAAGATTGTGTCAGGATAATGGGGTAGGGAAATTTTTGCCATTCGGGTGGGGCTAATTCTGAAAGGGTGGGTGGACACTTCATATTGTATCATTGTTATTGAATTGCCCTTATTTAAAAATTAAACGGAAAAAAAAATTGATCACAAGAAAAACAGGAAAATGTCAAGACATCTGTTCATTCATTAAATTTGGTCAAGGCCTCAAGAGTCTGTCATTTTTAAACATTTTGGAAAATACGAGTTAAAATCCTGATGAAAATCTAGTGGAAATCTTGTAGAAGTTCATCTAAGGAAATCCTGCCCCATCTGAGTTAAAGCTGAACGCATACAACTCAATAGATTCAAGTTCCTCCAAGCTGTTACATGTTCAGTTCTCCCCTTTTGATTGATGATTTCTTATTTAATGAAAATGACATTTATTATACATATACACCTACTTTAAATTCCTCTTCCCAGTTTTCACTGTTATTCATAGAGGTCACAGAAGTGAAGTGAATGATCTATGCATGGTACACCTTCTGTGTGTGTTTTCCATCATTGTTTAAATTTGTTTTGATCATCAGCAGCTTTTGTATCACTGTTTAGAAAAATTCTGAAGTTTGGATCAAGCTGAATTGGTGTTTTCTCTGCTTTCTGCCTTCGTGCCAAGTCTGGCTTATTGTAGAGCCAAACTGTTCTCACAGAATTACATTAAATAACCACGAGTTCTCAGCACTTATTTCATGTCCACGACACGTATTTATTCAAAATTACGTCTAGATAACGTGTCGATCTAACTCTGGTCTTGAAATAGACAAGCAGCATTGTATGACAATGAGAGCCAAACTGTGTTTAAATTACATTTAACAATGCAACACCTCAAACTATATTACACTTTAGTTAACACCTGTTTGTTGCCATTCAGCATAATTTTAACTCATTATCAACATCTTAATAATGCCAGGTTGGCATGCTTCTTTACTTACACTAAAAAAGCAGACTATTGATGCAGATCAAACAAATCCATCTAGACTTGTCCTCGCCTTGTGGAAGGTCCACCCCTCCCCAAAACAAACAAGGGAAGGCCCTGCATAAGCAATCCTAAATGAGAGTGATGCTCTGGGCAGCATTCAGTCAAAGTAATGTAACATGACATCTGTTACATGTACATGTGACCTGAGTTGTTTTTGGCATCAACATATTTTATTTCTTCTTTTTGTTTTGTATCTGAAGTCTTCTGATATCTTTAGATACCTACACCTGACCACCTGAGCACTTTAGATACCTGACCACCACATTGACGCAGTAACCGATGTGTTTGTGTGTCCAGGTGAGATGGAGGAGTTTGAGGCCTTATGGCTGACAGGCATCTGCCACAATGAGAAGAACGAGGTGATGAGCAGCCAGCTGGACGTGGACAACATGGCGGGAGTCTTCTACATGCTCGGGGCCGCCATGGTTCTGTCACTCATCACCTTCATCTGTGAACATGCGTTCTACTGGCAGCTGCGATTCTGCTTCATGGGCGTGTGCTCGGGAAAGCCTGGGGTCACCTTCTCCATCAGCAGAGTGAGTGTGCTTAGGGATTATTTTAGGTCTGACCTTTGTCCTCCTGACAGAAAGATTACAGGGGTGGCTGTATTCAAACCACAGGCCGTGGTTGAGGTGTATCAAGTCGGTCAGGGGGATGTGATGACTCATCTGGCATACCGGTGGCTATTTTAATCCAGGCAGCTATTAAATAACAAAACTTACATCATATCCTGTGTTTGGCATCAGAATATTTATACATCTTTATTCTTTTATTGTAATTTTAGTTAATGAAGCACAAAAATTTAATAGTCGATTATTATAAAAACACAATTTACCAAAACAAAAAAGAAGTTGGGATGATGTGTAAAAGGCAACTACAATCGGAATAAAGTGTGCAAACATATTATGTTATTATTAGCTTATCTTGAATTTGATGGCATCAGCATGTTTAAAATAAGTTAAAACGGACAACAAAGGCAGAAAAAGTGGTGGTACTAAAAAGGTAGTCAGTAGTCCGTAGTACTCAGTGGTACTAAAAAGAAACAGTTGAAGGCGCAAGGAACAATTAAATGGATTAATTGGCAGCAGGTCATTAACAAAGATAGGAATAAAAAGAGCACCCGAGAGAGGCAGAGTCGCTCAAAAGTAAAGAATGACTACAAATGCATCTCCAAATTGGAGCATTATCATAAAGAAAATCCCCAACATTAAACTGCAAAGACTGAATATTTCATCCTCTTCAGAACATAATATCAATTAAAAAAAATCTGCAAACATCTCTGTACGCGGCTGAAAATCAATTCTGAATGCCTGTGATTGTCAGGCCCTCAAGCAGCATTGCCACCACCCCCAGACATGATTCTGTAACGGAAATCAGCACCTCCATAAGTCATTGTTAGTGACCACAGTTCACTATGTGAAGCAAGTTAAAGCTCTATCATGCAAAGAGGAAGCCAAATATGAACATGATTCTCTGGCCGAAGCTCATTCAAAACGGACTGAAGGGTAAACCTCTTCTGTGGTCAAAGGAAATTAAACTTTAAATTCTTTTTGGAAACACTGAATGCTATGTCCTGTAGACTCAAGAGGAAATGGGCTAGCTGGCTTGTTATCAGTGCTCATTTCAGGATCCTGCATCTCTGATGTTCTTGGGGAACATTTTGTGCCGATGAAACTTGTACATCTGAGGACACTATCAAAAGGTATATATGCACGTTTTTTAAAGAAACATATGCTCTAGATCAGGGGTGCCCAAGTCCGGTCCTCGAGATCTACTATCCTGCAACTTTTAGATGCAATCGTTCTCCAGTACACCTGAATCCAATGAATGTCTCATTACCAGGCCTCTGCATAGATGAATAACATGTGGATGAGGGGATTCAGCCATTGGCTGCTCTAGATCAGTAGTTCCCAACCTAGGGTCTGGGACCCCTCCAAGGGGGTCCCTCAAAGACCACAGGGGATTCTTGAGGTTTTGACCATTCATAACCATTGTTATTCAAAATTAAGACCGTGTCCACACAGAGACGAGTTGATGTGTGATGTGTGTTAATCTAATCAATTTATTCACATGGAACTGGTATTTCGGGAACCTGAAAACCCATATTCATGCCCTGACAAACGTTCCATGTAGTTTAGACCGCAAACTGCGATTAAATTCGTTCAACGCATTAATTTTTTTGTAATTAACTCTCCTAAAAAAAAAAAGAAAAAAAGAAAAGAAAAGCTACTTATAAGGTTACAACTTGTGCATCCAATCAATTTACCTCCTGGGGGTGAGGTACAGATGCTTAGCAGATGCTTTTATTCAAAGCGACTTACAGTGGTTAGGCAGTAGTGTTAAGGGTCTTGCCTAAGGACCCAACTGGAAGGTGTTAATATTCGTCCATTGGGGGAATCGAACTCATGTTATCCCACATGGGAGATTGACGACCTTCCAACTGAGCTATCCAGCTGTTATCCAGGCTAGGTTAGTGATCAGGTGGAGCTACAGTAGAGGAGCACTTCATAGTAACCTTGATTTTTTTTTCTGCAACATTTAATTAATAAAACATGTGTTTTAAAACATCACAGAGCAGATGATTTGTCCCTATTAAAAATAAAAAAAGAAAAAAGAAAGGATATATGTTGTTAATTTATCGTTATTTTTCCATTTATAGTTCATTTAAAGTTATTTATCTCTAATGCTGTTTTTTGTTGTTGGTTTTTTTTTTGTTGTTGTTGTTGTTTTTCCACCTTTGCTGCTGTAACATCAAACATTTTCCCATTATTGGACCAAATAAAGCATTAGGACTTAGCCAGAATTCAGTATTTACAGCATTTTAGCATTAGCATAAAGGGGGTCCTCATGGAAAAAAGATTGGGAACCACTGCTCTACATTAGCCTTTCTCAAACTGGTTCCAAACACCCATGGAGGTTCCAAGATCATTTCAGGGGGTCACCAGATCGTAAAAAAGAACAAAACAAAAATCAAACATTTGTCAAATAAATTTGGGATTTTCATTAGGGCTGGCAAAATTAACAAATTTATGCAAGGAGATTAATTTGTAGAATTAACACAAACACTAACGTGTTATTTTGGTGGTCGTAGTTCAAAAAGACCACCCTTATTTTCAGGGTATGCCTTACATATTTCAGTAAGACAATGTCAAATATAGCATGTGTTACAACAACATGCCCTAATGGCAGAAAAGTCAGGGTGCCTGAAGTCCAGATCTTTCAACTGAAAACATTTGGTGCATCAAGATGCTACACAGAAGACCCCAAGACTGTTAAGCAGCTGGAATTCTGTGTGGACGAATGCAACAACATTTCACTCCCAAAGGTCCACCAATGGGTCACTTGCCAAAGTTTTACAGACTTTGTAGGTATGCTACACAGTGGTAAATACAGCCCTGTTTCAACCATATGCTGCTGCCATCAAATTGAAATTGTGCTAATATTTTCCAAGAAGCTGTAAAATCCCTTTTTTTCTATTTTCATTTGAAAGTTAAAAATCAATTGCTGTTGCACATGTTCATTGATTCATTTATTTAGATAGAATTCTATGTCGCCACCATTGTGCTTTTCTACACATTGGTGTTTTGTAGCTACACTGAGCAGAGTAGCATACGCAGCACTGTGTCGAATCTTCACACAGTCAACAGATACAAAGCAGGCATCCAGATACAGGAGACAAAGAGGTGGAAACAGTGGTCCTGCCTCCACAAAATCATTATCTGAGAGCATTGCACAGTTCTGTTGTGTGTCAAAATGCCGTTTGGCACATTCTAGGAAGTAGAGATCTCTGCAGAATTCATGTGGGCATTTTTTAATCAAAGTGGGAATTCTTCCACTTCTATTTTGCAGAGACTTCTTGCAGTCTTATTCCCTCACTGGCAGGACTCATGCTGGGCCCGGAAAAGATGCATTTTTCTTGCTTGCAACATATGTACTGCATACAAACCTGGATATAACCACCTGCCAAAGCAAAATGACATGCTTGAAGTTTAGAAAAATCTGGCTTCTTTGCTTTGTACTTTGCAGCTCTGCCAACCAGTGTGCTAAACCCAGCAGTGAGTGCAGTGTGGGGTTTTTATCTAAAAAGGCTTTTCCTGTGCTGACCTGCAGCTATAAGGACTCAACAACTTCATCACAGTGAAATATGAGCCC
Source organism: Rhadinocentrus ornatus (assembly GCA_037177495.1). Taxonomy (NCBI): domain Eukaryota; kingdom Metazoa; phylum Chordata; class Actinopteri; order Atheriniformes; family Melanotaeniidae; genus Rhadinocentrus; species Rhadinocentrus ornatus. The sequence goes on from JBAMHW010000004.1 coordinate 8,543,839, forward strand.
CAAGTAGCCCCGAGGTGAAAAAAATAAATTTTACAAAACAATGCACTAAAATATATAAAGAATTTTTAAATAAAATAAATAATAAAATAAACACATAATTTGATCAAACAAATCAGGAAAATACAAACAAGAAGGCTATACTCTTATAACAAGAGCTATTATTCTTTCTGTCAACTAGGGCTGCACGATTATGACCAAAATAATAATCATGATTATTTTGATCAATGTTGTAATCACGATTATTAATCACGTTCATTCACCGTGTTTGAAAAAACATATATTTTTATTGCACCAATTATATGCAAACTATGTGGCAACAATTTTGGGTGAAAAATTAAACCATTCAAAAGAGCCAGCTCTCTGAAAAGAGTCAAACATCACATCACTAGTATATGTAGTTGTAATGGATGTGTAGCAGAGTAACACTCCCTTGGTAGTTCTTAACAAACCCCTGAAACCACTTTTAGGCTAGACGCAGAAGACTCAGCTCCGGAAGAGGAGAGTAAGGAAACTGAAACAAGGTGTATATGGTACCATGTTTATATACAAACAGAACAAACATACAACATATAACATATAATCAAGCATTCAATGTGCAGCTCTGCATACATACATAAATACGCAGAAAACCAGTCCCTCAACCTGCCTCATTAATAGAGGGCCATGACCCTGCTAACAAACCCAACACTGAAGAATCAGAAGAAGTCCGAGTGTGTTAGAGGGGAATGTACTTGAAGCTGAAGAGATTTTTTTGGGCTGCACGCAGTAAGTTGCAGAAAGAAAACCAAATCAGGAAAAATTAGAGTCCAGCTGCACAAAAAAAAAGGAAAAGCTCCTACCAGCCCGACCAGAGTGGCGGAGGGTCAGTCTGATCCCAAGTTCTAATCCTCAGGCGGATTGCTCAGAACTCGTTGAGGTTAGCTCGCCATCAATAAAAAGAAAAGGAATCTGGGAATCCAGGAACCTAAGATCAGGGTCCTGGGATCTAGAAACCTGGCCAATTCTGTAGGATATATTAACCTCTCCACTCTGTACAACGCGTGGCGGGTCTGGTAGTTGACTCCCTCACAGCAGCGGGTCTCATTTGCGCCTGCCAACGGCAGATTACACAGGGTAATATGCCATCCCGATTGGCCGCACTTGGTTACATGACCACCTGACGTCACCACGTTAGAGGCAACTACCGAGGCTCATACACAGCGGAGCACAACACGCAAGGGAGCAGAGGTAGTAACAGACTCTTTCACCTGGGTTACAGATGCTACCGAGGAGAGGAATGTCGTGAGAAAGGCAATAATTGATGAAAAGACAACCTAAAAATGTTTTGAACAGCAAAAAAAAAAAAAATTTAATTGTATTTTTTAGTAAATATTTTTTGTTTTTTAAGTTTAATGTTATTAAGTGTAATTTGTTTTTTCAATTAGAAGTCTGCAACATGTCACAACACTTTAAACTTTTTCAATATTTATGTCCACGCTATTCATTAATAGACATTAATATCTGACGGTAAGCCAGCGCGGGATCAGCCAGCAGCAGCTTTGTACATTACATTTTCAGCCTGGTCATGCAACAAAGGCGATCATCTACTGCTCTGAATGCAGCTCTGCTGCATGAGGACCAAGCCTCTTCTGAGTGCTTTTGGATGGGGGAGGGGTCTGCACAGTAGAGATAAGTAAACTACGTTCCTGTACGTCAGTTTCCAAAAGTCTCGAATATCACCAGAAAAAGTCGCTAGATTTGACGTTAGCTGCTTTTGAAAAAAAATAAATAAATTGCTAGAGGCGAGTAAAAACTCACTAAACATAGCAAAAAAATCGCTAAGTTGGCAACAGTGAGTACAACTAGCTGTTGACCGTAAAAGGTGTGCGCCTTGTTATTATGGCAACTTCATTAAACCTTGGCCTTGCGTTTGCGCCCTGGTGGTTTGCAGACTACTGGTTGAGAATGTGTGTGATCAGAGATGCATGCGGCAGAGCTCGCATTTTGAATGTAAATATCGTTGACGATCAGGTTCATTTAATTGTGGCCACAGCAACATTTATGTTTAAATTATGGGTTGGACTCTAACGCGTTAATTACAATTAATTAATTATTACAAGAAAATTTTAAAACACACTTAATCGCAATTTGCATTCCAAACAACGCAGACTGTTTTTCAGAGCACGAGTTAGAGTTTTCAGGCTCCCAAAACACCAATTCCATGTGAACAAAATGATTAGATTAGATGGGTCACATTCAGACCCATCTAGTGACTCTAGCCACAAATCTAGCGACATTTTCTGGTGCTATTGAAGACTTTTGTAAACTGCACGTAGTTTACTCTTCTCAATAAATATACTTTTTCAGACATTTTTAGAGCTTGAGTTTACAATATTAATGTCTGTGTATATTATTTGTTTCAGTCATCCACTAAAATCCATTTAAATTAAAAAAACGAGGCAAATATTGTTATGCAATCAAAATGCAATTAATCAATATTAATTCATTACAAAGCCTTTAATTAATTTGATAAACTTTTTTAATCAAGTCCCACTCCTAGTTTAAATTTAAATGTCTTTATCAGGGCTTGCAAGAGGCCCCAATTTTGTATGTACCACTCTGGTGACTTAATTCATTGTTTGTTTGAAAGAATGAGTTAAAACACTCACATTGTATTAAATCCTTTCTTGTTGCATTTGTTTTTAAAGACCAAAGGTTACAAAGGTAGATGAGCTAAAAGAGGAAAAAAGAAAGTAAAAAAAACTTGAGAGAAAGCAAGCCATCTTTTCTTCACCTTTGTACCAAATAAATTGGATCCATATAAATAATCACTGGAGTTGTTATTCATTTGCGTAATGTTACCTTTTAAGAGGCCATTGGTGGCAGTTGTTTGCTGTAAGTAAAATATTTTATTTATTTAATTTTGCCCGAGAAAAGGACAACAGTGTTTATGTGTTAAGGATGAAGATGGCTCTAATTGCAATGTCGCTTAGTGTAGACACATCCCAGCTGACTTAAGGGTCATTAAACCAGAGAAAAGGTTTAGAGCGCATAAACACTTCTGTTTATTCTGTTTTATTGAACTGGCACTAATCCCCTCTTTTTTGTTAAAGTTTTGATATGCCAGATTTAGCTTATTGAATTGCACCCCCTTTTAATTCCATAATTCTTCAGCCAATGTGAGAAAGAAAAACATTTAAAGCCATGCAGCACAAGTACAATCACTGGTCGCTTTTTGAGATATCCCTGGCTTGGAAATCAAGACTTTTTTTTCATATAATTTCTAGTATCCAAATTTGGTGAGCCTGTGTAAAAATGCAGCCTCATTTTCCTGATCTTAGCAGAAAAGAGCAACACCTGTTATGGTCTGGATATTTTCTCCTTTTCAGACCATTCTCTGTAAACACTAGAGATCGTTGTGATAATCCCAGTAGATCGGCAGCTTCTGAAATACTCAGACCAGTCCACCTGGCACCAACAACCATGCCATGTTTAAAATGACTTAAATCACCTTTCTACCCCATTCTGATGTTCAGTTTGAACTTCCGCAGGTTGACCATGTCTACATGCCGAACTACGTTGAGATGCTGACATGTGATCAGCTATTTGTGTTACAAGCAATAAAACAGGTGGATCCAATAAGGCAGTTAGTGTAAAACTTCTAGAAAGTTAGATGATGGACAACTAATGAAACTGCAAAAGGCTAAAGGTGGATTTATAGTCGCACGCAGTCTGAGTCTGCATCACCACCGTATGAGCTGTGTAGCTTATGCACACCTTCTCCAGACCTGACGTGCACCCCGAATACGCAGACTGTTATGCGGATGTACTTCCTTATGATTGGTCAATTTGAGATGACGATTTCTGGAATTTCTGGCTCTTCTCGGTGAATTTGTGCAGTACCGCCATTTTTACCGCCTTGATGACAAATTTATTTAATCGACGAACCATTTTTTCATGACGATAACAAGACGAGCTAAAATGACTCTCTGAAAACGAAAACAAGGCGAGACGTTTGTGAGAACGGAAATGTTCAAGGACTGATTGTCAGACATTAAACATGCATGCTATTTTGAGCGCAATCTGTCAGTCAGCAATGTTGCTGCACCTTGGCCACGCCCACCACCTGACATGCAGCCCATAAACAGACAAGCAGTTTATTCATTTATATGTTAACCTTTTCCGTTTTCCTCTTCTGACCGTGGTCGTAAGACACAGGGGAGATCTGTCTTCTCCAGGGCCGAAGTAGCATTTGCTTCGGGGTTAACTCCCTAAGCTCCTGTCTACACTTGTTAACAGGGTGAAACACAAGGAAAGGAAGACAGCGTTTGCGCTGAGAAAAAGCTTTAATACTTCTCCAACCCGGAAGTATCCACCTGACTCCTCGTTCATACTTTTTACACCACAACTCTGCTTTCTTCACTCCCGATGCACGTCACTCACGCTCACACATGCACGAGCTGGCTGAGCCAAACACTCAGCAGTTAGACACATCCCATAACACATAGATGAATCATGGCGGCAGCGCTGACAAAGGGGTTTGGTGGTCGGAAGCGACAAAACCATATATGGACAAATTTCAACTATAATGCATCATAATTTCAATGGCAAATTAGGTCAAGTCGAGCATATGTGTTCCTCATCCATTGCTCATATTTTGGGCATGTGTATGTTCAGGGTGTAGTACTGCACTTCAGAAAATTCTCAGAAATAAGGCCACAGTTACCAAAGTAAGGATGTTGTTGCTCTTTGCTGTTTTGGAGTGATTGATTCCACAGTTAGTACTTTATCTGTGCAATGCATAACCCTAAGTAGATCAAAAAGTATTTGCTCTTGGTAAGGAAACCTTCTAAGTCTAAAACCATTCCTTTTAATTTGGGAATTATTGATGAAAATAACCAAACAACAAGCTCACAATGTGTTGCCTTATGTTTAACTTATAGATCTGCTATTTTCTTGTGTGACATTTTTGGATGATGAAGTGGGGCCTCGATTAATAGAAAAAGTTGGAAAATAGAAATAAAAGGTTTCTGCCCAGCAGCAGTTAAGTATAGCACGGGAGCATTGCATCCCTGTTGATGGGAAAATCTAGGTTAAAGCTATCAATCTGGTAAAGGATCTGGTTATTATGCAAAAGCATTAAGGTTAACTTGTTTTATGAACTGCAATACTTGCTATAACCTGTCAGCCTTGATTCCACTTTTTAATATGTATTATTGACCTAAATTAATTTGTTAAAACTTTTTTATTTGATTAAAAACTAGACTAAAACCTTTTTGAGTTTTTGTCGACTAAAACTAGACTAAAACTATTAAACTTAGAAATAACTAAAATGTGACAAACTAAGAAGCGTTTTCGTCCTGAAGACTTAAACCAAGACTAAAACTGTGATGCCAAAAACAACACTGAACAACACCCAACGGAACAAACATCAACCCAATGGTTGATGAGAGGCTGATCGAATTGTTAATTCGTTTTCTTCCACAAACTAATAAAGACACTGAACCAAACTGGACGCCATTGTTGTTTTAAAACAGAAAAAAACACACCGGACTGAAGTGAACCATCAAAAGAACTCAGGCCTGGTGAGTTTACTTGCCAATACCACCACTGCTGCCACCTTCAGATTATAAGGAGAAACTGCAGCACAACACCAAAACCACATGTTTTTTACGCTCGAGAGTGAGAGTAAATCACCAGCGTCAGCTACACCATAACTGACAGCAAGCAAGTATAAATCTGCCTTAATATGATGCAGACACAGAAAAGAAGGTCAGCCATAGCAAGAGTAATATCAAAGAATTAAACTAGTAGCAGGAAAATGAAGAGTACAGAAGCACAGACACAGGAATGTACTAGTAACCTCTGTTCCACCATCTTTTACAAAATAGCAGTCCATGTAGAGAGATTGTGGACAATCCCATTGGATCAGCTGTCACTTACCAAAGCACCTGGAAACTGAGATAAAACTAACACAAAGAAAGAATGGTTTATAAGAGAAAAGAGAGCCCACAACTCACATTCATGAGCAAAGCTTAGCAGCTGGTAAAGTGACTAAGAGACAGACACAGTTTCTGACAAGCTAACGCCTTTGAGGAATGTTGGCCCGCACGCTGGCTGGTGCATAGTGTGTCCACGACCTTTCAGATTTGGCTGTCGCCTTGACCAGATTCCCTCAGCCCTTATTTGAACACGCTTGTTTGCCTCTACTCATAAATGGCACAGATGAAAAGCCTGCTTTTACCATCCAACAAAAACAAACACATATGAATGTAGAATGACGTTTAAAACAGACGTTATTTAATGTTTCTGACTGATAATTAAAACAGTTGAAAGAAATGATTGATTTGTTTTCATGAAAGAAAGCAAGTACAAAGCTGCCAGCAGCTTCTTATATTACATGATTAACCTTGTTGATCAATGGTCAAAATCAGAGCTTAGTGAACTCCTTGTCCTATCAATCAAGACACTGAGTAACTCTTTCCATAATCATTGTCTGTTCTGTCTCTGCGTCCTACGGCATGGCTATGAGAGTCCACATTGTTCCCCAGTGAGAAGCTATTCATGATCTCAGACCCTATTACTGTTAAATCATGTGCAAACAAGATATGGTAATTAAAAATTTGGCAATGCTTAAAAATCTCTGCACATTTCTGTTTGTCTTTGTCTGTCTACAATGTTTGGCTCTGTAATATTAAAACCCATTTTGTTCATACTACTGCCTCACATTTTAATGTTGTGCTGCATCTTACTGTTGTCACTCATTCTTCTTTAATGCATATCCTGTCACACCCTCTTTTTCTGTCTTAATATTTCTTCTCTTCTTATTTTTGTATTCCAGGGTATCTACAGCTGCATCCATGGGGTACAGATCGAGGAAAACAAGTCAACCATTGACTCACCTTCTTCCACCATAAAGAAAAATATGAACAACACCCATTCCAACATCCTGCGGTTGCTCCGCACGGCCAAAGACATGACTGCAGTCCCAGGCATCAACGGCTCACCTCATGCCGCCCTGGAGTACAGCCATAGCGGCCGTGAGTCTATCTATGATATCCAGGAACACCGGCGTAGCCTGGTGGGTCATCCTGTAGATTGCAAGACTGCGCCGCCCTACTTGCCAGAGGACAGCATGTTTAGTGACTACATCAGCGAAGTGGAAAGGACTTTTGGCAACTTGCCCCAGAAGGACAGCAACCTGTACCAGGACCATTACCGGCACCACCACCCGGTCTCAGCTCTGGGTATGTCCGGCCCCCCACCTAATAGGCCGCGTAGCTTAGGAAGCACTAGCTCATTGGAAGGGGGCATGTTTGATTGTGACAGTCTGGGGGGAGGAGTAGCGCCTATCTTCACCACTCAACCCCGCCCCTCTATGACTCACAGGAATACAAGTAAATTTGATCTGATCGCCGGTCACACCTCTGTGGATTCCAATCAGGGTGGGTTCAAGGGAAGCAATGTGTATGGCAGGTTTTCTTTTAAAGGAGGCGCATCCAGCACGGGGCTCATTGGTGGGCACGACAGGTACTGTGGAGGGGGTGGGGGAGGCTCAGGGGGTGATGATGGGAACATTCGCTCTGATGTATCAGACATCTCCACTCACACAGTTACCTATGGCAACCTGGAAGGTAACACCAAGCGACGTAAGCTGTACAGGGACAGCCTGAAAAAGAGGCCGGCCTCTGCCAAGTGCAGACGGGAACAGGACGAGATAGAGCTGAACGCTTTCAGGAGGAGACCCCACCACACCGTCCATCACCACTTTCCCCACGGGCCTCTGGCACACCATCCAGTCTCACCTCCCCTGGAGCGGAAGAGGGGAGGAGGAGCGGGTAATTCTTCACCTTACTTATTTCGCAAAGACAAAGACAACTTGAGGGATTTCTATGCGGACCAGTTCCGCTCCAAGGAGGGCAAGGCCAAGTGGGAGCAAGAGGGTGGAAATGGAGGAAGCGGTGTGGGCGGTGGTAGCAGTGGTGGTATCTGTAAAAGCTTAGTACCAGTGGAAGATTTCCTCAAAGGTAAAGGAAAAAAACAAGAGTGTAAAGGTGGGCTTGGTGCAATGTCGGCAGGGCAGCAAGCCCACACCTGCTGGGAAAAAGGGGTTTCAGGAATAGGAGGGGGTGGCATAGCAGGAGGGGACTGGGAGTGTCGTAACTGCCACAGTGTGTGTCATCACAGTGGAGGAGGATCTGGCTCATGCCCAGCTAGCGGAGTTGGGGGGACTAGTAGTCGCCCCAGCTCTGCTACATGCAAGCGCTGTGATTCCTGTAAGATGCAGCCAAGCAACCTTTATAACATCAGTGAGGATAATAACATGATATTTGCTGGAGGTAAGAACAGCGTAGGACCTAGCCAAACACAAACTCAGACTCAGCGCAGGAAGCTAGGGCCAGGTGGGAAGGTGTTAAGGAGGCAGCACTCCTATGATACATTTGTGGACCTGCAGAGGGAAGGAGCAGGACGCATGGGAGGGGTTGGCGGGGGCGTTGGAGGTCAGTTTCCTCAGCCCCGGAGCGTGAGCTTAAAAGACAAAGACCGCTTCATGGAGGGTCCCAGCCCCTATGCTCACATATTTGAGAGATATGCAGATGAAAGAGAATCTCCCATGTTTGGAGGAATAGGCGGGGACAGGGCAACAGGAGGCTCCTCCTTCAGCTTGTTCCGTGGAGGCGAAGGTGGGTTGCATCGGCGTTCGGTGGGGGAAAGAGACCTGAGAGAGAGAGATAGAGCTATGATGGGAAGTGGGGGCTGTGGTGGTGGTGGTGGTAGCAGAGGGGCCGGGACTTACTCCTTGTCTAAATCTCTCTACCCAGATAAGGTGAACCAGAACCCCTTCATCCCAACCTTCGGCGATGACCAGTGTCTATTGCACGGTGCCAAACCGTACTACATCAAAAAGCCACAGACGCAGCAGCAGCAGCAACTTCTCAACAACAGCCGAGGAGGAGGGGACTTCCGTGGCTCCATGGGGGCAACTTCCTATTTGCCTGCGTCTGCCACAGCTGGGGTGATGTCCAATGTGGCCTCAAGGTACCCCAAAGATCTATGTCTGGGTGGGGCAGGAGGAATGGGGAACCATCATGCGGCCAACAAACTGCTACTTGGAGGCAGGGACACATTAGGATTGGGGCAGGGACAGAGACCATTTAATGGTGCCAGCAATGGACACGTATATGAAAAACTCTCCAGCATTGAGTCAGACGTCTGAGAGTGAAGACAAAGCAAGAAGGCCAGAGAGAGAAGATGAAGTGGGTGAAGAAAAAAAGAGATGAGGAAAAAGGGAAACGGCACAGACTGATGACTTCTCTGTGTAAAGAGCATGAGGATATCCAACAGTGTGCGTGTTGTTCTCACTCCATGAATAAGAATTTGGACAAAGCACAGTGCCCACTGCCGCAAAATGTGTGGCGAAGTTTGGAGGGAGACGAGTTTTTAATGAGAAGAGAGGATTCTGGTGCTGCTCCAACGCTCAGAAAGATCTGAAGGGAGGTAGGTAGGTAGGTAGGGAGTAGGGAAATGTCTCTGCTCTCGTCGCTCGATCATCGTATTTCCCTCCCCTCTGCAGTTCCTCAACACCAAAACGAACATTTTGTTTAGCAACGGAAATACAATCATGAATGAGAAATCTACACTTCTGCTGAAGTTACAGGGTAAACTAACAATAATTGTATTGACAATGTTAATAATATTATTGAATATTATTCCAGTGTTTGATGACGAGTTTGGATTGTTTTTAAATTTAATTAATTTAAATAGTTCATGTTACATATTTGTATGATGTTAACTATTTCTTAACTCACATTATGGGAGACTGGGACCAATCGACAGCAGAGATCTTTTTGGGTTCCAGTTTTTTGGACTCTTCTTTGCAATTAATTCTTAGTTTTTTTCCTTCTTTTTTTTTTTTTTACTTTTCTTGCTTATGATTGCTGTTAAGTGTATGTAAGAGGCATGAATTGCTGAGTACATTGTATGTACTTATAAATTTGTGAAGGTCATTTTGTTCTTTCCAGCTGCAGAAGCAACATCATCATACTGATTTGCTGTTTTCTTGACTTTCTGCTCGGCAGTACCAAAAGGGTCTCACATTTTGAGCTGGATGTGCCTTAAAGGGACTAACACTGATTTTTCTATCTTCTGTTAGTAGACAGATCCACTTTTAAATAATCCGTCAATTTATTTGAGACCTAATAGTCAAGTGAACAAGCCAGAAATGAGGGTATAGTTGTATGATAACTATGATTCAAAGCTAAACAAAGAGATTACTGCAGTGGTGAAAGTTTAAATTTCCTCATTAATCACAAACGACTTAAGGACACCATTTACAGGTGCACAAGCACTTCTTCTTTCGAAAAGCTCATTATTGTGACATTAATCCTGCAGTCAATCTAACTAAAGATCTATTCTTATAAATCATATATTATCACTTTTAAACTCTAATCAACTGACCCAAAGAGAATCAGTACAATGTAATTAGGGTTTCATGTTCTTGTCTTGCTCTCATCGTATTTCACAGGATCTAATTTAACTGGCCATGACCAATATTTTTAGATATAAGATGAACAGTGTGGTGTACTAAACCAATGTGAAAATCTTGCAGGCAACTGGAAGGAAATACTGACAACACTCTTTATAAAAAGTTATTGATTAGCTTAGCTGAACATAAAGACTGGAAACAGTGCAGAAGATAATAGTAATATCCCTACCAGCACTTCTAAAACTCACCGATAAAGATGTTATACTGTATCTCTATAATCTGCAAATTTAAGTGAAAACATAACTTAAATTTACAATGAAATTATTTCTTAAGAAATAAATAAGCAGAAAATTCACAACATAAGTTACAGATGTTTGTGTGCACACATAGTATACTATGTTCATGACTGATGAGAACATGAGTATGTTTATTGACCACAGGTTTGGATTTACAGATTGAATTTTGTTTCTCTGCTGATGGAGCTGTACTCTGCTTCGTTCATTTTTATGATCACTGGCAGCAGATATTCAAACTGAATAGAAAACCTGCCACAAACTCATTCAATGCAACAACTGCTGATCCCACCTACAGCGAGGTGGTACTTCCTGTAATGGAAAACGAAACAGGGGAAAGGCTACACTGAACTCTAGCATACCATGTAATGGAAAAGCACCAATGGACCCTACAAATAAAGTACTATGAATTACAATCATAAGCAATTTCTGCAGAATGGACACAAAAAAGAAGGAATACATCATCCAACATTTGTAAGAATTTTCCCATAAGTTGCTGTCTAAAAATATCTTTTTATGTAACTACTGGATTGTCTTTATTTGGTATTTCACAGTATCTATTGAAGGTCAAAGGGAAACATAGGAGCTTGGTGAGACAAGCAGAGTTCTGGACAGGTTATTTAGGCATCATATACATAGCAATAAGCAGCACACTGAAGAGAACACTGGCTACAGTGTAATAATTCAATTTAGCATATGTCTGGGCCATGTGGACACAGCCTAAATTTCTTTTTGCCTCTTCTCCCCATGCCTGCATCTACTTGTTGCTCCCTGCATAAAAAATAGAATTCGGCATCCATCTTGCATCGTACCTGTACTGTGAGATCTCTCCAGCCAGTAAAAGACAGTCTTATCTCGACTCTTGTCTTACCTCTTGCTCTGTCCTTTTCTCTATTTCTATTCCTCTCTTCCTCTGATAATGTCTTCTTGCGTTTCTTTGCTGAATCAGTCAAAGTGCATGTTGAAAATGGTTGAGGCATCCCGGAAGAAAAAGTTGTGAAGGGTTCTTGTAAAGTAAGTAACAGCCTTTACTACAAAATGTGGTCTCTCCCACTGACCCTGGACTGGATAAAATAAATTTAGAGTCTAAATCCACTTTTCTTTTCAGTACATAGAGTGGAGTGGAGTCTAGTTGTCTAAATTTTAAAGGTCCCATATTATGCCAAATTTACTTTCAGTCATATGTGTCCTCGTAGCCTGTATATGAGGCCCAATAATGAGAAAAATTGTGTCTCCTCTCTCATTTGCTTGCTGCACTTTTTAGCGAATGTGTACTCAAACGGGTGAGTCTGAGATCTTTCCCTTTGTGACCTAAGAAAGGGAAATAACCACTGCCCCCAGTAGTGGACACTGTTATTGACCTGACCCCCCAGCTAGCTGAGCCTTTCTTATAAAATCACTGAGCGGGTGCCAGCGAAATCTGGGTCTTCTCCCAGAGAGGGGCGTGGACAGGCACCACTCATGAACATTTAAAGGTTCAGATACAGAAACAGCTCACTAGAGCCACTTTTGGAATGGCTGAAATTAAGGACCAAGGCTGAAGGGGGGGTAATACACTTTGAAAACAATGTTGTTGGACCTCTGATACCCATATAAAATTGTTAAAAAAATTTATAATATGGGACTTTTAAACAAATGGATGGGCATCACTCCACTTTGTGTGTTGAAATATATAAATCAGAACAAATTTAGTAAAATATTTTTTTAAATTCTTGTGACCTTTTCAAAGTTAGAATGATATTTAAAAAACAAAAATTTAAAGCAAACTGGGTAAAAGTAGATTCAAATACGGTTGGATTTTAATAATTTACACTTCTCAGTTGTTCTGATTATAGCGTTTAAGTACTTATTGAATTATTTTATACATATATTACATAGGAAAGACTTGACAAATCATTTCAAATCACAGATGAAGACATTGGTTTCACATTGGTCTAGTAAAATGTACTGGTCATACAAATAATTAAGTTACAGCTGGAAAAAGTTGAGCTAGCTGGTTTCTGCCTGTTTACAGTCTTCATGCTGAGCTAAATAGCTCAATATTTAACAAGGAAATTTCAAAAACAGATTTTTATTTGTTAGGTCTCAGCAAGAGGACATTTCTCAAAAATGTTGAGCTATTCATTTAAAGTTATTTAAGTTATAAAGAATATTTCTCATCTTCTGTATGCTATGTTCTTCTAACCCTGTTTCAAACTAACGTTTCCATTTCCATCAACCAGAACATAAAAATACTGATGCCTTTCTCCCTCCACTGCATCTCACTCTGTTTTACACGCTGACATTTTAATTAATCAAAAGATTTGCTTTAGAGACCAGAATACTATGATTTACGTCCACCGCAGATATTATGTGGAATAAAAACAGAATAAACAAAGTGCTTTACAAGGAAGCACAACAAGCAAGTTCTGGTATTTTATTAGATAGATAGTTCTTAAATCCGCAATCAAGCTTCAAGAAAGACTTGCATTTTATCTCTGACATATTGTGAAGTTGGGCTTTGGTCCATTAATGCAGTTTCTATTCAGTGTGGTTTAATGCCAGTTAAGAGAAAAAGACATAAGATTAACTGATCTTTCTACCGGAGATTTAGATTTTTATGAATGACAGCTACCCTCTAATTACTGGTGTTCAATTTAACAATAACTTTCAGCCATTATTGCCCAATCAAAATTGAATCTGTATTCACGATGCAAATGAATGGATCTGGTATTTATTTAGGTTGTTGTACATCTCAGTCGAAACCTTTTTGACTTTCTTCTTTCCTTTGACAAGTCAGTTTGTATGATACTAGGAGTCTCTAGTGTTTGTAAGGACTTGCATGTATACACCAAGTATTTCCTTTATTTAACTTTTTCTTTATCTTTTAGCCCAAGAGTAAGGCATATTTTGTTTTTAAAAAACAAACATTTTTTATCGCTTTCACTTATAACAATGATTCATGTAGTACCGTAGGTGTGTGTGTGCGTGATTTTTTACTTTTTTGTGCAAGAGAAGACTACAATCTAAATATTAAAACATTTGGGTTTTATTCAAATAAATATATATAAATTAATCAAAAAAATTGCAAAGCAAAAGATCAAAAAGCATTTAGTTGCCATTTATCTCAAACATCAGTTTTTTGAAAAGTTTGTGACGATGCTTTCAACAAGGCTGAGATCTTGGTTGCGTGTTCATTGTCACTGCAAAAGTGGCTCTTCTTTCATTATTACTGCTTTCCTGTTATTTTTTCCCCCTTTATGAATAGATCTCATTATTTGTTAATGTATGTGCCTGAATACATACGCTTGATTACCTCTGTGTGTGCTCTTACGGAAAAGAGACAGAGTGTGTGAGAAAACTGTCTATTGTACATGTACAATAAGATGTATGTAAATACTTTGCCTCACACTCATGGACTTTTGATAAAAACTTTTAAAAGAAAAAAAAGAAAAATTTCAGAGTACATCCATTTGGGATAAATCTTTGATTCGTATAAATCCCTTCACAAATCAGCTTTTTTAATGACTTCAGGCCAGGATATGTGCAATCCTATAGTATTATTACACAGTGCACACATTTAGTGAGTGAAGGTGTGTTTTTCTGTTTAGTTTCTTTTTGTTATTTGTATAAAGATCAACTAAAATCGAAGCATCTTCATTAATTGATAACTAGAAAGCACAATAGACGCTGCATTTTTATAGAGTTGGTCTCTATGTTTAGGTCTTCTGGTTCTGTGTTTTGCTGCAGAAGACTGAATTTCATCCCTGAGCTGTACAGAGTGTGAAAAATGTACATATG
>JBAMHW010000004.1:8582873-8602484 GCA_037177495.1 Rhadinocentrus ornatus
TTTTAATTGCATTACAGGAAATAAAGAACTTTATCACAATATTCTAATTTTCTGAGACAGTCCTGTATATAAATATATAATGATGTTCTGAATAAACTTTGATTATTTGATGTCTGAGCTGATTTAAAGTTAAGAATGAATTTTTCAAACAAAAAACAAGACAATTTTGTACCATCAAAGTTGATTTAAAAAAAGTCAACTTTCACACATGCATTTAAGAACCAAATTTTACCAAAGATGCTCCAAAGGACTTCCCCTCAGATCACTGGTTATATATCTGGAGAATCACTGGATGACATAATGTCAATCTTGAGGACAGTAAGCCTGTTGTTTTACCATCTCTGGTGCATAAGCTGGCTAAAAGTGATGACAAGTAGCAAGAGGGGAGTTTAAAAAAATGTTTTCCCGGCAAACGTAGCTGTCAGAGTGATCACGGCTTTTTGTCTCAATATTCTTTAACAAAGTAAATGCTCTGCAAAGAAACAAGTCACCAGTAATCACCCAAGCGCAATGCTCAGAAATACAGCGTATTCAATGGATATTCAATAGATATAGTCATACTCAACTCCATTAATCCATTTAGTACTATGTTATTGGTTGGCATGGAAACAACCCTGTCGTTTTTATGTAGGTCCATATGGTTGAGGTGGGCAAATGCTCTCCTGGACCTGAGTGGCATCCGGCCGATGTGGCTGTTGACACGCCTTTTAAATTCTGTGCAGACTCAGCCTACAGCACTCTGGTGACTTGTGTTGGCATGGCGATGATGTTGCAGAGTATTTATTGCATGTGTTTCGCGCTTTGTACGCTTTTCTGTTGAGCCGTATGTTACTTTCCACCTGCTAATCATTGCTGTGGATACATTCAGATCCATGTTGTTTTGATAGCAACACAAACAACACAGTGATTTCCAGGGCATCATGTTTGCATCGTGTCCTGCTTCCTGTGTGCTTTAGACACCTTCCCACCTATAGCACTTCCAGCAGAAAATCTCCCACTGTGATGTACGTCCATGCATGACAATGTTGATTGCCATTTGTCAAGCCGGATTTATGTGAGCAGCCTGAACAGCTGGGAGCGAAATCAAAAAGATTTTTTCACCTGTTCTTGCCACTCTCAGCAGAAACTCCAGCCTTGCAGTCTTCGTACTAGATGGAGATGCTGCTGCTCAGTACACTCCGTTTTACCCCCCTACGGGTCTGACTAAACCCCTGCAGCCTCTGCACACTCACATTTTCATGTTATATGGGTTGTGACTTCGGGGTAGAAGTAGAAATATGGAGAGCAACTCCAGCTAACTTTCAACCAATCAGCATTCAACCAAGGCATTTCATCATCCCAGAAGGCTATGTGTTGTTAGGTTTTTGGAAGATTGCATGTCTGTTTGTCTACATTATAAAAGATATCCATCTGCACAGACAGATATAGAGAAAAAGGCTTTACAATATGATAAAGTTGAGATGCTTTTCTTTGGTCCAGGTCAGGTTGTTTCTTTTGATGGACTTTGCCAAGGACTGGTTGGTGGAGTTTTGAAAAGCTGGTTTTCCCAATTCCTGTAGCTGTCCCATCTTTTCTTAATAACATGCAATCCCTCTGTCTGCATAAAAGCACTGTTGGTACTATAACCTTGGGAGCATTATTTACATGGTCATGCAGAAAGTAATGTGTTGTGGAAAAGACAGACCATCACTATGCTTAAAAGTTTAGGTCTTTCCTATAAAAAAAAATTACAATGAAAGTGAAGGTGTCCGCGAGTACAGACTCTTGCACCATTAAAAGGTACTCAGGAACTGGGGAAATTCAAGAGGAAAGAGGCTGGTTAGCTCAATTGGTAGAGCATCAGTCTCCCATGTGGGATACCAGCGTTCGAATCCCCCAGGGGACGAACATCAACACCTTCCAGTTGGGTCCTTAGGCGAGATCCTTAACGCTACTGCCTAACCATTGTAAGTCGCTTTGGATAAAAGCGTCAGCTATAATGAATGTAGTGTAACTCTTACTGGACCAGTTTCTATTGTAGACAAAATGCTGGAAGCGTGTTATCTGCCACCGGTGGCTACTTTGTTGAACCGGAGTGACGCTTACTGTGACATTTCATTCTTCTCCCACCTCTGTTGCTCTTTTTATATATATTTTTTTTAGATTATATTTGTCTGATAAGGCTTGACAATTAGCTGAATTTCTTGTGAGCTGATCCCCGAGGTCTTGCTCCTAATACTTTATGGAAAATGTTGACAAAGAACCGGAGAAACCAGTCGATACTCCTTTCATTTGCTTTTGTCCATGTGGTGTAGAGTCATGCCTTCACATTGTAGAATATAACTGTGAAATTTCACATTAAACTTGTGACAAAAATTTGCCTTGAGTTGGACTCAAGCAGTCATAATAAGAACAGTGATGTGCATGTTGTTGTTACACCTTCCCAATGTCTTTGACTGCAGGTGTGAGCAGACTCTCTTCAACGCTCCTGGAGAAGCTCTGGCACTAACCGATGCTGCGCGCCTCTTTCTCTCATCTGAGAAGGAGAACAAAGCCCTGCAGGCGCCGGGCTTTGATGAGCACCTTCAAGCTGCACTCAACTGCTTCAGCTTTGCTATCAAGGTATGCTCAACTTAACATTTTACAGTGCTCCAAAATGTCTGGAACTTCCAATATGGAGTATCAGAACAGACAAGGTCTGCAGAAGAGATGCTGGACTACATTCCTGCATTGGGACTGAATGCTGATGTGCAAATGCTTTGCAGGTGTACATTGAGATGAACCAGCCCGTGATGGCAGCCAGCCTGTGTTTGGAACTTGGCAATGCGCTCAAGGTTGAATCAAAGCTTCAAGCTGTCCCATAAGATAAATGATGCAGATTTTGGGGGGGCTTGATGTTCACAGCATATAATGCAAATGTTGTTAAATCTTATTTTCCTACAACAGGAAATGAACAGACCTGGGGAGGCGATCGTGCACTATCAGAGGGCTGCAGAGTTACAGGCACAGACGCCAACTGAAGCTCTGCTGTCGATGGGAGAAATGGCCACCTGTAAAATTCTCACCCGTGAGTTCAGACAGTCTGCTTAGATGTTGTTGTTGCCGCGTGATTTAACTTTGCATACCTCTCGTCTCATTGCAGGCGATTACGATGGTGCTTTGTCAGTGTTCACCGAGATGCAGCTGGTGTGTCAAGAGAGAGGACTGCAGCTCCCAGGCACCACCACCCCTGTTGGTGAGCATCTGATGCAAGCTTTGTCTGCAGAATGCTCTCATGTAGACACAAAATCATTTACTGAATCCTCAGTGATTACAACTTACAAATAGAATATGTTTGCAATAAGTAGCTTAGAGGTGAGAAAGCAAACACTGGCACTTGAGTGGGCTTCGATTTGACTGCAGTTTGAGATTTGTGTGTTTAGATTTTAGTGCTTCCTTCACACTGGATCTTACAGAACATGATTACATTACAACTGTTGCATTTTTACACTGACTGAGGTGTCTTCTTTTGTCATAAAGGTGCTTTTCTGGACATTGTGGCCAAATGTGAGATATCCAGAGTGTTACTGCTGATGTTGCTTGAGGTAAGCAAGTAGAAAATTATGGTTTTCTTTTTCTTTATATCAGGACAATAGCACTGTAATAAAAATTATTATTGCTTTATTATTATAATTATTTTATCTGATGTGTGAAACAAACCAGTGTTTGTTCACTTTATGTATGTGAAGCAGGATTTTATGTATTTTACCTCAGATATGCAGCAGCAGCAATACTTCTGGACTTAAAACATGTCAGGAAGTAAAAACATGGCCACGCCTTCACATTTCTCTTTTTTAGACATTGCAACTTTTTTTCTCTGTTATTTGGCTCCTAAACCTGCAGAACTATTAGAAAAAGTCTGATGTGTTATGGAGAAAGTTAAGAAAATTCTGTGTCCTACACCAGTGGTTGATCAAAGTCTCTGCATCAAGCCCCGAA
Source organism: Rhadinocentrus ornatus (assembly GCA_037177495.1). Taxonomy (NCBI): domain Eukaryota; kingdom Metazoa; phylum Chordata; class Actinopteri; order Atheriniformes; family Melanotaeniidae; genus Rhadinocentrus; species Rhadinocentrus ornatus. The sequence continues at coordinate 8,586,831 of JBAMHW010000004.1, forward strand.
TCTCTAATAAAGTACATAGGGGACAGATCTACATTTGACACAGGATAAGGAGGAGAGAGGTTTGATTTTAACCTAATTCAAGATCATCTTTAGTTTCTGTTCAACTGCCTACAGAATATGTTGACTAAGTTTTTAGCATTTTAAATTCCGTTCAGCCCTAGAATATTAGTTTTTGGGAGAAAGCAGACAGATTGTAGTTGCAGGATGGAAGGTCAGAGGGCAGCAGTGATTTGCTAATTGAGTATCAATGTATGTAAAATATGTTTATTCACTTATGTGGATTTATATATAATATATAATATATGTGGAATATATATATTATTTTTAAGTTAGGTTAAAATTTTTGTACTCTTTGATTTTTGTTTTTCTTTCAATTAAAGAGTGAATCATCCTTCTGGTGTGTTTTTATATATATTTTTTTTTTAAATAAATACTTCTTCCTATAATGTCTTTGTGAGGCATTCAATAAAAAAAAAAGAAAAGGTAATCACAGGAAAAATTAAATACTGAAAATTGAAGGGCTGAATTATTGGTGCAGCAACATTTCAGAGGCGTTTTTGTTCATTTTCACAAGTTGTGTTTGTGTGCTTTTGTCTGCGCAGCCCCCGCCCCAGAAGTTACTACCCGAACACGCTCAGACCCTGGAGAGATACGCATGGGAGTCCTTTGACCCTCACAGCCAAGGTAGATGCCCCTTAATATTTAACTTTAACTTTTAAAAGCTGAGAAATAAAAGATGAACCTTGTTTGTCCTGTTTTACTGAAAGTTCAGAACAAGCCTCGTGAATCAAACAAGTGACACTTCCGGCAGTGATGTAAATAATGTGAACGTTGTCCTCTCCCACAGTGAACTTCCTGCCTGACAACGTCTTCCTGCTCCTGCAGTCTGTCGTGGTGAGGTTTATGAGCAACATACTCGTTCACAGATTTCCCTGACTTCCTGCTTAATGGGGGAAAATAAATAAATAATTTCCTATCTCTCACTTGACAACTATAAATGTATCTTGTCTTCTATTCTTTTCTAGTTGCAGCTTTCTCTTTAAATGTCTTGTAATTGTTAATTTTTTGAGCTTGGTTAGCTTATAAGAAAAAACAAGCCTTTTTGTCTCCATCGTGCACACTAAATCCTTGTTACTAGAGCATCAGCCCTGAAACTGAGACTTTTATTTAAACGTGTAGTTGTTTTTATTAGTGCAGCGTTTAACTGGAGGTGTGTTCTGCAGATGGCGTGTCAGGAGAAAGATACCGAGTCCCTGAAGTCTCTCCAGACAGAGCTGTGGTAAGCTTACAGTGTTCATTTCCAGTATCTGGAGGATCCTTTTGTTGTTTATGTAGTTTCCATTTTGATGGCATATGCGGCTCTCTCCCTCTGCAGGCCGTTTCTGACAGCTGAGCAGAATCATCTTCTCCACCTGGTGGTTCAGGAGCGAATCACACCGTCTGGTCAAGGCATTTAGTAGAGTCCAGCTCTTACTCACTTCCTCTGGGATCAATATTTTATATCATGGAACATTCCTGTTTCTGACTGGGTCTGTTGTAAGGCCTGGAGAGGGGTTGTTTTCCAGACTTTCCTGATGTAACTTACACTTGTACAAAACTGTGTCCTGATTGAGTCTTTGAGATTTGGAAATCTGTTGACAAGGAAGCAACATTTTCATAATGATGTGCTCATCTGTAAAAGTCTAGCCTTTTTTTGTACAGGATTCTAATTTAAGACTTATTTGACTGAAAGCTATAAAACAGGACCACGTCTTATTTTTATTATGTAAAAGTCTGCTGAACTGACTTTATTTCTATTAGTTTAACAGGTAAATCACGACCGGTCTTGGGTTTTAATGAATTTTATTAGTAAATGACATGGCTTGAATTCCATTATAATTACAGACAAACCTTTTAATGAATATCTCCATTATATAGTGAAATATAAAACCACTCCTATATCCCTGGATCAGTTCATTTTCACTTGTACAGATGTACGTTTCTTAGGACAGCAGCCGACTACACACACAAACATGGTTTACAAAAAAAAAGTACAAAATACTAAAAAAATATAATGGTTACATTATACATAGCTAGATACACACATATATTTAAGTTGTAAAATAATAATAAATGAATAAAACTAATTGTACGAACATAAGCTTTGTGTTTCCTGTTTGATGGTCTGTAACAGGACTGATGTAGTTGCCAAGATGGCAAGTATTTGCTGAGAATAAAGGACTTTCTCACGTAACGTTAGCTTAATTTTTTTTTAATAAGATTTAACTTTTTAGACACCAAGCAGATGAGACGATCGATACCAACCTAGTTTCTGCTAAATATGACGCTACACACAGCTGCCAGATCAGAGTAAAGTAGAGCTGGGCGATAAAAGGATTTGATTAATTCAGTTTTGCCGTTTTATACAATTTGTTTTAAGGGATTTTTTTTATTTTCCCTTTTTTTTGTTTACCTCTTAGAGACAAGGCGCCGGGTGGGGAAAAAAAACGAATAAAGTAAGTGAGTACAGCTATGCTAGCTTTCATTTCTGTCTGGAATTTAGCTCTGCACTTCACTGCAGTGAGAGATGCTGCTCCCTACGAGATGTATGAGACAGCAACCCACAGTCCCGCTAAGACGGCCCACATCCTAACCGGTTGGGGCCCCATGGAACGCTGTCATGTGTGCGGTTGGATTGCATATAGATAATGATTCAGAGCCCATTTGTAGGGTGAAAAAGCCCGACATTATTCACGTAATTTTTTTTTTTTTTTTGTATACCCACAAGGAACCTTTACATGCACAATGTGACGTTTAATTAAACCTTTCTCTGCATTTTACCAGTCCAAATAGTGAAAATTACTTTAGTATTTTTATCATTATTTTTGCATGCAATGTTACGATTTATGTTTTCAAAAGAATTTGATTAAAAATATATATGTTTTTCAGTTAGTTTGAAGTTAAACATTAAGTAAAGCATGTATTGACAAAACTAGCTTCCTGTAGCTCGTAGTTTTACACATATTAAGACAAAATGATGTTTACAATGGCAGGAACCTGCCAAATTTACAGTCAAACCAAACTCAAGCTTGCATCAAAGCTTGTTTAGTTTGACTTTAAATTTGAGTAAACTCGGGGAAAAAGTACCAAAAAAACAGTCCTTTTATGCAGGAAATTGGATTTGGTGTGAAAAAATCTTGAGTTTTTTAGCCGTGTAGCCCAGCCCTAGAATAAAGCACCTCCTCTACACAAAAGTGGTATCAATCTTGCCATCTCTCAGCAAAACAGCAAGTAATATTTCTCAAATTATTGAAGCATCAGCATGTCTGAACTTCATTCTTTAAATCTTCATGTAACTAGACAATGGGAGTAAATTTTAAGTCTTAACTATTTTGCACCCATGCAGTCCTGTTCTAAAACTCAGATGATCATTTTCAAAATATTAAAAATGGCTCTTGTTAGCATTTTCACACTTTCTCATGTTCCTCAACTGCTGATGTGATGAGGTGTTAAAACCCGTCTTTAAGATGTTTGAAGTAACCTTAGCTTTTCCATCTACAGAGGAACACGAGCCGACCCTAATCCTTCTCACTCGCTCTTCTTTCTCAGGACGAGGTAGGTGATCGCTAAGAGGAAGGTGAGGACAAAAGAAATCCATGCCAGGATGTAGGAGTGCCCGTACCCTCCTTGAGTTTCATTGGTGTGAAGCTCAGCTGTGTAGATTGAAGCTGCTGTCATTATACACAGACCTGCAGGAGGGAACGGGGGAAATAAACCAAGACAAGGCAATTAAAAATTCTTATTTTAAGGATTATAAGGCACGTGAGCAAACTGCCATCACAAAAAAACAAGAGTGCTTCACATTGTTATTTTTTGCCATGACATAAACTCATGACGGCACACGTCAAAAAAAGCTGCTGTACTTTGTGTAAACTTCTCATACAGCCGCATCTTCAGTGGGCCGTCATTAAAACCAGTGTTTTTCCTCTGCTGAGGTGAGAGACGAGGCTTTTCTGTGTGTGTCTTTACGACTACAAAAACTACCAAAATGAATTTTATTTGGATTTGGATCCCAGTTAACCAGTGTTTTTTACATCAGCCGTTGCCAGGGAAACTTGTTGCTATGCTACAGTATTAACGACAGCTGTGCAGGTTACAGACTACTGCTCTCCACTGGCTCCAAATATTTTTAACATTAACTTACTGATACAAAATGCATGGAAAAAAAGACAATACAAGTAGTGATAGATTGTTTGGGAGGTAAAGGGATAATTAGTTGGAATCACTTTGAAAACATGCTCTCAAGACATAATATGCATCTGCAGTTACAACCAGCTCAAAAACTGAAAAATCTGTTGTGCATTTCTACATCCTTCTCCCCGCCAAGGTCCAAAGATCCAGATTCCTCATCTTTATCTCCACCAACTTCATCTTTAAACCATGCTGCGTTCACTGTACCTTGGAAGTAGGAAGTGGAAACCCACTTGTTCTAAATCTTTGCTGTGCTCTCTCAGCAGCTAAGGGTTCGCTAGAAATGAATGATCTGATAATGCTCAAATCCACTTCAGCATTTTACATCCAGATTAGGAACCCTGATGTCTAATTGGTGTTTGTTTTTTTTCTTCCCAGTCAGAAGCTGGAAATTGGGATTTTCAAATTGTTACTGAATACACCGACAGTAAAACAAACCTCGGATAAAAGCAGCTTAGTTCTTGACCTCAGAAGCTAAAACTCAGGCCTGACAGAGCCCATATGTGACGGAAGAATTACAAAATGACTTTAAACTCTAAGTTGTCGTGTTCCTTCATGCTCCTGTGGTGAAGTGTTTTAACAGCCAGGGCCAGTTCAACACATGACTCCCAACAAGATTGCGGCTAAAAAAAAAAAAGGAATCGTAATCAATTTCTTGCAGACGAATTGTTTTTTTTATTATCATTTTTTGTGTTGTAGTCTGAGCTTTGTTTGTGCTAGTGTGAGCTCTCAGGTAATTTATAACCTACCAACATGCTTCAAACTTTACTAAATGTAATCTGTGTAAGTAGTGCCAAATTTATTTTGCATGGGAGCTTGAAGCTGTAGAACAGATCTCATTTTTTAGGGAAAGGAAAGTGGAGTTGCTCTTTTTAGATTGCAAGGCTGTATCTCGGTGGTATTTCTTCAAGTCCTCAAGAAGTAAAATCACCTTGTGAAAAAAGGCACAAAATGTCTCTGACTTGCTGACTGAATCATTTTCCTTAAATTAACCAATTATAGTCCTAGTCTCTCTACTTAAATTACTACAAAATGAGCAGAAAGAACACGACTAATCTGCGAACTTTAAAGCAAAAATGCTAAACATTTGCTAATTTAAACAACAGCTTGTGGTCCTAACCGAACATGCTTCAAGTGTTCTCTCCCTGCAAACTGCCAGCCGAAAATATACGTGAAAGACTAGTAAAATCACGAGGTTTTAATATGTGCATTTGAAAAGAATTTAAGCAAAAACTTGCAAGATTTTAAACCTCAATCAGTTTTTAAAAATACTTTTTTTTTACACTATTATGCACAAACTTGTTTGCAATGGGCATCACACTATGCTTGCATCTTCACAATAACTTTTCACCCCCCCTCTCTCTGAGAGAAATAGGCACTGAGTTTTATGTTCAGAACATTCAGATCAAATTCTTTATGTGCATAGAAATATGAGTCTTCAGCTGTTTCAACTTTCTGCATCCTCACTGGCCCTGCAGCAGAAGAGTCTTTGGGCTCTGCCTCTTAATTCAGGATAACAGAAATGTCTGGTAAAGGTGAGGGAGTGTTAAAGATTTTAATGTTGTTTTGTTTTTAAAGAGTCACATAAACCGCTGAGGTTTCATGGTGCTGTTAATCTCACTTAATCAAGCATTTAGTGCACATCCCTCCATACAATAATATTAATAATTATAATAATAATGCCGGTCTCAGCAATAAAGAGCAAGAAGCTAAATCAATAATTCCTGTGGATGCGCATCATACGTATCAGACTTCAGGTTACTTACAGGAGATTATCTGTAAAATGCCAGTGAAGGTGAACCTCTGGCCTTTGGGCAGGGTAAACAGCTGGGCCAGAAACACAAACAAGGCCAGGATGGCAAAAACACAGGCCAGCACTGAAGTGGCCTGAACCGACTGGAGGAACTCTGCAGCAGCAGGAAGACAAAACCAACAAACGGTGAATTAAAGTTCAACAATAACACAAACACAAGGAAATGCTGACTTTGCACTCATGTTTACTTTTTATTTACACGTTATTACAGCTATTTATTGATCCATTAATACCATTTATTATCATATTACTGACACTAGTCATAATTTCTGTTTCATGTATCTTTTTTACCTTCTGGGTCGTCTTTCAGGTTGAAGTAATGCCAGTCTGAGTTTGTCAACACCCACCGGCCCCACAAGTCTGTCGACACAGAATCAGTAATCCACCAGGCCTAAAGAGAGGAATAAATGCTGATTAGAAAAATATCATGAAGAGCATAAATACTTTAGTAAGATTTTGTGAAAGTTTTTTCAGATTTAATGTCAGCAAATGTTTATATGCTGTCATCCCTGTGTATATTTATACACAGTGAGTGTGTATCAGTGCAGGCGCAGCAATTCACCACCTTTTCCACAAACTTATTATTCTGTAAGCATAGCTGAACCACTTTTTGTGGCAGTTTGAAGACTTGCAGCTCTGTGGGTGGCAACAACCTATTTTGGCATATATCTCCTGGGTATTTTCCTCGTGGTTTACACACATTCTTGACTGAACAGTTTCACGTGTTTGTTTGTTTTTGAACTAAAACAAGCTTTTGGCTGACATCTGTGCTCCTATATAAAGGCAGGCTACAGGCTTTACTTAAATATGACAACAACATAAAGTAATGACTTCTTACATTATCAACTGTGGCCACCAGCAGCAGGATGATGGTGGTAATGTGCAGAGCAACGATTCCTGCCAGCACCAACATTGTGGTCTTCTGAAAAACAGATGACAGGAAGAATGCGGAAGGATGCGCATCATTGTTTATTTTCCAGCCTGCAGACTTATGCTTCAATTAGCACCGTTAATATTAATGTAAAAGTTTAACGTAGAAAGAGGACAGAGAGGAGAAGGGGGTCGTTGCATGCAAGTCCAAACTTGCCCCCTTAAGTCTCACAGTTTTTGTTTTGTTTTTTATATATAAAGCACATCTGGATCCAGACACGTCACAGCTCCCTGCTCGCATCAAAACTTTTTATTTTTTACAATGTTTTCCCTGGAATTAAGCGACTCGGGTATATTTGCGTCTATTAAACCCCCCCTCCCTCCCCGCTCTACTTTCTCAGCGCTTCGCTTGTTTCCGTCGACAAGGAAGGCGCATTGGTTTGGCGGCGTTTGAGCATTCCCAAATGGATGTCGCTCCGTTTCTCTCAGACACACACACGCTCAACAACTTTGAAAAGAGCGCGAGAGTGCAACAACTTAACACGCAAAACTCCAACTGCGCACTTTTCTGCATTCGGTCATTTATTATAAAAGAAAAAACTCCAACTTCTAAAATTAAAGTTTCACATAATATATAGTTATAGACTGTTTTAAAGCGATTAAAGTAACTTTTTACACGTAAAGATTTTTTCAGCTTACGGTGCTTCTGTCGGAAGTAAATAAAAATGTTAAGGTGAAAAACGTTACCTGAAAGCGCTTTAATCACACGGAGTAAGTCGGGAATGTGTAGCTGTGTGGACCCACCCAGCCTCTAATTCCCAGCACACACATCTCCCTGTTTTCTTACTCTTTTTCCTCTCAGTAAGCCCCACCCTAAAAGTTTCAAACGGGTTTTTTCTTCTTTTTTCCTCCCTTCCCTCACTTTATGAGGAAACGGCTTCAGTTGGTGGGAGGATATCACACGTAAAGGAGACCATTTAAACAAGTCAAGATTTAATTAAAGAATTAACTGTTAACTACAACTAAATGAATAAAATAATTGTATGTAAAAGTAAAAAGACAATAGTTTGTTTTAATCAGCAATTGTTTAGGCTACTTAGGACGATCCTGCAAATCACATCTGCACAAACACTTGATATACGAAAAATGACTTTGAGCCACATCTCAATCTGTTTTGTCTGCATCCTTGGCCAGTTAATTTTTACTAGTGCTTTAATAACCTTTATAAAATGTAAACAGATTGGGCAGACAAATATGATGAGAATCAGAAATACTTTATTAATCCCAGAGGAAAATTGCTGCATTGCAGTGTTTCTTAAAACAGTGTGAGAGAGACAAAAAAAGAAAAAAAAATGAGAATGCAACTGGCTTTACAGATCATGTTATTGAGTCTGTTGGTGTCAGCCACCTTCAGTGTGCTGCACCTGTTACACTAAAATCTGTGACCTACCAGAATACCCATCTAACATACATATAAAAGTCTGGGTTTATTATAATGCATGTACAGTACGGTCACACTTCTGATGGCTATCAGAAATGGTGACCTGGGTTACACGGGCTCTGTGAGGTTCACATAAAATGTTAGATGGGTCCAGACTGCAGTGGGGAGATGGAGAAGTTCCTGAAAACACTTTTAAAAACACTATTTAATGCATATATAGTAAAGTCACACATCTCTGTTAAATTCCCATGCATATGGAAAAATTTTAAAGCATTTAGCTTTTTTTTTAATGGCGAGTTGTGTTGAGAAAGCACATCGGCATACAATGTGCCAGTCTATCAAATGCTACTCAGCTGAAAACATAAATAAATGTTCTACATTTTCTAGATACTGTACAGTTACAGATTCCTATAGGATGCTATGGCAAGCGCCTCTTTCTGTTGAGTATTACTCCTGAAACACATCAATTAGATGTTAGTCAAATTAACAAAGTCAGTGGTAGTCGGCTACTTCATCCTTCCGTAGTGTACGTAAATGATGTTCTTTGTTTGTTTTTAAAGACGGTCATACAGAAATAAACTCACTATCGCTCCCTGCAGTCACATATTCTGACGGGTCACAGATTTAGGTGTAATATCCCAACACACAACTGCATAAATTAGGGCACTGATCACCACAGACTCATTAAAATATCATCGTCCGGCAGAATGCTGAAGCTGCCTCAGCTAACCCTTTCTAAACTGTATATGGATTACTACTCCAAGGGATTCCATACTGTCCGCATTCAGACCAGCAGTGGGTGAATTGATAATGTTGATAATGTATGATGATCAATATCATATAGAAGTCCATTACATGCTGCATTCACCTGCACTTTGGCATATGAGGTTTATCCATGGAACTTGGGTTTTCCAGTCAGATTCTAGGGGCAGTCTTGCTCCCCACCCACCCCTGTGTGTAAAGTTGTCCACTCAGGCTACTTCAGTTTTAATCACTTTTTTTTGTATTTACTGAACTCTTTTAGTTGAACAGACCACCTAATGATTGGATTTTCATATCCCCTATCCCATCCACCCACAACACAAGAACTTTGGATGTACTGAAATGTCCTGCAGTCACACGCCTTCCCTTCCTTTTACACTTACTGCTTCATTAAGCTTCTAAAATGACTTCTCCAAAGATGGGCCCATTAGGAACTGGTGTAAGTTGTGGTGCAGTACAATCTGAGCTCCCGGGGGTCTTATCTTCTGTTTAACAGCAGTTTCACTCCGATGGTGGCTTTTCATACAATAGTAAATTAAAATTTGGCCTCTGTAGAAGCATTTTCTACCAATGCAAAATATCAAAATAAAAATAAATCTAAATAAATTAAAAGGTTTAAATGGATTATTCATAGTGCCTCTATGCTCTTGCAGTAGAAATGCATGCTGAGTGTGCTGTGCAGGAATGTGAGTGGCTCTTCAGTGTAGTTCTTACTCGTCAGCATGTGATTTTCAAATTTCAGCAAACAGGACATGGGTTGTTAGTCTTCAGAGAAGTTTAAGTACAACTTTTACAGTTGTCACAGAGGAGCAGGTATTACTGACCGTCATACAACCCTTGCCTTTCAGTGGGCTGACACCTTCATTGTTTTGGAAAAACTGTTTACCCAGTAATCACAGAGCCAGTGTTTTTAAGCTCTTTAAAATCTGGCGGCTGTTTTGGACATTTTTTCCCCTCTCTCACTGTTTTCATCTGACACAAAGACTTCATATACTTAACAAGCCAAATGTGGACAGACTGCAATGAACTGAAGCAACACTGTCAAAAAAAAGTGAGCCAAACCTCCCCCATACTAATGTGAAAGGCTGAAAGTATCATAAAGAAGACAATTACCTTCAGTCCTTGCTGCTGAAGGTGGTTTTACAAGCTGAATGGGTGTACTTTGCATGTTACACACAGCTTCTGCATTTTGACTTAGTTTTTGTCAAAAAATGACGGTGTAATGTATCATGTTGTGTTGTTTATCTGAAGTTTCGTTCACCTTATTTTGAGATCTGGTTTGGTCCAGAGTTTTTGATTTTTTTTAATTTCATGATTTAAAAACTTTAGAACTGAACAAAGGTGAGCTTTGTGTTTTCACAAAACTGTGCAAACACTCACCAGACACTTGTATATGTGTTTGATTGCTTGTCAACACAAACAGCTAATCAGCCAATCACCTGGCAGTAACTCATATAGGCATGTAGACATGAAGTCCAAACAAACTGAGCTTCATAATGAGGAAGAAAAGAGATTTAAATGACTTTGAACGTGTTGGTGTCAGACGGGTTGGTCTGAAACTGCTGATCTACTGGGATTTTCACACACAACCATCTCCAGGGTTTAATGGTCTGAGAAAGAGAAAATACGCAGAGAGCAGCAGATGTCTGGACCAAAATGTCTTGTTGATGTCAGAGGTCAGAGGAGAATGGTTGGAGATGATAGACAGGCAACAAGAACTCAAATAACCACTGGTTAAGGTATGCAGACAGGGCATAAGCAAACTAAGCAGCTGCTCGGGGGCCCCACCCCACCAGCAATTCCATGACAAATGGTTACAAGACAAATGCTCACAACACTACAAGAAAAAAAGAGACAAACGCTCACAAATAGTTCAATAATCTCTATTTAAAGCAGAAAACTGATAGCCTACAGATGTACAAAAATGAAAATATGTTCACACATTAATTTTTATTACAGTATGTGCATATACTTTTAAAACTAGTATAGTATAATATGTATATGATATTGATTTTCTTTGTAGTTCTATTACACCTAAGGTCGCACTTTATTTAACACACTGGTGAGACAAAGGACAGGAAGCTGAGGCTACAATTCACACAGACCCAGAATCTTCTGTTGAAATTGGACAAAAGAAGATTCCCAAGTAGCAGACATGTTTGGGCTAAATCCGGGCTACCTTTGGTACTTAGGGCACTGGCAAGTGGTTTGTAGACTATAAGTGGAGCAAATGTCAGTTGCCGGCCTTGTGTGGATTATGGATTATTAAGTTTCTTGTGGGTCACATGTGGCCCAGACGTTCACATTTTAGTCAACACTGTCAGTCAAGGCCAAATTTGGGCCAAACAAAAAATGCACATTTGGCCCATATTTGGGACGAACATCTTTAGCTATCTGGGTTGGAAAAATGTTGTCTGGTCTGATAGTTCTTCTTTTCAGCTGCTATGGTAGGGTCAGAATTTGGCATAAACAATGTTGAAGCATGAATCCTTCCTGCCTTGTATCAAAGGTTCAGGCTGCTGATAGTGTAATTGTGTGGGGGGATATTTTCTTTGCACACTTGAGGCCCCCTTTTACCAACTAAGCATGGTTTAAACACCACAGCCTATCTGAGTATGGTTGCTGACTATGTCCATCCCTTTTCTGACATCAATGAAGCATCTTCTGGTGGCTACTTCCAGCAGGATAATGCACCATGTCACAAAGCTCAAATCATCTCCAGCTGGTTTCTTGAACGTGGCAATGGGTTCACAGTACTCCAATGTCCCCCACACTCACCAGATCTAAAAAAAAAAACAACAACAAATAGACAGGGGAAAAAAGCATTTCTGGGATTTGGTTTCACATCATGGGTGTGTAGCTAACAAGTCTGCAGCAGTTGTGTGATGCTAGCATGTCAATATGGACCAAAACCTCTGAGGAACGCGTTGCTGAATCAATGATACAAAGAATTAAGTCAGTTCTAACGGGCAAAAGGGGCTCCAACCCAGTACTAGCTAGGTGTATGCAACAAAGTGGTCAATGAGTGGAGATTTACTGTTTACATTTACTACTTTTAAAATGGATTCACGATGTCTTTCTGTGGTGATTATAGAAAATACCACAGAAAATATAGAGAACTAACACTTAATAATCTTTAAGGTTTTCAGTTGTGTAAGGTAAATTGTTTTGATGGTCTAAAATGTGCTCTGTCACTTGTATGCAGAAGGGGAAAATATATTGAGTATAAATCTCACTCATGATCAGGATTTACTGTATGTTTACACCTGCTTCTCATAGCAGAAATGGCACACACTGTACTGAAACCTTAAAGCCAAAGATAAACAGTAACCTGGAAAATGTTGGAATCATGCAGAAATATAATATAATTACGCATGCTTTTTCAGGGAGTTACAAATGGTTGTACACATGAATACAAAAATAATGTACTCAGCCTTAATTACAAGGGAAAGCAACTCACTGCACTGATGAGGAAAGTTTGGGATCTTCCATTTAAAATGCCTGCCACAAAAACTATGTCCACCAGTTTGATGCTGGCTTTATATCAGTTCCTCTCCTTGCCTTGCTGCAGAACCTCAAGAACCCCTTTAAAACCAACTATGATGATTGTCGAAGATGTCTGTGATTCCTGATCCACTGTTTTCCTACAGAGCATGTCAAGTCTGGTAACCATAATTTCTGCTGCTGTCTGGTAAACCTCAGGCAGATTTCACCACTATTTATCAAATCACTGCAATGAACATTGTGTGAAACTGAAGCTGATCTTCAACTTCACAACAATCTGGACAATCATGAGAAAGAAGAAACTAGTGGATAAGGTTACTAGCTTTCTGATTAACTTGTATCTTATATCCCTTTTAGTGTAACCTAGTCACCTTCCAGCATTTACCCCCAAAAAACAATCCTAACTCTATGGATACTTTTTAATCTATATATACAGTTGGTAACATAACATTTTCTAAATAAATTTATTTCTAATTGGGCTACTGACATAAAAAAAATTGTCAAGGGGTTGGTAATAGCCCAAGTAATACATGCATACAAAGAACAAAAATAAGTTCAGAAATTCATCTATGTGTAATGAAATTGAATAACACAGGGATAATAAACTGAACACAAAAAAAGGGAGGTGCAAATAGGGATGGAAAACCAAGGTACCAGCTGAAGTCTAATTAGAAAGCAATTCATCCCCCTGTCAGTGCAAATGAATATCAGCTTGTTCAGTCCTAAATGATGGTCGATAAAAAGATGTCCCATTATCTTGGCCTCACACAAAACATCCCATGATGGATAAAAAGCAACTAATGATGGATTATTACTAGGAGAATGCATTTTGGTCAGATGAGACCAAAACATCCCAAAAACATCATTTCAACAGTGAAGTTTGGAGGTGAGAGGATCATGGTGTGGGGTGTTCTGCAGGATATGTTACAATAAACGCCATACAGCAAAAGGAAGGATGAATTAAAAATGTCCTTAGTTACCCCAAAGATCCATCAGTAATTATAAGGTACTGATAGTTGAACTTCTAGTAAACGCCCTTCTGACCTCTAGTGGCCTTCAGAGGTTTTTCTTTTAAAATCACTTGAACAGCTTTGTCCATCTTTTTATAAAGTCTGTGGTTTAAACACAAAATGGACCCAACTGCATTAAAAATGACTAAAAGGAAAGTTCAAGAACTTATTTAAAGGTAGTTGACTGTAGACCTGGAGTGAAGTTGGTGAAGTTGTGCTGTTCCCTGTCACATTCCTAAGTAAAATGGATGGGCATAGACGGGGCACATCACTATATACCTTTGTATGAAATGCCTATTTTTTGTTGTTATTGTTTTTTGTTCTTTTTTTTTTTAGCATTGCCTAAACTCTTCACCCTGTTATGTGAACACATTGGTTTTCTTGATGATCATTTGGTGATTTTTAATACTTTCATCATGTTGTTGCAGTTAGAGCTGTACAGATGTTAGTTTGATGACTTTGAGCTGGTAATTAAATAAAAATAGCTATTTGTATTGGAAACATTATTGTAGCTAGAATTGTTTTCCACAATTAGACATTTTATGCACAATTACTTAGATCAATTTACAGTTTAACATCTGCCTAATTAGTTTTGAAAATAGTCATTAGTAACATCTCCAAATGTATGAGACACAAACTGTGGCTTGGTATTGAATTCATATCAGACACTGTCGATCACTGAACCCAAAGGTTACCTTTGGTGTGAATACATTTTCAACTAACTGTGTCATTGTGTAATGCTGACTGCAGATTCTGATAGAGAAATTAGTGAAAGTCTCTGTTTTGTAGTGGTAATGAGATTAAACTTATCTGAGAGCGGTGTTGTTGTCAAAGGGTGTGGAAACCAGACAAAGCAATTTCTCCTGGCAGTCATTCATAGCCATTATGCATGACCCCTTATGGTTTCTGATATCACAGTGCATTGTAAGTGGATGCTGAGCATTGCTGGTTCTCTTTGTGTGTTACTTCTGAGACGGTGGAGTTCTTCTATTTCAGTTACAACATGTAGACAACTTGATGCCTGATATCCAGTTTCCACTGGAAGTCCATTGGAGAGACATTCAGGACCTAATTTAAAATGGTAGATCTTTTAGGAATAAATGTATCATCCCCAATTGAAAAGATGGTCTCTTAAACTGATGGTTCACAACCTTTATTGTACAGCCATGTATGTAAACACACCGTAAGAGCTACAAGATAAACAAGAATACAATTAGTAACTTGTAAAAAATATGTTTTACCTTATTTATTATACCCCATGAATTACTTTGTCATCAATTTCCCTTTAACAATCTCTATTTAGAGTGCTATTGCTATGTACATTTGTCCTGTGTTTTTATTAAACATTTTAACATGGTCTTTTACTCTTTTACATTTTACCTAAATGAAATATAGACAAGAAGTTGCAAGTATATTTAGCCTTGAAATTGGTAAAACTGCGTTGCTGACTAAGCATGACTTTTATCAAAGAGCATGAACACCCTCTAGAGGGTAAAAACGTTACACCTCAAACTTAGCAGTAAGTTTTAATTTTACAACCCCATTTCCAAAAAGCTGGGGAACTCTTTAAAATGTAAATAGAAACATTAAGCAGCTATTTGCAAATCCCATAAAAAATAATCATGCAAACACACATGAAAATCAAACTATGACTTTTGGAGTCCCCCAAGGGTTAGTCCTTGGACCTCTTCTGTTCAACTTGTAAAGGCTCCCTTTGGGTCAAATTTTACAGAACTTTAGCATTAATTATCAACGTTATGCAGATGATACACAACTTTATGTGTCCCAATAGACTTACAGTGTCAGTGTTTGGAGCAAATAAACACCTGGATGAGGGAGAATTTTCTACAATTAAATGAAGACAAAACTGAGATTATTCTGTTTAGTAGCAAAGATAAGAGGGTCAGCATTGGTAAACACCTGGAGACTCGGGCTCTTAAAATCAAAGACCAAGTTTGTAACCTTGGAGTGTTGATAGACTCAGATCTGACTTTCAGCAGCCACATCAAAGCTGTCACTAAGAA